>OX465102.1:13530242-13701879 GCA_949987565.1 Luidia sarsii | reverse complement strand
CCGTCAAGTGACGCATAGACATCGGCGTGCCCGCGTGAAAAGGCCAGGTGGGCTGCGAGATACGATGGCGCATGGCGGCAATGCTTCACCTCTGTACAAATGGCCTGTATTTCGTGGGTCACAGATCGTGCCAGTCGACACTCACGAACCACAAATGGATCTCTAGAGCGATGGACGAGGTGGGACTAGACTCGGTGCGGGCCAGTGAAATACCGTGTAAAAAGAAAACTGACCTTATACGTGGCGATAGACAACCTTTAGAGAAAGGAAGAAGGGGTTGGCGCAGTGGAACCACCATCTCCTGCGTGGGTTGAAAGAAACAAAAATGACGATGCTTTTTTCAAACATTCAATTAGGTTTTTTTTTGGTATTTCAGTGTCGAATCCCTTCGCGCCCTCTGCCCATTTGCCGATGGGAATATTACGGAAGTGAGGAGGTCATTGAATTCCGCTGAGCTGTACCGAACGTTGGGGGCGTTATGTATTCACCGTGCCCCCTCCCCCCGCCCCGATTCGTGTCGCCCACGAGCGTAGTGCTGGTGCAGCGTGTACACTTCCGGGCCCCCAAAGTGACGTCACACTTACTTACAGCCCGTGCATAATTTAACCTCAGGGTGAATCTGTGTGTATGTCTGCATACACGGCTTTGATGGCGAGCTAGACGGGAGTCACGGTGGTTAGAACTTGTAATGTCTTGCTCGGAGCCTCGGAAAGTATACTGAACGTGCCCACGGTGAAACTTAGACCTGTGTCGTCCAAAGGGTCTGGAAGACACCACTCAACTAAAATCTGCTGTGCAGGACAGGATAGTATAATGGGGAATTAAAGGGACGTCCGTGGAGCCTGATCAAGCTTTGGGCCCATGCCTCGGCGAATGAATGACGATGACGTTTGAGGCCGCATCCGAATCAGTTGAATACTGGGGGTAAAATAACACACAAGTCTAGGGGTAACAATAACACACAAGTCACTAATAACACATGAGACAATAGCGCAATTCAATAACACACAAGTCTATGGCAATAGCACACAAGTCTATGGCAATACTGACACACAAGTCTATGGCAATACTGACACACAAGCATATGGCAATACTGACACACAAGTCTATAGCAATAGCACACAAGTCTATGGCAATAACACACAAGTCTAGTCTATGGCAATACTGATACACAAGTCCATAGCAATAGCACACAAGTCTATGGCAATAACACACACGTCTATGGCAATACTGACACACAAGTCCATAGCAATAGCACACAAGTCTATGGTAATAACACAGTACATGTACATGTCTATGGCAATAACACACAATCGTCAAGGGTACTGGCTGCTGCCGCTTTAGCTAGCCTCTGTCTTACGCTTGCGTGCAATTGAAATCCGTAGCCAAAGACTTCTGGACCCGATATCGGGTCATCGCACTCGACGATTATCAAATGAACGAGTCGACGGGTGTCCGGAACGAAGACGACTGTAGGCCTATAGATAATACATGTAGTTTGTGTTTAACACTTCGTTATTTTCTTATTAGGCCTATAATATGTATCTAATTCACTTTATCCATTTTGATTTGTATGCTTGTGGAGGTATGGAAATAAATGTTATTATTGAATTGAATTGAATTGAATTAAATATTGCTGTAGGCCCGTATCAACCTCTCTGAACCGCATGGGTAATGGAAGGCGATTTCCAGGGAGGTGGTACCTGACTTTGTCCCCAAGGAAAAACATAAACGACGCACGAGGCCATCAAGACCGACAACGGATTGTACCCAAAATGGATGCTCAGACGTCCGACATCGATATACGAGACCAAATTAATGGATATGGGTAGAGGGGAACATGGTCTAATACTATATCAGCGGGTCTGATTCAATTTGTCGCACTTTAAAGCCCCTGCACAAGTTACACAACACTGGTCGAGGTCAAAGACTAGCATCCATGCGTTATCTGATCCAACATATGCATGGATTAGCACACCTGTGAATATGTCAGCTCAATCCGCCAACCGAGTCTCGAGAAAATCGTGAAAACCACTTCATTTCTTTCGCGAAAATGCAGCATTCAACGCCGTACTGTTCCGAGGAATGGTTTAGATCTCGGTGAGATGTAAACGATTTCTTTTACTCCTTTCTCCCAAAATACAGCATTTTACGCAGAAATATTTCAGTGCGAGGTTTCTACTATAACTATCATCAAGCTGTATATAAGTTTCATGTAAATCTGTGCATTTCTGTTTTTCGATCTTATCAAAAAAAATGAATGTTGTGTAGGGGCTTTAAAAGCCTATACAACATTGGTGAAGGTCAAAATATTGCCACAGTTTGTGTATTAAACCAACAAACATTCAAAAAAAGAAATACTGGGATGGTTTTAGCTCAATTTGAAAGTAGAAAAGGGCAAAAAACCGTCACGGTTTTCGCACCGTTCTGTAGTGTAATAAATAGTCTATTACTCGCGAGCAATAATTATTTGTCGATGTTTGAGTGAAGATTTCTCGAGAAATACGGCATCCTTGACCGTAACAATTCAGCATGAGGATTCTATCATGACCATCTACAAACTGTGTAAATTAGAAGGAAATCTGTGGACATCGATGTTTGCCGATCTTCCAATGTTGCATTGGGCCTTTAAAAGACTTTTGCAGCGCGTTCGAAGACAATGTGCAGCACGTGCGCGCAGACAGCGCGCGATAATCATATAATGACTGTCCTATAGTGTGTACACAGGTGGCGTGCTCCGCGTGACAAATGCACGGCGATAATGCGGGTTTTTTTTTTTAGTCAGTGGGCGCCATCCCAGCCGCCGCCCAAACAGTCGCGAGTTTCTTTCTCCGATCCGCGCCTTGGAAAAAAAATAATACCCCAGGCCGATGCTTTCCAAGAAAGTCTGCCCTCCTCCTCCTCCCCCCTCCTCCTCCTCCCCCACCCTTCACCCCCGGTTTTTTCTGACTGATACCGGAACAGGCCTGGCACGAGTCCCTGGCAAAATAACCACCGCATCAAATTGATTATTATTTAAGTGGCAGACTCAGGCAAATTGTCAATTAGGGAATTAATACAGATATAATTAGAAAGGTAGATACAGATAGAGGGTGGGAGAGAGGGGGCGAGAGGTGGAGAAAGAGAGAAGAACGTAGAGATAGATATATTTATAAGAGATGGATAGAGAGAGGGACCAGAGAGAGGGAGAGAGAGGAGGGAGAAAAATAGATACGGAGAGATAGAAAGAGGGAGTGAGAGAGATAGAGAGAGGGAGTGAGAGATGTAGAGGAGAGAGAGATAGAGATAGTGGGACTGAGAGAGATAGGGAGAGAGATAGAGAGAGAGGGAGCGAGAGATACAGATACAAAGAGATAGAGAGACGGGGAGTGAGAGATAGATAGAGAGATAGAGGGAGGGGGTGACAGAGATAGATGGAGGGGTGAGAGAGCTAGAGAAAGTGAGAGAGATAGAGGGAGGGCGAGAAAGGTAGAGGGAGGGGTGAGAGAGATAGAGGGGGTGAGAGATATTGAGGGAGGGGTGGGACAGATAGAGGGATGGTGACAGAGTTACTGTATGTAAAGGGTAAGAGAGATAGAGGGAAGGGTGAGAGAGATAAAGGGAAGGGTGAGGGAGATAGAGGGAGGGGTGAGAGAGATAGAGGGAGGGGTGAGAGAGGTAGAGGGAGAGGTGAGAGATGTAGAGGGAGGGGTGAGAGAGGTAGAGGGAGGGTGAGATAGGTAGAGGGAGGGGGTGAGCAAGATAGAGGGAGGGATGAGAGAGGTAGAGGGAGAGGTGAGATAGGTAGAGGGAGGGGTGAGCAAGATAGAGGGAGGGGTAAGAGAGATAGAGGGAGGGGTAAGAGAGATAGAGGGAGGGGTAAGAGAGATAGAGGGAGGGGTGAGAGAGATAGAGGGAGGGGTTAGAGAGATAGAGGGAGGGGTAAGAGAGATAGAGGGAGAGGTGAGCAAGATAAAGGGAGGGATGAGAGAGATAGAGGGAGGGGTGAGAGAGGTAGAGGGAGGGGTGAGCAAGATAGAGGGAGGGGTGAGAGAGATAGAGGGAGGGGTAAGAGAGATAGAGGGAGGGGTAAGAGAGATAGAGGGAGGGGTGAGAGAGATAGAGGGAGGGGTTAGAGAGATAGAGGGAGGGGTAAGAGAGATAGAGGGAGAGGTGAGCAAGATAAAGGGAGGGATGAGAGATAGAGGGAGGGGTGAGAGAGGTAGAGGGAGGGGTGAGCAAGATAGAGGGAGGGGTTAGAGAGATAGAGGGAGGGGTAAGAGAGATAGAGGGAGAGGTGAGCAAGATAAAGGGAGGGGTGAGAGATAGAGGGAGGAGTGAGAGAGGTAGAGGGAGGGGTGAGCAAGATAGAGGGAGGGGTGAGAGAGATAGAGGGAGGGGTGAGAGAGGTAGAGGGAGAGGTGAGCAAGATAAAGGGAGGGATGAGAGAGATAGAGGGAGGGGTAAGAGAGATAGAGGGAGAGGTGAGCAAGATAAAGGGAGGGGTGAGAGAGATAGAGGGAGGAGTGAGAGAGGTAGAGGGAGGGGTGAGCAAGATAGAGGGAGGGGTGAGAGAGATAGAGGGAGGGGTGAGAGAGGTAGAGGGAGAGGTGAGCAAGATAGAGGGAGGGGTTAGAGAGATAGAGGGAGGGGTGAGAGATAGAGGGAGGGGTGAGAGAGGTAGAGGGAGAGGTGAGCAAGTAAGGGAGGGATGAGAGAGATAGAGGGAGGGGTAGAGAGATAGAGGGAGAGGTGAGCAAGATAAAGGGAGGGGTGAGAGAGATAGAGGGAGGAGTGAGAGAGGTAGAGGGAGGGGTGAGCAAGATAGAGGGAGGGGTGAGAGAGATAGAGGGAGGGGTGAGAGAGGTAGAGGGAGAGGTGAGCAAGATAGAGGGAGGGGTTAGAGAGATAGAGGGAGGGGTAGGAGAGATAGAGGGAGAGGTGAGCAAGATAAAGGGAGGGGTGAGAGAGATAGAGGGAGGAGTGAGAGAGGTAGAGGGAGGGGTGAGCAAGATAGAGGGAGGGGTGAGAGAGATAGAGGGAGGGGTGAGAGAGGTAGAGGGAGAGGTGAGCAAGATAAAGGGAGGGATGAGAGAGATAGAGGGAGGGGTGAGAGAGATAGAGGGAGGAGTGAGAGAGATAGAGGGAGGGGTGAGCAAGATAGAGGGAGGGGTAAGAGAGATAGAGGGAGGGGTTAGAGAGGTAGAGGGAGAGGTGAGCAAGATAAAGGGAGGGGTGAGAGAGGTAGAGGGAGGGGTGAGCAAGATAGAGGGAGGGGTGAGAGAGATAGAGGGAGGGGTTAGAGAGGTAGAGGGAGAGGTGAGCAAGATAAAGGGAGGGGTGAGAGAGATAGAGGGAGGAGTGAGAGAGGTAGAGGGAGGGGTGAGCAAGATAGAGGGAGGGGTGAGAGAGATAGAGGGAAGAGTGAGAGAGATAGAGGGAGGAGTGAGAGAGGTAGAGGGGGTGAGAGAGGTAGAGGGAGAGGTGAGAGAGGTAGAGGGAGGGGTGAGCAAGATAGAGGGAGGAGTGAGAGAGATAGAGGGAGGGGTGAGAGAGGTAGAGGGAGGGGTGAGCAAGATAGAGGGAGGGATGAGAGAGATAGAGGGAGGAGTGAGAGAGATAGAGGGAGGAGTGAGAGAGGTAGAGGGAGGGGTGAGAGAGATAGAGGGGGTGAGAGAGGTAGAGGGAGAGGTGAGAGAGGTAGAGGGAGGGGTGAGCAAGATAGAGGGAGGAGTGAGAGAGATAGAGGGAGGGGTGAGAGAGGTAGAGGGAGGGGTGAGCAAGATAGAGGGAGGGATGAGAGAGATAGAGGGAGGAGTGAGAGAGATAGAGGGAGGAGTGAGAGAGGTAGAGGGAGGGGTGAGCAAGATAGAGGGAGGAGTGAGAGAGATAGAGGGAGAGGTGAGAGAGGTAGAGGGAGGGGTGAGAGAGATAGAGGGGTGAGATAGGTAGAGGGAGGGGTGAGAGAGATAGAGGGAGGAGTGAGAGAGATAGAGGGAGGAGTGAGAGAGGTAGAGGGAGGGGTGAGCAAGATAGAGGGAGGGATGAGAGAGATAGAGGGAGGGGTGAGAGAGGTAGAGGGAGGGGTGAGAGAGGTAGAGGGAGGGGTGAGAGAGGTAGAGGGAGGGATGAGCAAGATAGAGGGAGGGGTGAGAGAGATAGAGGGAGGGGTGAGAGAGATAGAGGGAGGGATGAGAGAGGTAGAGAGAGAGGTGAGAGAGGTAGAGGGAGGGGTGAGCAAGATAGAGGGAGGGATGAGAGATAGAGGGAGGGGTGAGAGAGGTAGAGGGAGGGGTGAGAGAGGTAGAGGGAGGGGTGAGAGAGGTAGAGGGAGGGGTGAGAGAGGTAGAGGGAGGGATGAGCAAGATAGAGGGAGGGGTGAGAGAGATAGAGGGAGGGGTGAGAGAGATAGAGGGAGGGATGAGAGAGGTAGAGAGAGAGGTGAGAGAGGTAGAGGGAGGGGTGAGAGAGATAGAGGGAGGGGTGAGAGAGGTAGAGGGAGGGGTGAGAGAGGTAGAGGGAGGGATGAGCAAGATAGAGGGAGGGGTGAGAGAGATAGAGGGAGGGGTGAGAGAGATAGAGGGAGGGATGAGAGAGGTAGAGAGAGAGGTGAGAGAGGTAGAGGGAGGGGTGAGCAAGATAGAGGGAGGGATGAGAGATAGAGGGAGGGGTGAGAGAGGTAGAGGGAGGGGTGAGAGAGGTAGAGGGAGGGGTGAGAGAGGTAGAGGGAGGGATGAGCAAGATAGAGGGAGGGGTGAGAGAGATAGAGGGAGGGGTGAGAGAGTTAGAGGGAGGGGTGAGAGAGGTAGAGGGAGGGATGAGCAAGATAGAGGGAGGGGTGAGAGAGATAGAGGGAGGGGTGAGAGAGATAGAGGGAGGGATGAGAGATGTAGAGGGAGGGGTGAGAGAGGTAGAGGGAGGGGTGAGCAAGATAGAGGGAGGGGTGAGAGAGATAGAGGGAGGGGTGAGAGAGATAGAGGGAGGGATGAGAGAGGTAGAGAGAGAGGTGAGAGAGGTAGAGGGAGGGGTGAGAGAGATAGAGGGAGGGGTGAGAGAGGTAGAGGGAGGGGTGAGCAAGATAGAGGGAGGGGTGAGAGAGATAGAGGGAGGGGTGAGAGAGATAGAGGGAGGGATGAGAGAGGTAGAGAGAGAGGTGAGAGAGGTAGAGGGAGGGGTGAGCAAGATAGAGGGAGGGATGAGAGATAGAGGGAGGGGTGAGAGAGGTAGAGGGAGGGGTGAGCAAGATAGAGGGAGGGGTGAGATAGGTAGAGGGAGGGGTGAGATAGGTAGAGGGAGGGGTGAGAGAGATAGAGGGAGGGGTGAGAGAGGTAGAGGGAGAGGTGAGAGAGGTAGAGGGAGGGGTGAGCAAGATATAGGGAGGGGTAAGAGAGATAGAGGGAGGGGTGAGAGAGATAGAGGGAGGGATGAGAGAGGTAGTGAGAGAGGTGAGAGAGGTAGAGGGAGGGGTGAGCAAGATAGAGGGAGGGGTGAGAGAGATAGAGGGAGGAGTGAGAGAGGTAGAGGGAGGGGTGAGCAAGATATAGGGAGGGGTGAGAGAGATAGAGGGAGGGGTGAGCAAGATAGAGGGAGGGGTGAGAGAGATAGAGGGAGGGGTGAGAGAGATAGAGGGAGAGGTGAGAGAGGTAGAGGGAGGGGTGAGAGAGGTAGAGGGAGGGATGAGCAAGATAGAGGGAGGAGTGAGAGAGGTAGAGGGAGGGGTGAGCAAGATATAGGGAGGGGTGAGAGAGATAGAAGGAGGGGTGAGAGAGGTAGATAGAGGGGTGAGATAGGTAGAGGGAGGGGTGAGCAAGATATAGGGAGGGGTGAGAGAGGTAGAGGGAGGGGTGAGAGAGATAGAGGGAGGGGTGAGAGAGGTAGAGGGAGGGGTGAGAGAGGTAGAGGGAGGGATGAGCAAGATAGAGGGAGGGGTGAGAGAGATAGAGGGAGGGGTGAGAGAGGTAGAGGGAGGGGTGAGAGAGGTAGAGGGAGGGATGAGCAAGATAGAGGGAGGGGTGAGAGAGATAGAGGGAGGGGTGAGAGAGATAGAGGGAGGGATGAGAGATGTAGAGGGAGGGGTGAGAGAGGTAGAGGGAGGGGTGAGCAAGATAGAGGGAGGGGTGAGAGAGATAGAGGGAGGGGTGAGAGAGATAGAGGGAGGGATGAGAGAGGTAGAGAGAGAGGTGAGAGAGGTAGAGGGAGGGGTGAGAGAGATAGAGGGAGGGGTGAGAGAGGTAGAGGGAGGGGTGAGCAAGATAGAGGGAGGGGTGAGAGAGATAGAGGGAGGGGTGAGAGAGATAGAGGGAGGGATGAGAGAGGTAGAGAGAGAGGTGAGAGAGGTAGAGGGAGGGGTGAGCAAGATAGAGGGAGGGATGAGAGATAGAGGGAGGGGTGAGAGAGGTAGAGGGAGGGGTGAGCAAGATAGAGGGAGGGGTGAGATAGGTAGAGGGAGGGGTGAGATAGGTAGAGGGAGGGGTGAGAGAGATAGAGGGAGGGGTGAGAGAGGTAGAGGGAGAGGTGAGAGAGGTAGAGGGAGGGGTGAGCAAGATATAGGGAGGGGTAAGAGAGATAGAGGGAGGGGTGAGAGAGATAGAGGGAGGGATGAGAGAGGTAGTGAGAGAGGTGAGAGAGGTAGAGGGAGGGGTGAGCAAGATAGAGGGAGGGGTGAGAGAGATAGAGGGAGGAGTGAGAGAGGTAGAGGGAGGGGTGAGCAAGATATAGGGAGGGGTGAGAGAGATAGAGGGAGGGGTGAGCAAGATAGAGGGAGGGGTGAGAGAGATAGAGGGAGGGGTGAGAGAGATAGAGGGAGAGGTGAGAGAGGTAGAGGGAGGGGTGAGAGAGGTAGAGGGAGGGATGAGCAAGATAGAGGGAGGAGTGAGAGAGGTAGAGGGAGGGGTGAGCAAGATATAGGGAGGGGTGAGAGAGATAGAGGGAGGGGTGAGAGAGGTAGATAGAGGGGTGAGATAGGTAGAGGGAGGGGTGAGCAAGATATAGGGAGGGGTGAGAGAGGTAGAGGGAGGGGTGAGAGAGATAGAGGGAGGGGTGAGAGAGGTAGAGGGAGGGGTGAGAGAGGTAGAGGGAGGGGTGAGAGAGGTAGAGGGAGGGGTGAGAGAGGTAGAGGGAGGGGTGAGCAAGATATAGGGAGGGGTGAGATAGGTAGAGGGAGGGGTGAGCAAGATAGAGGGAGGGGTGAGAGAGATAGAGGGAGGGGTGAGAGAGGTAGAGGGAGGGGTGAGAGAGATAGAGGGAGGGGTGAGAGAGATAGAGGGAGGGGTGAGAGAGATAGAGGGAGGGGTGAGAGAGATAGAGGGAGGGGTGAGATAGGTAGAGGGAGGGGTGAGATAGGTAGAGGGAGGGGTGAGAGAGATAGAGGGAGGGGTGAGAGAGGTAGAGGGAGAGGTGAGAGAGGTAGAGGGAGGGGTGAGCAAGATATAGGGAGGGGTAAGAGAGATAGAGGGAGGGGTGAGAGAGATAGAGGGAGGGATGAGAGAGGTAGTGAGAGAGGTGAGAGAGGTAGAGGGAGGGGTGAGCAAGATAGAGGGAGGGGTGAGAGAGATAGAGGGAGGAGTGAGAGAGGTAGAGGGAGGGGTGAGCAAGATATAGGGAGGGGTGAGAGAGATAGAGGGAGGGGTGAGCAAGATAGAGGGAGGGGTGAGAGAGATAGAGGGAGGGGTGAGAGAGATAGAGGGAGAGGTGAGAGAGGTAGAGGGAGGGGTGAGAGAGGTAGAGGGAGGGATGAGCAAGATAGAGGGAGGAGTGAGAGAGGTAGAGGGAGGGGTGAGCAAGATATAGGGAGGGGTGAGAGAGATAGAGGGAGGGGTGAGAGAGGTAGATAGAGGGGTGAGATAGGTAGAGGGAGGGGTGAGCAAGATATAGGGAGGGGTGAGAGAGGTAGAGGGAGGGGTGAGAGAGATAGAGGGAGGGGTGAGAGAGGTAGAGGGAGGGGTGAGAGAGGTAGAGGGAGGGGTGAGAGAGGTAGAGGGAGGGGTACGAGAGGTAGAGGGAGGGGTGAGCAAGATATAGGGAGGGGTGAGATAGGTAGAGGGAGGGGTGAGCAAGATAGAGGGAGGGGTGAGAGAGATAGAGGGAGGGGTGAGAGAGGTAGAGGGAGGGGTGAGAGAGATAGAGGGAGGGGTGAGAGAGATAGAGGGAGGGGTGAGAGAGATAGAGGGAGGGGTGAGAGAGATAGAGGGAGGGGTGAGAGAGATAGAGGGAGGGGTGAGAGAGGTAGAGGGAGGGGTGAGAGAGGTAGAGGGAGGGGTGAGAGAGATAGAGGGGGTGAGATAGGTAGAGGGAGGGGTGAGCAAGATAGAGGGAGGGGTGAGAGAGATAGAGGGAGGGGTGAGAGAGATAGAGGGAGGGGTGAGAGAGATAGAGGGAGGGGTGAGAGAGATAGAGGGAGGGGTGAGAGAGGTAGAGGGAGGGGTGAGAGGGGTAGAGGGAGAGGTGAGAGAGGTAGAGGGAGGGGTGAGAGAGATAGAGGGAGGGGTGAGAGAGATAGAGGGGGTGAGATAGGTAGAGGGAGGGGTGAGCAAGATAGAGGGAGGGGTGAGAGAGATAGAGGGAGAGGTGAGAGAGATAGAGGGAGGGGTGAGATAGGTAGAGGGAGGGGTGAGAGAGATAGAGGGAGGGGTGAGAGAGATAGAGGGAGGGGTGAGAGAGATAGAGGGGGTGAGATAGGTAGAGGGAGGGGTGAGCAAGATAGAGGGAGGGGTGAGAGAGATAGAGGGAGGGGTGAGAGAGATAGAGGGAGGGGTGAGAGAGATAGAGGGAGGGGTGAGAGAGATAGAGGGAGGGGTGAGAGAGATAGAGGGAGGGGTGAGAGGGGTAGAGGGAGAGGTGAGAGAGGTAGAGGGAGGGGTGAGAGAGGTAGAGGGAGGGGTGAGAGAGATAGAGGGGGTGAGATAGGTAGAGGCAGGGGTGAGCAAGATAGAGGGAGGGGTGAGAGAGATAGAGGGAGGGGTGAGAGAGATAGAGGGAGGGGTGAGAGAGATAGAGGGAGGGGTGAGAGAGATAGAGGGAGGGGTGAGAGAGATAGAGGGAGGGGTGAGAGAGGTAGAGGGAGGGGTGAGAGAGGTAGAGGGAGGGGTGAGAGAGATAGAGGGAGGGGTGAGAGAGATAGAGGGAGGGGTGAGAGAGATAGAGGGAGGGGTGAGAGAGATAGAGGGAGGGGTGAGAGAGATAGAGGGAGGGGTGAGAGAGGTAGAGGGAGGGGTGAGAGAGATAGAGGGGGTGAGATAGGTAGAGGGAGGGGTGAGAGAGATAGAGGGAGGGGTGAGAGAGGTAGATGGAGGAGTGAGAGAGGTAGAGGGAGGGGTTAGAGAGGTAGAGGGAGAGGTGAGCAAGATAGAGGGAGGGATGAGAGAGATAGAGGGAGGGGTGAGAGAGATAGAGGGAGGAGTGAGAGAGGTAGAGGGAGGGGTGAGCAAGATAAAGGGAGGGGTGAGAGAGATAGAGGGAGGGGTGAGAGAGGTAGAGGGAGGGGTGAGAGAGATAGAGGGAGAGGTGAGAGAGGTAGAGGGAGGGGTGAGCAAGATAGAGGGAGGGGTGAGAGAGATAGAGGGAGGGGTGAGAGAGGTAGAGGGAGGGGTGAGATATAATAGGGAGACGATGTAAATAAAGAAGAGAGGGGGAGAGAGAGTTTGGTTTCCGAGAAAGAGGCTGTGTCCACATTCAAGTCAAGTATAGAATTTCGCGACCGTGCACTTACTGAGTTTCCCTAATAACACGGGTGAATTCGAATTGGTTATTGATATAGGTACTTAATTGTTACAGTTGTTACAGACACCAATCCGAGCCTGCTGTCCAGACAATAGTCTGGCACCTTTGTCTGTGTTGTGAAATCAGTGCCGCTTACCACTGGGCACAAGGTTGACAAAGAGGGGTCGCACGTGTGCCAGGGGACAATGCGGTAAGAATGCCTTCCCCCACAGTTTGAACGACACCTGGAAGGTACACTGACACGCGACTGACGTGAGGGGTGATTCAATCAGTGAACCGCCTTCTCAAATGCCGTATGGTCATCCTCGGCACCCAGTAATGGAATCTCGCCAACACTCGTGTGCGCACTCCCATGCATTACCCATGGAAATGGCATTCATATAAACGCGGCTATGGCTTCGATATAGGCTAGTGCTTCCTCTCACCTTAGTCTCACTCACCCACCAGCTGAATACATGGGCTTCGGCTGTTTTTGTTTTTTCCCCTTTAAGGCTTGAGATGCCCCAATCGGTTTCACCAGTAAACAGTAGGCCTATAGCGATATATCAAGCATTTCAGCCAACGTAATGCTGCGGACCTTCTTCCCAAACGGATATTAAGATGTTGGAGTGAAACGGGACCAAAAACCAATTATTGTGGGTCGTGATTTCGAAAAGACAAGGCCTAGGTAGTAGGTACCGTATAATAGTATGCGAGTGTACTGACTACGGGACTGACGCGAAGAACCCACTGTCTCGCAGTGCGTGCCCGTGGTATACAATTCACCCGTAGAACCACTGCCCACCACTTCCCCCGATGTGTTTTGCTGGGGGTGGATCTCAGTCAGTCAGTGTGCATGCCGGATGCTTTAAATGCCAAAACCACTTAGGAGATTTCGTGGGCTGCCCGAGAAGGGAAGGGTCCCGTTTACACTCACAACAACAAGTGAGACACAAAATGGTGGTCGGGTGGTAGGGGGTTCGTGACGCCGCGGCGGGAATCGGGAACTGTGGCCCACTGATCGATTAACTTTGGAAAAACAATCGTCCCAAACTATGATGAAGCATAAAGAAAATCAAATGAAATGCAAGATAGGACAGCGGAGAAATACATAGTGTAGAGTGTAGAGTGTAGTGTTGAATGTAGAGCGTATAGAGCGTAGAGCGTAGAGTGTAGAGCGCAGCGCGGAGAGCGTAGGGCGGACAGCGGAGGGCGTAGAGCGTAGTGCGGAGAGCGTAGGGCGGCGAGCGTAGAGCGTAGCGCGGAGAGCGGAGAGCGGAGAGCGGAGAGCGGAGAGCGGAGAGCGGAGAGCGGAGAGCGGAGAGCGGAGAGCGGAGAGTGAAGAGTGGAGATCGGAAAGCGGAGAGCGGAGAGCGGAGAGCGGAGGGCGAAGAGCGGAGAGCGGAGAGCGGAGAGCGGAGAGCGGAGAGCGGAGAGCGGAGAGCGGAGAGTGGAGATCGGAAAGCGGAGAGCGGAGAGCGGAGAGCGGAGAGCGGAGAGCGGAGAGCGGAGAGCGGAGATCGGAGAGCGGAGAGCGTAGAGCGGAGAGCGTAGAGTGGATAGCGGAGAGCGTAGAGCGGATAGCGGAGAGACGTAATACAGAATGCAGAATGCAGAATACAAATACAAAATTCAATTAGAATAGAAAAAAAGGAAACAGAACAAATAGGGGAACAAATTAAGAAATAGCAAATAATAGAAAAAAATTGAAAAGCTAGAAGCTAAAAACTAGAAAATGAAAATTATTAAAAAAAAAATTCTTAGCAGAGCGAGGTTTCGATCCTCGGACCTCTGGGTTATGGGCCCAGCACGCTTCCACTGCGCCACTCTGCTTTCTTGATTATTGTAAGGGAATAATGTGAATATGTATGCGGCGAGCAGAGGATGATGCAATCTTGCCGTTAGCAGATGACTCCCAGTCCCGTTACAGGTGCGTTGGATTAGTCCCCCGGCTGGATCCTGGTTACCCACGAGTGACCGTGCCTTCGCGATGGCCGATGGGTAGTTTTGGGGGTAATGACGTCAGAAAGAACAGTGGCTGACTGGGGGAACAGACACGGGAAAAGTAATCGAACGCACCCATATGTTACTCAGTGGTGTGTGTATATATCCCGTACCGCTGTGGCGCTGTCTATATGGCCATTTTCAAAATGAACGCTTAGGCTCGGGCTTAGGCTGCGGTCATATTTACCTTACTCGTTATAATGTCACAGGCATCCAAAGAAAGAAAACGTGCACAACCTTGAGTTTCAAGTTTTGTCAGACGGAGACGAAGCCTGAGCCCGAGCCCAAGCCTTCATTTCGAAAACGGCCACAGTCGCCGGATGACGCCTGCAATGACTTGCAGTGTCCTCCTCACTCACGCGTTAAGCTAAAGACAATCGGTCGTGTCCAGGGCAATCCGCCATGTCTGTATACTTACGGGCGACTGAAAAATGTAAGCTTCACTTCATAATGAAGACCTATCATACAAGAACGAAAATTACCCTTGCTGAGAAATAAGACTGACACCTACACATCTTTGCCTTCATATAAATTAATTAATCCCACGGCCGAAACACGATTCATGGTAAGGTGAAGCAAACTTCACCCGAAAGGAAACTATTCAACCTTAGAAGGGTCTACCATCGGTGCTACTCCACTGGATTATTTGTGCTGATACAAAATTTTAATATGGATATTATGGATATTATCTTTATTTAATATACAATCCTTACTTGTGCAGAGCGTATACGAGATTATACAAGCTTGATTTCTACTGACCAGAACGGCCTGAAATAATATACAAATCTTAAAAACAAAATGACATTCCAAAATGTTGCAAACTGGTTGCATGACTGAAACGATCAACATTCAAATCTCGGAAATGGAGCCCTCTCCATTTCCGAGATTTGAATGTTGATCGTTTCAGTCATTGCAACCAGTTTGCAACATTTTGGAATGGCTGACGTTCCGATCCGAGCATGCACGGACCTTTGTGAAAACGGCCGAATCCGTCTGCCTATGTGGATGGTCTCGTTGTGACCGAAACACCAGGGCCTCATTCCATGAGAGCTGCTTAAGCGTGAACATTTTGCTAAGCAAGAAACGTCTTCTCCCCGGCTCAAAACCAGTTTGCAAAACCTAATTTCACTCGTTGCTTTTTGCACTTGACGTGTATTCCAATATTGTTTGCTTCACATGAAATTCAAGTGGAATTTTGGCTGGCAACCTGATTCTTTTGAGGAAAGTAAAATATTGATGCGTACGGTAAGCGACTCCAGGTCGTCTCCGTTTTAAACCTTATATACAACTTAGAGGAAGTTGTACATGTGTGTTTAAGCAGTAAACTATATATGTTAAGGGTCTTATTGGTTGTGATGATCTTTATACGTTTTTCCATTAGCCTACACAGATCCAATTTGGTTTCATTCAGTGACCATGCAAGCTTGGGACAGTGTCCTTGCAAAAAGAGCAATTTTCACGTTTACATACGATTAAAGATTTATGTACATAACACTTTATAATATACGCCTCTGTCTTCTTCCTTATGTAAGTAGGATTGTTTTATGTAAGTCTTATTTCAAGTCTTTGATTTAAGCTTGATGTCACGCTTATGTGATGGGGGTCAAATGGCTAAAGTCAAGAGTCCATTGACAGTGTCGGGTACGAGACCCGAGCCAGAACGGACTGGCATGCAGGAGAGAGTTGAATGACCCAGTGCATGGAAGGTTTGCGGTGACACCATGCATGTTGCTCTTCTCTTTCAAGAAGATCAGAGTGGCTCTGAAAAGAGCCGGTAACTCAAATGAATGACCCAGGCATGGGAGCCACAGCTTCGTGTATGCGCTTCGTCGAAGGCTCGTCAGACTTGGAGCGAAATGCCACCGAGCCCCCTTCTATAAATTGACTGCAGAACTCTTGACTGAGGTGATAGCCGAGGCATATAAGCGACCTATGACACTTAACCACCGTGGCTAAGCTATAAATGCGCATGCACGAAGCCAGGTTTTGCTGAGGCCTCCCGCATTCATTCATTCATTCATTCATTCATGCATTTCTCGGGTAGTTACAGGCACAAGCACGAAACAACCATAACCTTATCCTAATCCTAACCCTAACAACCCTAATCCTGAACCTAACGCTAATCCTAATCCTAACTCTATCAGTAACGCTAACCCAACCCGAACTCTAACTCTATCCGTAACCATAACCCAAACTGTAGCGCCGTAAGCCTAACCCACGCTGGTTTACAAAACACGTCCTTGTATTGTCCCCACACAATTTACGGGGTACCAGCATAGCTGAACGACGGTGGTTAAGCGTCATATGTCGGTCCTGTTATATATCTCGACAGCCAGCCAAACTGAAGTCGAGATGGTTCGCTAACCAAGCCAGGCCGTAACCCATCTGGTAGCCTCTATATAGTGATCTATATAGAGGCTACCAGATGGGTCACGTCCTTTCACGATGGTAGAGTGACAAGTACCCTGTAATTTTCTTAACAGTTCAGAAACAGATATGAAAGGAGAGAAGTAAAATGATACTAAGTGTCAAGCGAAATAAACATCTTAATGAATGGAGGTAAGGGTAACGGAAAACGTCTTGCAAATGCCATACAGAAAACCTCCCCTTAAAGGCCCAATACAACATTGGGAAGATCAGAAAACATCGATGTCCACAGATTTCCTTCTAATTTACACAGTGTGTAGATGGTCATGATAGAATCCTCATGTTGAAATCTTACGGTCTGGGATGTTATACTTCTCGAAAAATCTTCACTCAAACATCGACAAACAGTTTATTACTCGCGAGTAATAAAATCTTTCTTACACTACAGAACGGTGCGTAAACCGAGACCTTTATTGCCATTTTCTACTTTCTCAGATTACCATTTGAGCTAAAAGCTTCACTGAATTTCTTTTTTGGAATGTTTAATGGTTTAGCACACAAACTGTGGCAATCTTTAGACCTTTACCAATGTTGTATAGGGCCTTTAAAGAAGGTACAATTATAGGGGTCAATAATCTAAGGGTTAATGGAACGATTTCACTGTGCCACTCTGCTTGGGTATTAGCGGTTAGAATATCAATCCGCTATTATAACGACAGCTTTGTGTTATAGCCATAGCTATGCAATAGGTGATGCAATAGGCATGGAATCACTGAAACCATGTGTGAAACTGTGGTTACTGATGCCGAATTGCCCATGCAGATTTCCATGCATATGGAGAACAAACTAACGCATAGACCCCTTAGCTCAATACACATAAACAAAAATGAAGTAAACTCAGAGGTTAAGGCGCTAATCCAAGAGTGGAGAATGGTATACAATACGTGATTGATAATTGAGCATCCAAAAATGTAATAGAGCAAAAAGGAGTATGCAATAGTCATGAAATCTCTGAAGCCAAGTGTGCTGAACTGTATTACTGATACCGTAACATGGATTTCCATTATGGAAAACATACTTAACAAAATACTTAACAAAATAGGCCTACAAAGAAAAAAAATGAAATAAATTTTGAGGATAAGACGATAATTCACGAGAATAGAGCTGAATTTACAATACGTGATCATCGGGTATCGCGTAAGATTAAAAATCTTAGCAGAGCGAGGTTTCGATCCTCGGACCTCTGGGTTATGGGCCCAGCACGCTTCCACTGCGCCACTCTGCTTGGACAACATACCACAGTTTCAATCCATTCATAACAAAATAGCTTTGTGCAGTTACCGAAAGATGATAAAGTAGGCCTAGTCATGAAATAGCTGAAGCCAAATGTTGACCTGTAATAACTAATTGCACTTACGCGGATTTCCACGGAAACATCATTATAAAGTCCTACTAGCACATACAAGGGAACAAAAAATACAGTAATCTCGGAGGATTAATCCAAGAGAATAGAGCTGTATTTACAATACGTGATCAGTGAGTATCACAAACGATAAAAAAATCTTAGCAGAGCGAGGTTTCGATCCTCGGACCTCTGGGTTATGGGCCCAGCACGCTTCCACTGCGCCACTCTGCTTGGACAGCACACGACAGTATCAATCCATTCATAAAATATATATCTTTGTAGAGTACTTAAGCGAAAGATGATGCAACTTAATTATTATAGTCATGAAATAGCTGAAGCCAAGAGTGGAACTGTGTTATACGCGAATTTCCGTTGGATAATATACTCACAGGCCTACCAAAAAAAAAAAAAATTCCGAGGATAATCCACAAGAGTATAGAGCTGTATTTACAATACGTGATCATTGGGAAACACAAAAGATGATATCAAAAAATGTCTTATAGCAGAGCGAGGTTTCGATCCTCGGACCTCTGGGTTATGGGCCCAGCACGCTTCCACTGCGACACTCTGCTTGGATGGTAAAGGCAGGCCTAAGTATCAAATTCATTCATAGCAATAGCTTTGTGCAGTAACCAAAGGATTATGCAATAGTCATGAAATCTCTGAAGCCAAGTGTGCCGAACTGTATTACTGATACCGAATTGCCCAAAACATGGATTTCCATTATGGAAAACATACTTAACAAAATAGGCCTACAAAGAAAAAAAAAGAATTTCAAATAAATTTTGAGGATAAGACGATAATCCAAGAGAATAGAGCTACATTTGCAATACGTGATCATCGGGTATCACAAAAGATTAAAATTCTTAGCAGAGCGAGGTTTCGATCCTCGGACCTCTGGGTTATGGGCCCAGCACGCTTCCACTGCGCCACTCTGCTTGGACAACATACCATAGTTTCAATCCATTGATAACAAATAGCTTTGTGCAGTAACCGAAAGATGACAAAGTAGGCCTAGTCATGGAATAGCTGAAGGCAAATGTTGACCTGTAATAACTAATTGGACCTTCTCATTGCAGATTTCCATGGAAACCATCATGATAATATTATTAAAGTCCTACTAGTACACACAAGGGAACAAAAAATGAAGTAATCTCGGAGGATTAATCCAAGAGAATAGAGCTGTATTTACAATACGTGATCATTGAGTATCACAAACGATAAAAAACCCAAAATATTTAGCAGAGCGAGGTTTCGATCCTCGGACCTCTGGGTTATGGGCCCAGCACGCTTCCACTGTGCCACTCTGCTTCCGTACCGCAGTTCCTGTATTATTTTCATCCTATAAATCCTATAAATTCCTATAAATTAAAAGAGTGGACGCGAATAAAAACTGTCGAATAAGAATAAGGTGGAGATAAATGCAATTGCCCCTTGCCCCTGGGAGCGATTTTTTTCCCGTACCACTTTATTTGCTATGCACCCATACGACGTGCACAAAAAAGTTCCTGATCTCAGGTCACTCACATCGTTCATGTAATGTTGTATTCGCTGTGCAGAAAGCCTTACTGGCTGTGGAGAAAACCTTACTGGCTGTGCAGAAGGCCTTACTGGCTGTGCAGAAAGCATTATTGGCTGTGCAGAAAACATTACTGGCTGTGCAGGAGACCTTAGTGGCTGTGCAGAAAGCCTTATTCGCTGTGCAAAAAGCCTTATTGGCGGTGCAGAAAGCCTTATTGGCTGTGCAGAAAGCCTTACTGGCTGTGCATAAAGCCTTACTGGCTGTGCATAAAGCCTTATTTGCTGTGCAGAAAGCCTTATTCGCTGTGCAGAAAGCCTTATTCGCTGTGCAGAAAGCCTTATTTGCTGTGCAGAAAGCCTTATTGGCTGTGCAGAAAGCCTTATTGGCTGTGCAGAAAGCCTTATCGGCTGTGCATAAAGCCTTACTGGCTGTGCATAAAGCCTTATTTGCTGTGCAGAAAGCCTTATTCGCTGTGCAGAAAGCCTTTTTGGCTGTGCAGAAAGCCTTATTCGCTGTGCAGAAAGCCTTATTCGCTGTGCAGAAAGCCTTATTTGCTGTGCAGAAAGCCTTATTGGCTGTGCAGAAAGCCTTATTGGCTGTGCAGAAAGCCTTATCGGCTGTGCAGAAAGCCTTATCGGCTGTGCAGAAAGCCTTATTGGCTGTGCAGAAAGCCTTATTTGCTGTGCAGAAAGCCTTATTCGCTTTGCAGAAAGCCTTATTCGCTGTGCAGAAAGCCTTATTTGCTGTGCAGAAAGCCTTATTCGCTGTGCAGAAAGCCTTATTGGCTGTGCAGAAAGCCTGATTGGCTGCGCAGAAAGCCTTATTGGCTGTGCAGAAAGCCTTATCGGCTGTGCAGAAAGCCTTATTGGCTGTGCAGAAAGCCTTATTGGCTGTGCAGAAAGCCTTATTGCTCGTGCAGAAAGCTTTATTGGCTGTGCAGAAAGCCTTATTGGCTGCACAGAAAGCCTGATTGGCTGTGCAGAAAGCCTTCTGATGAGTGGTATAGCACTCGCCATTTTATTGTAAGTAGAATATTTAAAAGGAAAAATTCACCAGGAATAAAAGAAACCCCGTAATATGCATAACAATGTTCAAAACTGCAAAGTTTTACTGACTAAAATAACCAATAGGCAAATATCAACAATTAGGAGGACCTGACGTTTCGATCCTAGCAGGACCTTTCTGAAAGGAAGAATAAAAACAAACACAAAAACAAAGGCCTCTTGCATCCACGTATACATTGATCAACCCCCATTGGTCTGAAAGTCATTTGCATGAAAAGCACATTCATCTCGTGTTTTTGTTTCTGTTTTGTTGTTGTTGTTGTTGCTGTTGTTGTTGTTGTTGTTGCTGCTGTTGCTGCTGTTGCTGTTGATGTTGCTGTTGCTGTTGCTGCTGCTGCTGCTGCTGCTGTTGTTGTTGTTGTTGTTGTTGTTGTTGTTGTCGTTGTTGTTGTTTTTGTTGCTGCTGCTGCTGTTGCTGTTGCTGTTGGATTTTTTTTTTTTTGGGGGGGGGGATATTGTGCAAGTAGTACGGATCATTATCGGACATGCCCGTGGATCCATAATCATTATGGTGGCGGGCGACCGTGCGTCGTGACTCATCAGCGGTGCCCGAAATGACCGCGTCTCCTCCCCACGAGTGACGGCAGCAGACCGGCCCGCCGCCCCCTAATGGCCAAACGAAAAGGTCGTCGCCCAAAACCTCAATCCCCGCTCGCGAGGAATCATGCTGGCTTCGGTTTTCCCCAACTGTGTTTGTCTGTTGCTCTCCAGCGCGGGGGCGTTTTGACGTCACATCAGCGCTCTCTCGGCCCCTATATTATTTTACACACATCAACACCTCGTGAACGCGAAGCCGTGTGGTTCTTTATGTACGTTGTACCAAAATAAGTTACAGCAGTGGTAGGCAAACTTCCCCTAAACACTTGATTCAAACTCGTTTTTTTTTGTCAATTTGAATGACTACTTTCAGCGGTGCATCGTGGACACGTGTGTGATGTTTGTCTGGTCTTAACCAATGAACGGCGAACATTGGGGGTGAGGACCGCCAAATCAAACGAGACTTCTTGGTGAATTTCGCGTAACATGTTGAGTTTCCGTCGCTGTGTGCACTCTTTCTCTTCTCTCTTCTTTCCCCTTTCCTTTAACACTATCCTCTCTTCTCTCCACTCCCTATGCTCTTATCTCTTCTTTTTCCTCCCTCCCTTTTCATCTCTCCACTCTCCTCTCTCCCCTCTCCTTCTACCCTCTTCTTTCCTCTCTCTCCTCTGCCTAGTTCTGCCTATATCCCCGTCTCTCTCATTGTCTCTGCCTCTGCCTCTGCCTCTGCCTCTCTATATCACTGTTTTTTCTCCCCCCCCCCTCTCTCTCTCTCTCTCTCTTTCCCCTCTTCCTCACTCTGTCTTTATCTTTACCTTCTTTCTTCTCTCCTCCCTTCGCTCTTCGCTCTTCTCTCTTCTCTCTTCTATCTCCTCTCTCCTCTCTCCTTTCTCCCGTCTCTGTCCCTGTTCATCTTTGCCCCCCTTCTCTCTCCTCTCTCTCTCTCTCCCTCCCTCTCGCTCTCTCTCGCTCTCCCTCCCCCTCTCTCTCTCTATCCTTCCCTCCCTCTCTCTCTCTCTCTCCCTCCCTCTCCCTCTCTCTCTCTCCCTCCCTCTCTTCATCCCTCTCACTCTCTCTCTCTCTCTCCCTCCCTCTCGCTCTCTCTCTCTCTCACTCCCCCCTCTCCCTCTCCCCTCCCTCCCCCTCTCTCTCTCTCTCTCTCTCTCTCTCTCTCTCTCTCTCTCTCTTTCCCCCCGCTCTCTCCCCCTTTCCCCTCTCCCTCTCTCACCCTCAGCCTTCAGCTCCACCCCTCCGGCTACATCATTTCCCCTGCGGCAATATGATATCACTGCACAAACCAAGAGCACGACGCGTAGCATACAGAGCCATACGCAGACAAGCTTTTCCTAAGGGCTGGAGGATGTTTGTTTGCCTTGACAAACGTCATCACATTTGTCACAGGAGAGGAAGAGAGAGAGAGAGAGAAAGAGGGATAAAGAAAGAGGGGGACCGCAATATATATTATTGCTGGTTTAAGCGCATCCCAACGATTGAACAGGGCCGTGCGTTCGACCCATGTTTTTGTATGTATATGCATTCCTCAATGCAGCATCGTGTTATTCGTCTGTAAGCGCGTGTTTGTGGCCGCTGGCGCAATGGTATCTTGTCTGAAATCCATTTAATATACCTTTTACCTGATCCGTGCATGGACAACACCAAGCATTACAACAAAGGCCTGTTTTCGAAAACCGCACTGATGCCGAGTTTTAGAAAAACAAACAACGCATGTAAATGGGATTGCTAGTGAATTGTGCAATGTTCTGGCTTGACGCCATCAACATCGGATGACGGGACGTTGAATGTTATACCCCCGTACCGCCGCCCGTTATCTTTTAACGATTGAATTCTCAGTGCAACAAATTAAAGCACTATAGAAGGTGGAAAGGCCGGACGAAAGGGGCGAAAAATGTGTTAGCAGAGCGAGGTTTCGATCCTCGGACCTCTGGGTTATGGGCCCAGCACGCTTCCACTGCGCCACTCTGCTCGGACAACAAACCACAGTTTCAATCCATTCATAACAAAATAGCTTCGTGCAGTAACCGAAAGATGATAAAGTAGGCCTAGTCATGGAATAGCTGAAGGCAAATGTTGACCTGTAATAACTAATTGCACCTTCTAATTGCAGATTTCCATGGAAACCATCATTATAATATTATTAAGTAATCTCGGAGGATTAATCCAAGGGAATAGAGCTGTATTTACAATACGTGATCATCGGGTATCGCACAAGATTAAAAATCTTAGCAGAGCGAGGTTTCGATCCTCGGACCTCTGGGTTATGGGCCCAGCACGCTTCCACTGCGCCACTCTGCTTGGATGGTAAAGGCAGGCCTAAGTATCAAATTCATTCATAGCAATAGCTTTGTGCGGTAACCAAAGGATTATGCAATACTAGTCATGAACACGCAAAGTGGGAACTGTCAGAAGTGATACCGTATTGCTCAAATAAATAATATGCAGAATTCCATAATGATAAGATATTAACCCACAGGCCCTACAAAGAAAATAAAAAAATCAGAGGATAATACGTTAATCCAAGAGAATAGAGCTACATTTGCAATACGTGATCATTGAGTATCACAAAAGATTTAAAAAAAAATCTTAGCAGAGCGAGGTTTCGATCCTCGGACCTCTGGGTTATGGGCCCAGCACGCTTCCACTGCGCCACTCTGCTTGGATGGTAAAGGTAGGCCTAAGTACCAATTCATTCATAACAACAGCTTTGTGTAATAGCCATATGATGATGCGATAGTCATGAAATCGCAAAAAAATCAACCAAGAGTTTATCTATCATAACTGATGTCGAATTGCCCAATACGCAGATTTCCATGAAGAGAAAAAAAAATAACACATACAAAGTTCGAAGGAAATGAGGTAGATTTAGAGGATAAAACGATAATCCAATCCATTAGAGCTTTATTTACAATACGTGGTCATTTAGTATCACACAAGATTAAAACATCATTTTAGCAGAGCGAGGATTCGATCGTCGGACCTCTGGGTTATGGGCCCAGCACACTTCCACTGCGCCACTCTGCTTGCGCTAAATATAAAGTCTTACTGTACCCTGTGAATTATATGTACATATATAATATAGCTAGTCTTGACGTGTGCCAAGAACTCCCACTCCCATTAAAGGTGCGTGATTCCTTCCATAACCTTTGATATAACGTCAAGTCGTCAGGGCATGTTATACAATGCCCATTGGTCTATATGTGTATACTGTCCTCCTCTCCTCCTCCTTCTCCTCATCTTCTTCCTCCTCCTCTTCTTCTCCTCCTTCTCCTCCTCCTCCTCCCCTCCTTCTATCCTCCTCTTTCTCCTCGTCCTCTCCTCAGCCTCTCCTCGTCTCCTCTTCCCCCTCTCCTCCTCTCCTCCTCTTCTCCACTTCCCCTCACCTCCTCCTCCTCCTCCTCCTCTCCTCCCCTCCGCACCTCCTCATCCTCATCTCCTCTGCCCCTCCTCCTCCTCTCCCGCTCCTCCTCATCTCCTCCTCCTGCCCTCCTCTCCCCTCCTCCTCTTCTCCTCCCCCTCCTCCTCTCCCCTCCTCCTCCTCCCTCTCCTCCTCCTCTTCTCTTCCTCCTCTCCTCCTCCCCCTCCTCCTTCTCCTCCTCCCCTTTTCGCCTCAAATGCGGAAGGAAAACAAAGGCTTAAGTCACCGTTACGTCACGCCCGGAGAATCGAATCTGATTGTTTGGGCATGTAATTCCCTCCTCCTCCTCTCCTCCCCTCCTCCTCCTCCTCCTCTCCCCTCCTCCTCCTCTCCTCCTCCTCCTCCTCTCCTCACCCTCCTCCTCTCCTCTTCCCCTCCTCTCCTCCTCCTCTTCTCTTCCTCCTCTCCTCCTCCCCCTCCTCCTTCTCCTCCTCCCCTTTTCGCCTCAAATGCGGAAGGAAAACAAAGGCTTAAGTCACCGTTACGTCACGCCCGGAGAATCGAATCTGATTGTTTGGGCATGTAATTCCCTCCTCCTCCTCTCCTCCCCTCCTCCTCCTCCTCCTCTCCCCTCCTCCTCCTCTCCTCCTCCTCCTCCTCTCCTCACCCTCCTCCTCTCCTCTTCCCCTCCTCTCCTCCTCCTCTCCTCTTCCCCCTCTCCTCTTCCCCCTCTCCTCCTCCTCCCCTTTTCGCCTCAAATGCGGAAGCAAAACAAAGGCTTAAGTCACCGTGACGTCACGCCCGGAGAATCGAATCTGGTTGTTTGGACTCCATGTAATTCCCTCCCCCAACTCCTCCCCCTTCGATCTCCCACCAGCTCTTCGCAAACAAACATGTTTATTTGCGCGGGAAAGACAGGGGGCCGCTGTGGACGAAAGTTTGTGCAGTCTTTAAAGACCGCTCCTTTTTGACGCACGGACGTATGCATGGAAGGCTCCGGAACCTCAAAAACTATATGACCGAATAGAAAAATAGAACACGCGTCCATTATAGAATCATTGCTGAAGATCAGGGCGGGCAGAAATGACGTGCGCGCGGATTGGAGTTCTATTTTACAAGATGAAAACGATTTGCACGGTCTCTAGGTTATATCCTCGGCTATAAAAAGAAGCTGGTCATATCTCGCAAAACACACGCAATGGTTCAAAAGTGATATCAACTTGAGGATACCAACATTTGCTCCAACAAGTTTGCTTGAGCACGAAAAGTCGATATTCGTAAGATCACCTTGGCAACGCAAACATTATTTTTATTTCGTGCTAAATAAAGAATAGCGGGATCTATTATGGCCCTTTTTAAAAACCCGGCTTAGACTTCGGCTCCGGCTTCGTCTCTGTTATCCAAACGCTGAAAACACAGGTTGGAGTTCTTCGTTGAAGTTAAAGCTTTTTCAAAGCGCAGTAGCCTGTAACATTCAAATACGAAGCCAAAGGCCTCCCGTTTTCATGCCTTGAACCTTAAAATGGATGAAAGAAATGGAGACAAAGCCGGAGCCTGACCCTATGCCGGGTTTTGGAAAATGGACTGAAAACCAATGGCTCTGCTTGCTAAACCTTAGCCTACGGTATATATGCGTGGACTTGGCGCTTACGGGAGCCAAAGAATGTCGTGTCTAATGCAAACGTACACATTTCCCTGCTTATGGTAGGCCTATTTGCTTCCGTGAGTAAAAAGAAAGTAGGCCTAGTCACTTGGCGCAGGCATGAATTGGTTCCCTGCTTGGGATCGCCTGCTGAAAAAATGCAGGTGAGCCGACGAGGGGACGGGTCCCCAACAAGAATGACAACTGTGTCAGTTGTCAAAATAACGAAGACCAATGCAACTTGGCAGTAAAGGAAGTCAATTGCTTGAGAAAATGCCTTTGGCCCTTTTCACACTACAGAGCCAATCCCCGGGGAATGAACCCCCGGGAAAACTCCGGGGATTTCTTTACCCCACAGGCCCACACACACCCGCATCAGTTCACACTGGACCCATTTGGTAACTCCCGGGGACAGCTATTTCCGTCCCGGGAACATGCACGGTCGTTTCACACTGGCAATCAATCCCCGGGGAATGTGTAAACGAAGTTCCCAAATGGACGCAAAAAAGTGGGGTAAGTAAAAATCCGCTGACGTTCACACTAATTGCATTTCCGCGGGGAAAACGTAAAACCCCGGGGTTTTCTCCTTCTAACCCTACTCCCGAGCAGGGGTGAAATGTTCCCTGGGGAAAGGTTTTTTTCTTCAAGGGAAGTCTGTCCGTTCTGTTCGATGAAAAACAACCATCTTTCTTTTCTGTCGAGAACGCAAAAACCACCGTTAATCGCAGAAATTCCGCACTAGCTCTCTTTAAGCGTCGAATACTGGCGTATACAGGATCCATGAGGTAAGTTCTACGCTTACAGCGTCCCGTATTATAAGCAAAGCATCAAAAGTGAATCAAAATGGAATCAAATGTGAATCGTTATCGGGCCTACCACCACACTGGTTAAAATTCTGACCGAATTTTCAAAAACTTCCTCATTATATCAACTGATTCATATTCGAACCCACGCTGGGTGATATAGCCTATTCAACATGTAGGCCTACTTAATTGGGATTGATTAAAGGCTAAGTCAATATCAGTAACATTCTACTCCATTTACTCGTCCAGTGTCTTGAGTTTTTTGTTTGTTCACTATTCTGTTCATTTTATCAATCGGTATAATGATAATGCCGTATTCCAGCTTGCGACAAATACTATTCTTCCCTCGACGAAAACGTATATACATCCTTTCTCTACGGCACTGCATCGGGTGTACCCACTGCATCCCCCCTCCGAACCCCTAGAATAGCAAAACATTGATAGATGGCCGAAATAACGACGAGGAATGTAAATATTTAGCTTGGGATTAACGGTCGCTGAAAAGGGGCAGCACAAAAAAAGGGCGTGGGAGAGAACGAGTCCACCGCAGCCAAAAAAATAACAGATATAAAACAAGAGGAAATATCGTCGAAAATCGGACTCCCTCTTTTCGCGGGTTACGTGAGGGAATGCTGACATTTTTCCCCCTCTGTCTGAAACAAAAATGGCTATACGAACCCACAGTGCCCCGATATTAATCATTTTTGGCGGATGATTCAGAAATATTATTTGATCAGAGAGCGCTCATTGCATGTAATCCGGGCCCAATTTCACTGAGCCGCTTCAGTGCAGTGTGAATCAGTACTGGTGTGAATACCTTCTATTAAGAGCAGGGAAAGCATGCAGGAAAAGGTCTTCCTTGTGTGAACATGATTACAGACCCGGCCACGACAATGTGATGTCAAATAAATACGACTTAAGGCTTTGCATGGTGGGTGAATCAATATAGGAAGGTTTGCGGTGACACCATGTATCAGGTCTCTTAAAAGAAGAGGTTTGGTTCTGAAAAGAAACTGAGTGGTATAACTCGACGTTTCGACCATTATGCTCTGGCCGTCATCAGGAGCATACTGGTCGAAACATCGAGTTACCACTCAGGTTCTTTTCAGAACAAAACCTCTTCCTTTAAGAGACCTGATACATGGTATCACCGCAAACCTTCCTATAATGTGATGTCAATTGCCTTTGACCTGTACTCCACTCTTATTTTACTTGCAGGAAACACTACCGGAGTCTGGGTTGGCAAGGGGATCCTACATGGCTCAGGACGTTTTGTGCTGCAGGATAAACATGTAATCGTAAGACAGACAGACAGACAGACAGACAGCTCGACGAACATAAAGTCAGGATCCCGCTTCACAGATCTTCTCAAAAGTCGTACCAGCAGCATCTTTCGCAGATGGCAGAACGCATCCTCACAATAAGGGGAAAGGTCCTGCTGAGATCGAAACGTCAGGCCCTCTAACTTTAGACATTCGCGTTTGTGGTCATTAAAGCCAGTATATAAGCACTGCTACCGAATAGGAAACACAATTGGCCAAAGCAAACAAGCCCTTATAAAAGGTGAATATTAAGCTGCATTTTGTAACCTGTTATTTTCAAATATTTGATGCAGTATTATTTGGAAACTGTGGCTAGTATCATGTTAAGGGCAAATCTGTGACGAGTTTTCATTCAATGATTTTCTTGGTATTCAAGCCTCAAAATATCATTGACAAAAATTATCATGGGCTGGAAATTAGGGTTAGGGTGAGAGCATGCGCATGCGCGGAAGCAGATCTAGAGTGGCGCAAGGAGGAGGATAGAAGGAGGGAAGGAGGAGGAGGAGAAGGAGGAGAAGAGGAGGAGAAGGACGAGGAGAGGAGGACAGTATACACATATAGACCAATGGGCTTTGTATAACATGCCCTGACGACTTGACGTTATATCAAAGGTTATGGAAGGAATCACGCACCTTTAATGGGAGTGGGAGTTCTTGGCACACGTCAAGACTAGCTATATTATATATGTACATGTAATGCACAGGGTACAGTAACACTTTATATTTAGCGCAAGCAGAGTGGCGCAGTGGAAGCGTGCTGGGCCCATAACCCAGAGGTCCGACGATCGAATCCTCGCTCTGGTAAATGTTGTTTTAATCTTGTGTGATACTAAATGACCACGTATTGTAAATAAAGCTCTAATGGATTGGATTATCGTTTTATCCTCTGAATTGAATTCCTTTTTGTTTCTTTGCATGGGTTAGAATTGTCTTCATATGGAATTCCGCATATTACTAATTTTTTGGGGGCACTGCGGTATCAGTTAGGATACAGTTTCAACTTTGACTATTGCATCATCCATTCATTTTGGTTAATGAACAAAGCTTTGGTTATGGATGGATAGATACATCTTTACCATCCAAGCAGAGTGGCGCAGTGGAAGCGTGCTGGGCCCATAACCCAGAGGTCCGAGGATCGAAACCTCGCTCTGCTAAGATTTTTAATCTTGTGTGATACCCAATGATCACGTAAATACAACTCTATTCTCTTGAATACTCGTCTTATCCGGCGGAACTTCTTTTTCTGTTCTTTGTAGGCCTTTGTGCTAAGTATGTTTTCCATGTAGAAATCCGCGTTTTGGGCAATTCGGTATCAGTAATACAGTTCGGCACACTTGGCTTCAGTGATTTCATGACTATTGCATAATCCTTTGGTTACTGCACAAAGCTATTGCTATGAATGAATTTGATACTTAGGCCTACCTTTACCATCCAAGCAGAGTGGCGCAGTGGAAGCGTGCTGGGCCCATAACCCAGAGGTCCGAGGATCGAAACCTCGCTCTGCTAAGCTTATTTTGTCCAAAGTCCATTGTGAAATTATTTTCCCTCGTGCAGTGTAGGTCTATATATAGGCCTATGTACCATTTTCAGTGCACGATTCTTTTCAAAAACAATTTTCTTTTTAGATCGTCGACGAGTCAGAAAAGAAAAACGACTGAATGCAATGGGATGCAGTAACAATAAAAGCTGCCTTTTTGTGACCGGAGTAATTTACAGGACACAGGCATGTAGGCACTTCTTGATTTACACAGTACGTTTATTGCTGTAAAGACGAAGACAGAAGAAAATCATGTCTGTTCGGTCTTCGTCATGGAACAGTTTTAACTATAATTATTATAATAAAAATCAAACACTTTAAATGTTGAGAAAGGTCCTGCTAGGATCGAAACGTCAGGCCCACTAAATTTTAAGATTTACATTTTGGTAATTTTAGTCAGTAAGCAGTTTGCAACATTTGTGTATATCACTTTAAATATTAAATAGTAATCAGTTGAAAAAGACCCGCTAGATCAAACTGAGAACAGCTTATCAAATTCAATTCATTTGGTCTTGCCACGCTCCCGAATACACGCTGTTGTCTTAGAAATATCGAAATCGCTCTTATAGCGTAGTATTTTCAAAATCTAGTGGGCCTGACGTTTCGATCCTAGCAGGACCTTACTCAAAGGCTTTGAGAAAGGTCCTGCTAGGATCGAAACGTCAGGCCCACAAAATTTTGAGATTTGCATTTTGGTAATTTTAGTCAGTAAGCACTAACAGTTTGCAACATTTCTGTATATCACTTTAAGCGTAGTATTTTGTTAAAGATACAGGCTGACTATGAAACACGCCAAAATACAACACACTCTTCCTACATATCAAAATCACTAATCAGCTGATTAATCGTTGCCTAGTCCTGTGCAACAGCTGGGGACCTTTAATAATTCAAACAGCTACCAAATAAACCTACAGGTATGCAACGACAAATACAAATAGAAACTAACTACTTCTTCCACTTGGGAATAGCTCTTTATCTAATTTATAAGAATTTTAAAACAAGAACAAAGACAAGCGTTAAAACAATTGTTTATCATCAGCTGTCCACAAATAGACCGTCACTGAGCTGACTGCATCAGCACTTTAGCAAGGGTGCCACCAGGTCTGTTGAAAGACTCCATGGACGTCAGCGGCCGACGTGTTCCCAGACTCTTCTCTTCTTACACCGGCGGTGTCTCTGTGACGTGGCCGGCGTCCCGCCGATTGCCACGATGAAGTGGACGGGGCCGGGGTACAGGACGGTCTCCCCCGGCCCGGCCGCCTGGGGAGGAGGCGGGCGTGGAGGGGAAGCCGCGGTGCAGGGTCGTCGGGGCGACGGGGCGCCGCGGTCCCGCTCAACCTCGATCCCGGCCGCGCTTGTGCGCGTGCGCGCACCGCCGCTGGTCGGCGGCTCGGCGCCTGCAGCAGCTCTGCGCTTGGAGGGCGAGGTGGGCGGTGACGACGGCGTGCCGCAGCTCGCTCTGACCAGCGCTCCTGGCCCGTCGTCGGTTTTGTAAGGACGGGGACGAGTAGGAGGAGTAGGAGAAGGGGGAGACGCCCGCACGTCCCACGGTATCTCCTGCTCGGGCTGGGGCGTCAGTCGTGGCGCCCACTTGGTGAATAGAAGTGACTGGGTCCTTTTGGAGGATGGAAGGATCGAAGGCACGAAATAATAGGAGTGGCGAAAAACACACAGCAAAAGCCTATAGGGAACTACTACTGTACTTCCAAGCAGTTCACTCGACTGACTCTTCCACTCGGTATACGTATTGGATTATAGACCTATCCATCTAAGCACATCAGAAAGAAACATTTGTATAGGCCTACGGCATTGGAATGTTAAAATGGGTCTCTTATATAGTGCATTGTGTTCGCATTCTAGTTATTGGAGCCCTCAGCAACAGTGATATTTCGGACTACGTTTAGAGCTCGTTTAGCCCAATCCTATACTTTATTATGTACAATTCCCCAGTGAACTACCGGTACAGTCTCTTGTGGAGGCTTTCTATAAAAAAAATCCATCTATTTTGTTTTCTGTACTCATTTTTTGGGGGGGATTTACTATTACTGCTGTTTATTAGCGATCTGTAGCAAATAAAAAAGGCGCTTCATAAAAGTATGCAGAATGTATAGGCCTATGCCGTTTTCGAAATGAAGGCTCAGGTTCGTGATTAGGCTTCGTCCATATATCTCTTAGGCCTAGCCGTTATAACGTAACGGGCATGTTACAGACAAGCGTTTGGCCCTAGATTCTCGGTGAGTACTCTGCACATATGTCAAGCCAACGAACCCTCAAATTCGGTAACAAACCACAATCAAGATTTTCAGGTTTTTGTGGTGGATTTCACAAAGCATTACCGGTGCATCGTCACTCCACTGTACGACGGATAGCCAATCGTATAATAGTTGTGATTATGGTTTCTGTGCACCCTTAACCGTCCTGTGATTGATCGTAAGTTGTTACGATGAGTTTGGTGAAATCAACCATTGAGCCTGAGCACGATCCAGGGACGCGTAAAGCGACTGCGTATTGCACTAGTACGCTGTTATACGTTGAGCAGGGCAACCCCTCATTGAATAATGGACCTTTCCCATGAAATATGCAAATTAGACCTAGCGCATGCGCTTAACTAAATTGGTGGGCAAGCGGGCTGCCGACCAATCATAGTTTTCCACTGGCGTGCGCGCGTTCCTTCTCACTAACAGTTTGGCGTTCGGTCATTGGCTATTCAGCGTCTCCTGCGCGCGTATTTCGAAACTTGCACGCAACGCGCAATCGTTTGCCCACCAATTTAGTAAAGCGCATGCGCCAGCTCTTATTTGCATATTTCATGGGAAAGGTCCATTACATTCTCCTCGACGCAAACATCATGTTATTTATCTAGGCCCGCGTGCGTATTTTTTTTTACACCGTAGCCAAGGGTTTTTCGCTGTATTGAAGGGATAACACAACATTTGTCCAGGTCAAAAAACAGCTTCCACACGCTGTCTGATCCAACATATTAATGAAATCGAACCCCTGTGAAAATGTCAGCTCAATCCGCCAACCGACTCGATAAAATCGTTAAAACGGCTTCATTGATTGCAGTTTCGCGAAAATGTTTAGATCTAGGGTGCGATGTAGGACTCTAAACGATTTCTTTACTCTTTTCTCCAAAAATACAGAAATATTTCAGTGCCATTTTTCTACTATATAACCATCTTCAAACTGTATATGTTTTATGTCAATCTGTGAAAATTTCTGTTTTTCGATCTTAACAACGTTGTGTAACTTGAATGCAAATCCGCACTTGAAAAGAGACCACAATGTAGTGCTGCGTGGCGAGATCATCCAGTTGGGATTTCTTGTAGAGGGGCGGAATGTGACTGGCTGTTGTTGTAGTTGCAGTTTGACACAAACATGTAAGATGTCTTGTTAATTGAAAATGTGTAGCTGCATGCTGTTAATAGCTGCACTGTCTGGCTGATCTTGTAACGCAGGGCTAGTCTCTTTTCGAGGGCGAATTTGCACTGCCACAGTGAAAAACCCATGGCTGCGGTGTAAGAACAAAAACATCGGAGGGCCAGGGGGCAGGGGGGGGGGGTTGTCAGGGGAGCCACACAAACCTCTTCTTGAGCGTCATGGCGCGGTAAATGTCCTCCTCCGGCACGACGAGGTAGAGCGGGAACAGGGAGTCGAACCGGCGGGCCATGCCGGGCCCGTCCGTGTCGCCGCAGCCCTCCACGTCCGGCCCGGGGCAGAGAGCGGGCGACGCACGGCCGAGGGAGCCCGTTCGCTTGCCGGCACGCGCCCAGGAACCTCGGTCCGATAGATAGAGCAGTCGATTCCGTTGATTTTTTTTGTGTTTTTTTTTTAGATCGAGTAAAACTTTCATAACATAATGCCGCAGGATAGAACTTGCTGGTGTGTGGACAGCTGACGCTTATCGAGGGACCGAAGTTTCGATCTTACTCAATGGTTCGGGCCTCTTTTTCGGGAAATAATGTCTTGACACTTAAAGGCAGGGTTCTCAAACCCTAGTCACACTAGAGGCAAGGTGAGTAGGAAGGGGGGGGGGGGTCTGAAATGAACATTATTTGCCTGTTCCTGGTTATTCTTACTGCATTCTGACTACAGCTTCAGGAAACTAAAATGTGCAGGAACCATTCAAGGCGGGCTCGAAGTTCATTCCGAAATAATATTTCGAACGACATTTTCCTCAAAAGGTTCCTCATTCCGACTGGTTCTGCACTGTTGGATTTCTGCAGACTCGGAATGAGTGCATGGGACGCGGCCTTTAAGCCGATGGTTGATTTACGGAATGAATCATTTCCCATATCCATTCAGGCAGAACATCGAGCATGGTATAACTAAGAATCATCTTAAACTTCATAATAAAACTCAAAGGGTGGGACTAGTACTAGTTAGTAGTAGGGCCTAGTAGTAGGCTATAGGCCTGAACCCATGTAGGCCTATACTAGTAGCCAGTAGTAACTAGTGGATTCAAGGGCGCAAATTTCACTGTACCCAGCAACTGGAAAGTCGGTTTCGCACGCTTATGCTAAATCGCAAGTAGGACTAGTATGGGAGTGAACTTATGACAAAATGTTCAAATTATGGCAGACAAGTCGTCTTAACCTACATGCAGCAGTATACTACTAGTACTAGTATTAGTACTCACTAGGCCTATGAGCCAATTTACTACAGTACTAATACTAAGTAATAGGCCGAATTAGTATAAATCAACCTAGGCCTACCTAGTGTTCCAGTCACCGTTTCATCCGTCTGCATTTCGATGTCAAATACCGTAATCAAAACCGTACGTAGAAAATTTGTAAAATAGTTATTTTCTACAAAAAAAGTGTTTTCAACTTCCTAAGCGAAATAATGTATAAAGGTGAAAAGGTTACTCGGACAGAAGGAATTCTTTAGTTTTACTAGTACACGCAGGAAACGGTGTATTACAAATTCATGTGAAGTGCACTGTGCGCCACAGTACACGGGCGTCGTATTTACAAAGCACGCGGCATTCTATATTCTTTATCAAGTGTTCGCAAGATGCGGGAGGCCTGTGCTAGCCGCGTGACGGTCGCGCGCTCTTCGGAGTCGATTCTGAAGGGCGCCCTCGGCCGGGGGACATTGGCCAGTCCTGCGCGCCAAGCCGCGTGAACATGCCACTGCGCATTGTCCATTGTTCGGTTAATCAATAAAAAATTGCCGCCACAGAGTTCGACCACCTTCCCCGTCCGTACTGTCTACCCGTACCCCGGTCAGTCCATGGTTGGCTCCTGCCACAGGGTTCTAGTATGTAACTCTACGATCACACATTATTACCACACACTCACCCAGAGAGAAAGCAGGGTCACTCGGAGGTCAACCCGGGTAGCTATTATAGCCCGAGGGAGTTAATCGAACGCATTATTATAATGGGGCTTGGAGTCCTTCGCTTGCCGCAAGATTGCATCATCCTCTGCTAGCCACAAACAGTCATGACCGTTCTTGCACCTCCTCTGATCCACGCAAGCAGAGTGGCGCAGTGGAAGCGTGCTGGGCCCATAACCCAGAGGTCCGAGGATCGAAACCTCGCTCTGCTAAATTTTTGGTTTTTTTATCGTTTGTGATACTCAATGATCACGTATTGTAAATGCAGCTCTATTCCCTTGGATTAATCCTCCGAGATTACTTCATTTTTCCCCTTGTGTGTTAGTATGTTTTCCATGGAAATTCGCATACAATTACCGGTAGTTATTTATTACAGTTCCACACTTGGCTTCAGCTATTTCATGACTATATTAATTAAGTTGCATCATCTTTCGCTTAAGTAGGCTACTGTACAAAGATATATATTTTATGAATGGATTGATACTGTCGTGTGCTGTCCAAGCAGAGTGGCGCAGTGGAAGCGTGCTGGGCCCATAACCCAGAGGTCCGAGGATCGAAACCTCGCTCTGCTAAAATATTTTGGGTTTTTTATCGTTTTTGATACTCACTGATCACGTATTGTAAATACAGCTCTATTCTCTTGGATTAATCCTCCGAGATTACTGCATTTCTTGTTCCCTTGTATGTGCTAGTAGGACTTTATAATGATGTTTCCGTGGAAATCCGCGTAAGTGCAATTAGTTATTACAGGTCAACATTTGCCTTCAGCTATTCCATGACTAGGCCTACTTTATCATCTTTCGGTTACTGCACAAAGCTATTTTGTTATGAATGGATTGAAACTGTGGTATGTTGTCCGAGCAGAGTGGCGCAGTGGAAGTGTGCTGGGCCCATAACCCAGAGGTCCGAGGATCGAAACCTCGCTCTGCTAAGATTTTAATCTTGTGTGATACCCAATGATCACGAAAATACAACTCTATTCTCGTGAATACTCGTCTTATCCGGCGGAACTTCTTTTTCTGTTCTTTGTAGGGGCCTTTGTGCTAAGTATTTTTTCAGAGGTCCGAGGATCGAAACCTCGCTCTGCTAAGATTTTTTTTTTTTAATCTTTTGTGACAGTCAATGATCCCGTTTTGCAAATGAACTTCTATTCTCTTGGATTATCGTATGATCCCCTGATTTTTTTCTTTTCTTTGTAGGCCCTATGAGTTAATATTTTATCATTATGGAATTCTGCATATTATTTTATTTGAGCAATACGGTATCAGTTCTGACAGTTCCCACTTTGCGATTTCATGACTATTGCATAATCCTTTGGTTACTGCACAAAGCTATTGCTATGAATGAATTTGATACTTAGGCCTACCTTTACCATCCAAGCAGAGTGGCGCAGTGGAAGCGTGCTGGGCCCATAACCCAGAGGTCCGAGGATCGAAACCTCGCTCTGCTAAGATTTTTTTTCAGTTCGTATTTTAACTTTCTTATCTTTTTATGGCAAAGAATACTTGGACTGGTCCGGGATTTTGCGCACTAGCTATTATAGCCCTCTTACAATCTGGGGTGGGAATGCCTGTGAGAAGCATTCAACCATTAAAAGCACTGCATTATGTAATTATTATCTTCAGGGATCACGCCCACAAGCCCCCCCCCCCCCGCTTTCGTTTAGATGCGATCAACCAATTGCTGTAAACCTGGTTACAGCAGCTCGCGGATCACACAAAAGAGGATACAGCTGTTTCGATTTAAGACAAACAAAATTATAGGCTAAAGGAAAAACTTACTGGGCAAATCTAAACTTTAAAGAAATTTTGTGATTTTTCAAAGCTAATCGAACGCACCAAAATGTGTCTATTCACCAAAAATGTTTATGCTCATCATTGTTTATAATAGGCCTAGGCCTATGGCATATTTTGCATAACTATCATCAGTGTGGGAAGTTTTGGAGCGGGGGGGGGGTCAGTAGCGAGATCCGAAGAAAACTTAAAGGGCTTCTGCAATAGACATTATCACTTGAATCCATGCTATACAGATCGAACTGTTTTGCAATGTTGCTAACAATCAAACTGTTTTCCACACTCGTTCTAGGGTGTATTTGCAAGTTTCAGTTTTTATGCTAATGAGAATTCATTCTAATTCTATGCCAGTCCCTTCACTTGGAGTCAGAAACATAACGAATAATACGAACTCTATCTAGGCCCTATAATTATGAAATCGTAGCTCACTGACAATACATCTTGAATAATAATACAATCATGTAAATGCCCCTGCTTCTTTTTCCATCAGGACGGTATTCCATGAAAAAAATCCTTATAATACCAACAAATAATAATATGCCAACTGCTTCCTGACTTCAATGACAAACGTGCAATTCTCAACGATCTCAAAGTATAGGGTCTGACGTTTCAATCCCTAAAAATAAAAAAATAATGAACTCTCTCAACGGAGGGAGATCCCACTGGGATATGATCGCAAACGTCAATCTGGCCCTTTACATTTTGAGAGAGAGAAAAGGGACTGCTTACCTGGATCCTTCCATTAGTTTCCATTAATTTCTTGGAGTGGACGGAACTCCTCGTCCACTGGTAGTGGTTGGTGTGGTTAGCCTCACAGGCTCGGCCCTATATACGTGCATGGCGATGGATCAGATCCGATATGGTCCTGCAACAATCACAGCGAAAATTCGCCTCGATTAAAGGGAGCACATTATAATAATTATTATTGCATCCTACTCAGCAGGTCTTCTCGGTAGCTGTATTTACCCAGTATCATGAACTTATAATCAAGGTCTTATGCACGTCTACATGAGACCAAAACTGGCCCAACCTCGAGAAAGAGAGTAGTTCCCGGTCTATTGTTTAAATACCCATAAAAAGAAATAATTATGTTTGACTCTAACGGCAAAGTCAAAGCCCCTTAAACTTTAGAAAGAAAATAATATTTACATCTAGTAGGCCTATGCATATAAAAAAAAACCAGAAACAACATTCGATTAGCTCAAGTAGAATTGCCCAAAAGAAAAGTAGTTTCTGTCAGGGCGCTATCCAAACAAGCTGAGTTAGTTGAGGGCGCCAGCGGCTGGAGAACCAGGTAAAATTATCAAGGCTGTAGTAGATCCAGTGACTGAATAATGTTTATAAGGCTGAAGTCACCAATCATTCTTAATGAAAGAATTAGTATTATAATAAAAGCGTCATTTTTAACCTTTTCACGGTGACTGAAGCCAATTGGCCTTCATGCAAGAATCTGCGTGATATAATCAGTGGGTAAAACCACAGATAATAATAACCTACATAAAATCACAGATTTATGTCTGTGGGTGCAGCACACAAAATCCACCCAAGATGGCTCCGCCGAGCTGATTATCGTAAAGTGTGGACCCACAACTTTTTTAAATAAGGAGTCTTTGGAGGCTAATTAACTTATACATTGTAGAACAAGTGACACTTGGGGTTCACTCTTCAATTTGGTATGTCATTTGGACCATATCTGGCTTGATATGTGTCCCTATTTGGCTGTGGATGTGGAGGGGTCCATCCCAAAATCCTTGCAGAAATTCGGCTTGGACGGCAACACATTTTGGGGGTGTTTTTTCTGGGGTAATTAGCAAAAAATGTAATCAGCTAAGGGCACTAAAATAGAAAAGAATCTGAGAGATGAAGGTCCAAACTACAATTTTCAGTAAAGCTACAAGAACTGAGAGACTTTTGGGTGTGGGATAATGGCTTTGAAAGTGAGTGTTTTTGTGCAGTGTTGAATGGGAGCTCGATTTAGTGTTGTGCACCCCTGTGCGTAAAACCACAGACATAAAATAACCTGTGCATAAAACGCTATGCAAAATGCGCCCTCAAGAGTTGATCATAAAGTTTATGTTTATCACCTTAGCAACGACGAATAACTCTCATCATATAACTGCGACGCTTTATTTGGCGCAATTGTGGCCTGTATACACAGAACTGGTGACAGTATTTAGTAAAATATAACAACAGTCTAGACAATTTATACTTTTATTCTCCAAAAAATTCCAAATACTGTTCAGAAATCTGAAATATTTGAGAATTACTTTGATCAGTGGCGGTGTTATATTAGCATACAATCGGCTGCTGTGCGGTCACGCAAGTGTACACAAAATAAATGTAAACACATGATCGTGTAAGGCCAAGTTTCGCTACAATAATTCGTTTCTTGATTTTCGACAAAAAATGGCAGAATGGAAATACGATCTAGCTCTTGTCAAGACGCTAACCGACAAGAAGATTCGGGACCAGGAATGGTAAGTGATTACGAATACGAATCCCGTGCGTACTAGCGGAGTAACGGTTAAACTAGTTGCGGTAACCGTAACCCTCATCCTCCCGAAGGTCTCCGACCTTCGGGAGGATGAGGGTTACGGTTACCGCAACTACGGTTAAACAACTTAAAAAGAATAAGACTTGAAGTTGACGTGTGTACGTAGTCAGTGTCACTGGGAACTCGTGTCACTAACGAGTAACGGCTGTACTGTACTACTACTACTACTACTAGTACTAAGTAACTACACTGTACTGTAGCCCTACACCGCGTTACTTCTTCAACTTCAAGTTCAACTTGTATTAAGTTATGACCATGCATGGTGGAAGAAGAAAGGTTGCAACTGCAAATGCAATTATTATTAATTATTATAAACATCGTTATGCACTGTTTATCATGATACACAAAAATTGTGCAAACTGCTTTCTCAGTTACTGACTAAAATTACTGACTAAGACTAAGAGTAAGTGTTTATCATGTTAGCTTTACTAAAGTAATACGCAGTGGCTGTTGTTACGGCAGTCGTCCGAATGGTTCCCTGACTTGATTGTATTTCGTCAGCATTGCAGGCTGGTTGAACCAGTCTAGCTGATAGTCTGGTTCCAAGAGCTAAACATCCTGACAAATACTGTGAAGTCAGGGAACCATACGGACGACTTCCGTAACAACAGCCACTGCGTTACTAATACTAGTAATTACCCTATTGTCACTAATCCCTACCCCACTCCTTGCCCTTCTCTTTGATCTTTCCCCCTCCTCTCATTAATCCCTACCCTACCCCCTGCCCTTCCCTTTGATCTCTCCCTACCAGCTTCACTCTTTGTTCTTTGTTTCTCATCCGTGTCCTATTCACTCTCCCCCCTTCCTTCGTGTACATGTATCTGTTTTGTCCTTGTCACTCTGCCTTTGAGAAAGGTCCTGCTAGGATCGAAACGTCAGGCCCACTAAATTTTAGACTAGTAATTACTAATTAGTATTCAGTGTTGCAAAGGTTCTACTTCTAAACTGAACCGGTGTATGCAAATCCACCATGTAAGCTGTACTGTAGGCCTACCCCGACCTGCAAGTGGCTTTTGATCGACATTTCGATCCCAGCAGGACCTTTCTCAAACTCAAAAGGGCCTGCTGGGATTGTATTATCAGGCCCTCTAAATTTACAGGTTACAACAAGTTAAAACCCCTACACACCATAGGTATAGCCTAGGTCTTAGAAATGCGTCCATACTTGTCTAATTCATCAATCAGCACATGCATGAAATAACATACTGTGAAAGTACTTTCAGCTCAATCCGTCAACCATGTCCTGAGAAAATGATGGAAAACTGTCTAATTTTTTTCATCGAACGATGTCAGCTTCAAAGATTGTAAAATGCATCTAGCAGAATACTCAATAGCGCCACCGTGCATTTAAACTGGAAAATTGCGAGTAAATATTGAAACAGTCGTCGGTAATTGTGAATAGACCATGTTGGATTTAGATTTGTGCAAATGGTGTGTAGGGGCTTGATTTAGTTGATTTAAAACGACCGTTGGAAATTCATACAAAACCAAACTTTTCATGAAAATAGCAGAGTTCTAAGTGCTAAAAGTTCACAGCATGTCTGATAGGCCTACTGGTATTAACTTCCTCCTGAGTAAGTTACTTTAACAAAAATTTGCCAGGTCGTAATTTGGATTTATGCAAATGGTGTGTCGAGGCCTTGAGTCAAACCCAAAGTTTACTTTCAGCATTCCACTCCCATTAGCCTTGGGTGACTATTTTGGTGAACTCTCGCACCACAGGTACAAGGAGCGGCTGAAGACCAAGTTCATCAAGGGTAAGAAGCCTGGCGATGTCTCCAAGACCATGCAGGGAGGTCGCTGGCAGTTTCTTCTTCATGGACTGGACGACTTCAGGGATGGCCTCCCGCCCAAAGTGGAGGGGCCCATTGTGGTGAAGGTAAATCAATGGAACTTAATTACAGTCCAAGAAAACCAAGGAAAAACAGACTGGGAACTTTTGAACAATTTGAAAAAAAAATGGCAAAGAAAACTTTGACTGGACCGGGACTTGAACCCGAGACCTCTGGATTAACGTACCAGTGCTCTTCCATCTGCGCTATCCAGCCCTTAGATGGTGGCCTCACGCATTCAGAGGGCCCGATGTTTCGGTCCTAGCAGGGCCCTTCTCAAAGGCATTCTGCGTCGCACACGCACTGCGCCTTTCCCCTCTTTTCATAATTAGCAACTTGGCGTTAAGATAGTAACATGATGACGTTGGTGCGTAAGGTCTATCGGGCACTAATTTTGTTCACTTTGAGAGAATCGTGACCATAAGGGTTACAATTATTCCAAGTTTAATGGTCAATGTTCTATCAAATGTCTAGCATACAGGGCACTTTCTTTTGTGCCATTATTACTATTACCATCATGCCTCTATAGCACAATGTGTATAGGAGGGTGTAGATTGAATGATGATGTTTGGTTCTAGACTGACAAGTAACAGGTAACCCGTCCCCCATCATCAGGGTAAGACGATTCCAAATCTTGACACTTTGCCGCGTGCACTCTGCCACCCTTCCTCCTTGGCAGGGCAGCAAGGGCGAGCTGGAGCCCAACGTCCAGGAGGACACGGCCTGCAAGTTCCCCGTCCAGCACTCCGTCAACCGGCACCGCTTCACCGAGGAGGAGGTGGGCTACCTGCGGACGCTGCCCCTGCAGCAGCAGCGGCGGGACCACATCAACGAGATGGAGTACGGCCTGCTGCAGCACCCCTTGGCCCTCTACCCACACCTGGAGGAGAGCATGCCGCCCGACGTAAGTCGCCGCCGAAAGTGGTGTCCCTAAAGTGATCCTCCTCTGTCCCCGATTTGGACACAAGGGCCCTTTTTACAAATCCTTTAATCGGGCTCAGGCTTCGTCTCCGTCTGACAAAACCTGGAAATACTGGTTATGGTTTGTCTCCGAAATGGAAGGTTTGTTGGCCTACGGGGTATTCACCAAGAAACTGGGACCAAACGCTTGTTTCTAGATGCCTGTGACATCTAAACGGGTAAGAGAAATTTGACCAAAGCCTAAGCCTTCATTTCGTTATACAGCCAAGGAAACGGGAGTGTCCACTGCATGAGAGCCTAACGTGCGTGGGCTGAATTAGGGTCATTGCCTCCGCACCTGTGTCTTGTGAGTGGGCGGTCTGATGAATGGACGGCCCATTGTGTGCAAGCCGAATAGGGAAACTGTACTTGCTCAGTCCCTGGTATCAGTCATCTGAATGCAGGCACCGTGGTTCACTGAATGGCCCAAGGTGTACATTCTGAATAGAAACACACACCATCTTAATTACGATCAGGCCTGTTCCTGACTATGACCTGACTAAGTAGTTCTCACTATTCAGTCGCTCAGTTCAAATTCTGAGGGCTGGATAGCTCTTAATATGCCATCGCATCACTCACTAGGGTAAGAGCAACTTTTTTGTTAAACTTTTTTTTATATATAAAAGTCGCCCAATACAAGGCCTCTAAAGGCCACTCAAGGTGAGTGCTAAAGGAAAGGAATAAGAAGAAAAACCACAAGCAAACTAGATCAGGAGAAAGAAAGATGAACGTTTATGTTACGTTCCAATTGGGACAGGTTATAAGAAAGGGGGAAACAGGTTGCAGGTAGAGAATTCCAAAGTGCGGCAGTGCGCGGAAAGAAGCTAGAGGAGTACCGCTTACCATAGTATTGGCCATTGAACTGAACACATAAGTCAGTAGTTTGAGTACAGATGAAATGTAGGCATAGCTCACAAAGATGAAAAAAAAAAAAAGTATCTGGACTCAACCTGACCGAAGCACTTTTGGTTCTGTTTCCATTCAATCAGATCTTTGAGGATGTCGTGGACATCTTAGACCCGGAGATGAACCTGGACAGTGAGGCAGAGGACGAGGATGAGTTTGAGGAGGGCCTGACTGAGTCCTACCAGGAGACAGAGCCCTCACAGGACAAGAACCGCCCAACGTCCAGCTCCTCCACTGGGTAAGCACGCCGAGACAAGGGACACCTGAGTGACAATTATCGGTACAAGCAGCCCACATTGGCCTCGGCGATGCCCACACTATTGGCCAGACGACCGTCAGAGTTAGGAGATAGATGCGGCCGGAGTAATCACTGCCCAAAACGTCGACCTACCGGCTTCTTTTCAAAGCCACACTCCATCATCACAAGATGTGCACAGCTTGGAGGCAGCTCTTCAAATATTACCCTGCCAAAGTGTGCTGACAAGTGAAGTGGACTCTCCTTGGTCTTGCAGAGATCGTAACTTGTATGATTAAGGCGTAATATTCACAATTTACTCAGTCTTTTCACGATTGTACGATCCAGGTTAAGATTTTCACAATTTCACAAAAAAATATATAACTGTACTCAACAGCGTGATATTATCTGGCCCAGAACCAGAAACAGCCTCTTAATGCGTGCGGTACAAATGTGTCGCTGGTATTCGGCAATTTGATGTGTATACCTTGAGTGAGTAGCATCGGAATACCAGCAAAGTCAAACACCAACTCGCCCAAATGTAGCTGCAATTGTACATTAAATGGGCGATATCATTTATGACAGGATTACACTTCAATAGAAAGGAAAAGGTTGTTCATTGCGGTGGTACAGATAAGTGAGGGGAAAAGATGATCAAAGTCACGCGATGTCGTGTTGCTGGTAGCGACGTTTCGGTGGCTAGTACTGCTAACCTTTGTCAGGCAACTGAAGGGGCCCATGCTGTCGACCTCCTAGTTGTTGGGCCCTGGTAATCGATTGAGCCCAGGCGAACGACAACAACTTGAGAACAGCAGCACCTCTAATTGCTGCCTGCCTCATATGCAAGAATAAGAGGGCAACTGAAGACTGGATCCTGCGGTGTCCGATTGAATCCTGTTCGCCCGCGTACACTTTTTTATCTTTTTTTCATTTTGATGAGTCGGCATCTCTCTGGTCTTGCAGGTCGTCGGCTGACCAGGCCAAGGTGCGCAACCCTTACCGCTGGCTCCCGCGCAAGGAGGACGAACAGCGGGAGGAGCGCAAGGCGGGCCGGCGCCGCAGCCAGTCCCCGGCCCAGGACGAGCACATCCAGGGGGTGACGCGCGAGTTCTGCGGCTGGGTGGCCGGACTGGGCGGCGACAGCAACAACGTGGAGGAGTCCACCGTCCACAGCCTGTTCGCCAGCGGCTACGAGACCAAGCCGGCCCTGTCCGTGCCCATCCACGTGGTGGAGCTGACCAACGTGCCGCCCGAGCTGCGCATGTCGGCCGCCGTCTCGCAGGAGGAGATGCCCAGCCAGACGCTGGAGCAGGTGGAGAAGACGCAGAAGCAGCTGGTGAGCTAATTTGTCGTCGTTGTTGCTGTCTGTTGGACCTAACCCTAGTCTGTTGGACCTAGCCTTAGACAGTTAGACCTAGCCCTGGTCAGTTGGACCTAGCCCCAGTCTGTTGGACCTAGCCCTAGTCTGTTGGACCTAGCCCTAGTCTGTCGGACCTTGCCCTAGTCAGTTGGACCTAACCCTAGTCAGTTGGACCTAGCCCTAGTCAGTTGGACCTAGCCCTAGTCAGTTGGACCTAACCCTAGTCTGTTGGACCTAACCCTAGTCAGTTGGACCTAGCCCTAGTCTGTCGGACCTAGCCCTAGTCTGTTGGACCTAGCCCTAGTCTGTTGGACCTAGCCCTAGTCAGTTGGACCTAGCCTTAGACAGTTAGACCTAGCCCTGGTCAGTTGGACCTAGCCCCAGTCTGTTAGACCTAGCCCCGGTCAGTTGGACCTAGCCCTAGTCAGTTGGACCTAGCCCTAGTCAGTTGGACCTAGCCCTAGTCTGTTGGACCTAGCCCTAGTCAGTTGGACCTAGCCTTAGACAGTTAGACCTAGCCCTGGTCAGTTGGACCTAGCCCCAGTCTGTTGGACCTAGCCCTAGTCTGTTGGACCTAGCCCTAGTCTGTCGGACCTTGCCCTAGTCAGTTGGACCTAGCCCCAGTCTGTTGGACCTAGCCCTAGTCTGTTGGACCTAGCCCTAGTCTGTCGGACCTTGCCCTAGTCAGTTGGACCTAACCCTAGTCAGTTGGACCTAGCCCTAGTCAGTTGGACCTAGCCCTAGTCAGTTGGACCTAACCCTAGTCTGTTGGACCTAACCCTAGTCAGTTGGACCTAGCCCTAGTCTGTCGGACCTAGCCCTAGTCTGTTGGACCTAGCCCTAGTCTGTTGGACCTAGCCCTAGTCAGTTGGACCTAGCCTTAGACAGTTAGACCTAGCCCTGGTCAGTTGGACCTAGCCCCAGTCTGTTAGACCTAGCCCCGGTCAGTTGGACCTAGCCCTAGTCAGTTGGACCTAGCCCTAGTCAGTTGGACCTAGCCCTAGTCTGTTGGACCTAGCCCTAGTCAGTTGGACCTAGCCTTAGACAGTTAGACCTAGCCCTGGTCAGTTGGACCTAGCCCCAGTCTGTTGGACCTAGCCCTAGTCTGTTGGACCTAGCCCTAGTCTGTCGGACCTAGCCCTAGTCTGTTGGACCTAACCCTAGTCAGTTGGACCTAGCCCTAGTCTGTTGGACCTAGCCCTAGTCAGTTGGACCTAGCCCTAGTCAGTTGGACCTAGCCCTAGTCTGTTGGACTAGCCCTGGTGCTGCCTTAGACCATGCTCACGTTTGTGTTTAAAGTGTTAGGGCTAAGAAAAAAACAGAATGACAAGGATTGTCATTAAGACATCATTATTTTTTTAAATATTTTGGCTGCATTGTTGCTGGAAATCAGCTTTCCTTCATCCAGGCATATTTGTTTGAAGATCTTCTAAACATTTGCGCTCACCATTTATCGCCCCTGCTTACAGTATGGTGGTTACCAACCAAGCTGGTTGAAGATGAAGTATGGCTCCTGGTACCTCCCTCCCAAGACGTGGAGTAGAAGGCGTAACGATGAGGTAAGTTCCATCTTCAATAATATCTGCACACATCACTGCATTTGGGGTGAGTTTGCCCTTTCGGCATATATGGCTTTGCGCGGTGGGAGAGACCAAGAAGATACATACAAGTCCTTCTCATACAGACAGCCAGAGCTTAGAGGCCAGAATGTGAGGTAACCGGCTCCCAGGATCTTTCCCGAACCGCGCACCTCTCCCTAAAACACAGATATTCCTCACCACAAGCAAACTCAGTCGTAAGGTTTTGAAAGCTCACAGAAAGAGAGATATTCAAAACAAACCGAGGTGAGGAAAACTGTGTACGTGCAGACACACTTACTAATTCAATATTTATTTGTTGGAAAAATTCCTTTGGACAGATGATTCTCTCATACATAAGTTTTCCAAAAATGGGCCGAATTTTTTTTGGACATGCATTTTGACAATACTTTTGACTTTCGATGCCGTTTACTCAATGAGGACTTTTGGGGTAGATGCCTCACCATGACGCCATCCCGGGTCGTCACATACATTGCATTCACATCAGTGGCTTCCTTGTGTTGTTGCGTCTGCAGCCCCTGGAGGACCCCAAGGCCGTCAAGGACAAGGAGATGTCCGAGTCCAAGAAGAAGAGCCTGGCCATGGACGAGCAGCTGGCCCCGTTGCACGGCTCCAAGTCCTTCAAGGAGTTTGTGGAGAAGAAGAAGACCCGCATGCCGGAGGTAGGTCGGACGCAGGGCCCAGTACGGGGCACTCATCGGGCCTGCAGTCGATTTCACCAAACCCATCGTTAAACTCACGATCGATCGCAAGACGATGAGAGATGCACAGAAACAATACGGTCTATCGCAACTTACGGTGGGTTATCCATCGTAAGTTGAGTTACGATGCATCGTAAGGCTTTGTGAAATCCATCCCTGAAGGGATAATCCTCGGGTTCATCATTTCCACGGTCAGAACAACCGGGGGCCAATTTTGTAAAGCCACTTTAAAAGCCCTCGGTTTGTTGAAAAAAGAAGAGAAGAAGCAGGTTTGCATCCGAGTAGCCATGAAAGAACAGACCGGCGTGTCAGGGTGTATGGAGATGCCTCTCTCTCTCTCTCTCTCTCTCGCTCTCTCTCTCTCTCTCATCTTTAGTCTAATCCTGTGTTTGTGTTCGGGGTTTATTTGCTCCTCCCACAGTTCCTGGACAGAGTAGCGCAGTTCCAGGCACAAGCCGAGGCTGAGGAGCTGGCCGCCGCGAAGTCGGAGAGAGGCCGCGAGAGCTCGCGAGAAATTGAGGCGAAGTGACCACCGGCATCTGTTGGTGCACCCACTCTGCAATTCCCAACCAAGTGCAATGTAATTCTGTTTTTTGGGGGGGTATCATTATTTCGTTACTTCATTATCATCATTACTGGAGAACAGTGCAGGCCATACTGCAGTGATGTATTCTTCCTTGTGGCATGACTTACTTTTTAACAATTAGGAGGACCGGACGTTTCAATCCTAGCAGGGCCTTTCTCAAAGACAGAGAGTTATGAATATAGAAGAAGCTTCAGCCATGCTTGTGCCATACAGGGGCCAATTTCATAGAACCACTTAAGCACCAAAATCTGCCCAAGCACAAAAAAAATCATGTTTCATAGGATTACCTGGCCAACCCAAACTTCACTAACGTTTCATGCTAAGCAAAGAAGAGTGGAATACAATGGCTCTGAAAAGAGTCTGTCTCCTGACGACAGGCAGAGTAGACACTACCAGAAATGTGAGTTACCGGCTCTTTTCATACTCCTTCTCTTAAGACATGATATACATGGTGTCACCGCAAACCTCCCACTTGAAAGAAGAAAAACTGTGTAGTGTGGAAAAAAACTATAGATCCGGATCAGTTCATGGGTCCAATTCACACTCAGTGCAGACTACAGCCATGTTTGGTCCACATGAATACAGATAGCCATCAGCGCAGTTGATCACCACATCATTTGAGCGGAGCAGACGCACAGATCACTTACTACGATTGAACCAAGAGAGCAATGGGGCAAGGCAGACTTCTCCACCCTATATGACAGATTGAAAAGTGCACCAGAGAGATACTGAGGCAGTACTCAGTGCTGTAGCCAGTTTCCCTGTGAGGAATTTCATTGCTCTTTGCATGAGCAACATACTGTAAAGGATTGTTTGTGTGTGTGAGCTCTGTCCCACCTCTTCTGTAGTACATGTACCCAGTCAGCCTTTTGGACCCAGTCATGATCAGCCTTTTTGGACAATACCTATGAATACGAAAGTCTACCAGCATGGCTTCCATACACACCCTTCTGATTCTGCAAGTGCAAGGCCGTGTCCAAGAGGGCGTCTACAGCTAGGTCTAGGTCTTCCCCCCTATTGGAAATACACGGAGATGCAAAGACAATAGCCCTAGCCGTAGCTCTGGAAGCCCGTTGCGTACACGGCCTAATAGGTCAACACAAACCTCAATTTAATGTTGGCGGTACTATTTCTGTAGAACACGTAGAACTGAAGAGAAGCAGGTCATTTGTTTGTAACCCATTCACGGATTTTAAAAAAAAGTCTCAAAAAGTTATTGGTAATTTAATGAAATTCTCCCCTGAGGTAGTTTGTTCCGTCCTTGTGACCAGAAAAAAAGAGGTTAGTCTTCCAGTATGGGCATCTTGCGACTTTCGCCACAAGTGTTATATCTAACAGTGTAAGGTGTTGTTACATATGGCATTGATTCCTTACCAGTTCATTGGAATGCCACATACATGTATATACAGGACTGTGAAAATATTTACAGGATTTTTAAATAAAAAGTCATTAAGAATGTACAGTATCTTGAAATCGTGTGATTTTCTCTTTTGTTGCATCCATATTGATAGATATTGACATAATTATGATGGAAGCTGTTATATAATCCCAGATAGGAGCGCTACACGAGTTCTATGTGTAAATCATATCTTCGGAACACAGACGAAAGCATGCGCATTGCGGTGGACACGCGATGTAAAACCGAGTCGAGTCGAGCGGAACCGAACCGGCCCGAACCGAGCCGAACCAAGATTATGGGTGAACAGACAATACAAAACCGAGCCGAACGGATGATATAACGCGTGAACACAATACAAAAATCCGAGTCCAGCCGAACGGAACGGTGCCGAACGGAACCGAAAAGTACCGAAGACGTGTTTAAGAAAGCAAACCTGTCTCCTTCTTTTTGCTGCTAAAAACCCTGCGTATAATTAGGCCACTCTTCCCTCCATTCTCCATTCGCAATGTTCGAGAGTATGATACGAAAGTCTTGTTCCATGAGTGGCTACAGTTTGTTCGAGAGGAAAATGAATCTTGGTGTATTTTCCTTTCAAGAATCAAAGTTGTCTTTTCACAAATTCAATCTTCCCTATATAATTATGGGCCAATAGGGGAACACCGAAAAGCATGCACTCAAAATGCAGCAAGGCGCCTGCTCGTGTCCGGTGTAGCGGTCTGATCCGGGTCCCATGCTCAGATGAGACCGTTACCATACATGGATAAAAACGTCATGCGCAGTGCATATGGTAGTTGTCCATTTTGAAGGCCGTGCTGAGTCGATACGGCCATTGGCGATGCAGCCTTTTCAGGCACGTTCGTTGACCCGTGGTTAGTTAGCAACAACGCTCAGTACGGAGCCTAGTACCTAGTCCTGAAATTGTACATTGGGGAAGAAACGATACAGTTGTTCCCCCGTAATAAGGGTGTATCGATTGACTTCATACAATCAAAAGCAAAAACAACGTTCAAATGAAGGGCGCCCTTTACGTGCTTGGTTCACTGACTCATCTGAGCACGCTGAGCAGCTGAGAACGTTGCTGCAACGAGCTGAGGTGAGCCAGTGACGTCACGGCTCAACTCAGCACGTTACACCGGAGATCGTTACACCGGAATGTCGTCATTGGTGTGGCCATAGAAAACATGTATACCAACTTCAAGGGCGGGAAAAAGGTCATACTTAGATATATCGAGCAGCCGGGCCGTCTAATTAAACCTTTTGAAAAATACAATAACGATAATTACCCTGGATGATACAGGGAGACAATGTTGTGCACAGACATCCCGTCCCTATTTCTAAAGCATCCTCCAAACCAATGAACGTGAAATTCACACTGTGTTCTTTTGAGATCATTCTCTATCTACTATAACAAAACATGGATGATGAAAATACGGTTTTATAAGGTACTTGGGACATTAGGGAGATGCTTAAATGTCTCCCTATATAATATCGAGGGTCTCCCTAAGGTAACATTAATAAGGACAATGTGACTCCCTAAGGTCCTATACAAGGTTGCAAACTTTCCAAAATCCCGTCATTTCAATTTCCAAATATTTTTAAACTTGTTTCATCACTGCCTCACTGAACTGATCAACAGTTCTATTGATATTCTACACAATGTGTTGTTTTTTGTATTGTCGGCTACAAAGATCACTTGTGTCACTTTAGGGGTACGCAATGCATTAACGGTGCGCCCTATTTCCATGGACAACACTCGAGTGTCTTCATTCAACAGCACGACATTGTGCGACGATAAGGTAAACTTTCGGCCTGGCATGGCAAATAAAACAGGGATCGATAGAAATGCATGGCCTACGAAGGCCCCACTCCAGCAACAGAAAGGGGCCATTTCGAAGTCCACTACGTAGGGGTTGAGTGCAGTACGCACTAAAGGACAAAATATAGGCACAAGAGTCCCTAACACTGGCCTTCGATGGGGGAATGCGTCTACTGGTGGACGAGACAGTGGAAATAAAGAGAGGCGAAGACAAGACTGCATGAAATGCCGCCACTCTGCAACCATACGTGGATATGATGTCACGTATGAGGCGATGCATGCCGTGGACTGACTCGGAAGGGAATGCAGTAATCGTGTAAGAAGAGGACATTGCGATTTCCGGATTAAGAGTGGAAGTCGGCACAGTCATTCTCGTCGATAAAATAATTTCGTTGGCCAACGCTTCCTCGCCGAGTTTGGCAACACTCACTTGTCTGCAATATCTGCTTGTAAGAGGGCTTTCATGGAATCCTACTCACCAGTTTGCTTATTATAATGATCTATGTAGATCACGATGACTCCACAATTAGGTGCAATTGCAACAGTACCGGTACACTCTTATAGGGACTGAGGCTGAAACGATTGACGTCATCGCTGCTGAGAGAGGTTGGTTGGCGTACGACAAGATAGAGAATCGAGCCAAAAATAAAAAGGGGGTCTTCTCTCCCAGCAACTCGCCTGGCTGGACCGTATAATTATACCAGCAACGATGGCGACCGCGGAGCTGGGGCTGGACCGGGAGTTCGCCGAGTCCACGAGCCTGCACGGCATCGGCCGGGTCTTCCACGCCTCGCGGCCGGCCTTCCGCCTGGCCTGGGCCGGCATCATGCTGGCCTGCCTCTGCGTCTGCACGGTGCAGATCTCGGACCGGTTCCGGCGCTTCGCCCAGTACAAGGCCAACACCGAGATCTCGGTGGAGTACGTCCGCGACCTGGACTTCCCCGCGGTCACCGTCTGCAACTTCAACAGGTCCTCGGTCATCTTGCTCATCAGTAATCAATGTAGTATCATCACCACGAACACCCAATAATCATGTTAACCACCACCACCACCACCACCCCCATACACACACTACAGTACACCGTTAAAGAAAATACTTGGGCAAGTTTCATCACATTGTTGGCGTATGTGATCAATTTCGACAAACAAAATCAAATAGTTAAACGCGTTTACTGACCAATAATGTTACACGTTGATGTTTTGACCACCGTTGGTAAATAATTATGTTGGTCACATTTCCCCCAACTTGTTCGCAGTGTACATGTACACCTTTACTGTATATAAAATAGGTCCATGAGCAATCGTCCATGTATATAGGCCTATGGCACCTTTTGGTCACGATGCCCCGCAACAGTCTCGTATCCTCGTACCGAATTGGAAACAGTGTAGACCAAACCGAGGATGTCCAGGCAAGTAGTCTGGTACCCTATCCTTGCAAGTGAAAATTTGACATATTTTACCACTTGACATAATAATATGTTATACGGGGTTCCGGGGTTGTTGACAAAGATGGCCTCAATATGAAAACGGTGAGTTACTGGTGAGGGCACTTGTGACGACGTACAGGATGAGATATGAAAAGGTATAAAGCAGACTAGAAGAGGTGAGACAAAACAATTCAGGGATAGACTACTGAGGTGGAGTCGAACCACCCCCCCGGGGGGGGGGGGGTTGGTAGATCACGCATGGAAGCTAAACAATGAGCCAGGTTGTTTCTGAGCGAGCCTGATAAACAAAAACCGTTTCCAAAGAAGGTCTGACTACTTTCTTTTTAACTTCTCCTTTGCACTTTTTTTGTGGTCATCTCTCCATTCTTACTTCAATTTTGTTACATTTGTATAACCACAATGTCTTTCGTTTTCATCAGTACTCGGTGGCCTCTGATATAACAAACTTTGATTCTACACATCTGTCTTTTTCGCGGATATCATTCCCTTTCGATGCAATGCCGAATTATTTCAATGTGTAGCAAGCAGATCTCGATCTCGTTTTCCACGATTGACGGTAGGTATCGTCAGAGCGCCCTCACCGACAGCGACAAGGCCTTCCTGGAGTACATCATCTGGGCCAACGACTACGACTACGACTCGTACGGCGCCAGCCAGGCCGACTTCGACTACCCGTCGAACTGGCAGGGAGCGCCCGGCGGCGACCACCACGCCGGCCCCAACGGCACGGCCGGCTTCAACTACACCGAGTTCACGCTGAGGGCGGGCTTCCTCATGGACGCCCTCACCCTGCGCCAGTGCGAGTGGCGCCGGAAGACGAAGAGCTGCTCGTCTGTTGTAAGCACTGCATTCACGCTCGAGTGAAAATTAAATCACTGTTGCGTTCAACGCCACAGTGAGACAAGACTCAAGGTGGAGGTACAATGTGGACATTTTACGGTGACACCATGAAGATTATCTCTTTTCGAGAAGGAGAATGGATTGAAAAAGAGCCCGTAAGAGCCATTATTGCTGGCTCTTTTCAGAGCCGTTATAATATTATTCAGATCACATGGTGTCACCGCAGACTGCCCACATCATGGCGGAGTGAGAGTGTGCAGTTTCCTAGGGGAGATCTCAGAGATAAGCGTAGGCATCAATCCCCGGTTAAAGCAATATAGATTTTCCAATACAAAGTCCAAAGCCAGACCGTCACTGATAAGTTGTGGCCAGAACTTCGCGGATAATCAGCACATAGAAGCAGTACTAGTACACAGCATGTGTGAATTCAATTGCCAATTCTGTTCAATCGTGAAAGATCTACCAAGCTAAGTGGATGAAATTGCACCCTGATATCCGTTGTTATTTCATTATTATCACCGGTTGATACCGTCTATACTGTCCACCACCATCGTATCCTGGCAGAATTTCTCGCACGTCTTCTCGTCCTTCGGCAACTGCTGGACGTTCAACTCGGGCAAGACGGGGCCCATTCTGAAGGAGTCGCAGGCCGGCAGCGGGAACGGCGTCAGGATGCTGATTGACATCCAGCAGGTGGGTCTCAATAGCAGCAGGCATTGCCCACACTGTAAAAGCGGTGCTCACATCATGCACATGGATGAAGTATGTTGAGGCACATTGTGCACGATACATGCGCACGAGGTAATACTCGCTCTCGCTCCATGTGCTTGAGGTACAGTAAATAGGGAGATGTTCTTGTACATGAAGCACTTTATGCACCTCATCCGACTTTTAATTACAATACCACATGTGCTTGAGCTACAGTATTTCATGTGCATGAAGTACAGTAGAAGCCTTAAGTGTTCATGATTCTGGGACAGGTGCAGTTCGTTTTTACAGTGTAGTGACCATGCCGTCCACAATAATCATACAGCTTTCGGCCAAAATAATGAGCAATGACGAGTCCTCCGATCGGGACTGATGAGCAATACGTTGACCGCTTAACCAACCCTTCCTCGTGAATCCGTCAAAAAGTAACATAAATTAAGGGGTGACAATATACTCACTTTGCCTTCTCTTGCTGTCGAGGACTTGCACAACTAGGCAGACCTATGGAAGAAAGAAGAAAAAATGAGTCAAACATTGGTCATTCCTGATGCCCGATCCCACATTTCGTTGCATCTGTCTCAAATTATTCCAATGCAGAAAGAGTATACCGAGACAGTGCACGGCAACATTCCAGCAGGACTTAAGGTTCTGGTACACGATCAGGGCACTCCACCCTTGGTCGAGTCGTCCGGTCTGGCCATCTCGCCCGGCGTGTACGCTTTCATCGGGGTTCGGAAGCAGCAGGTAAGGGGCCGGAGGAGCTAGTGGAGGGCGAGTTGGAGGAGGGGAAGGAAGGGAAACAAAAGGAGAAAGAGGAAGACGAGAAGGACGAGAGGTCGGAAAGAGGAGGAAGAGAAGGACGCGGAGAAGGATCAGGTGGTGAGAAAGGAAAAAGAGGACGGAGAGGAGAAGGATGAGACGGAGACGGTAACACGACATTAATATTCGGACGCGTTGTAGTTCCTTCCAATTCAAATCCGTTGTTTTGTGCGGGGACTCCCCACCGTTCTGTGCCCCGCAGTACCTTAACCTAGGCCCGCCGTACGGCAAGTGCAACTCCTCCAAGACGCTGACGAGATACAGCCACTACACCGCCGAGGGATGCAACATCGAGTGCAGAGCGCAGGCCATCCTGGACAGGTGCAAGTGCAGGCTTGTCCGGTAAGAGCCAACACAAGAGCGCTTGCGATTCTGCGTATATTATAGTCCGTTCACTGTCAGGCGAGCCAAAGTATAAGGCCGTGTCCGAAATGGGCTTCCAGAGCTACGGCTAGGGCTATTGTCTTCGCATCTCCGTGTATTTCCAATAGGGGTAATACCGATACCTAGCTCTAGAAGTCCGTTTCGGACACGGCCTAATAAGGGCGGTTTACAATTATAGTGCGCCCTCAAGAGTTTTGCCACGCGTTGGCCAATCACAATGCGCGGAATCTGTCGCGCCATCGTAATTGACATTGTATGTCTGCCTCAGTTTTATTTTTGAAGTTTCCTTGTTTTCTGTTTTGGTTTGGTTCAGACATCCAGGAAATGAGACGGAGTGTTCTCCCCAACAAACGAGTGACTGTGCCATGAGCGCTCTAGGTAAGACTAACTAACACATGGCACTGCATCTCACTGCAACGCCATAGAGTAAGGTCTTAGGTAATGCCACGAACACGATCAAGTAGTCAAGTGGTTAAGACGTCTGCACTGGAAAGCAGGAATCGCGGGTTCAAATCCCGCCCGAGCTGCCTGAAATGTTTTAATCGGGCATCGTGCACATCGGGCACTGAGCACGTGTTGACCACGTCGAGCAGGCAACACAATCCTCAATGAATTACATTCTCCTCGACGCAAACATGTGTATATATCTATTAAAAAAAATATATGCAAAATCGCTCCATAAAAAGGCTGAAAATCCACTCAAGGTTAAGTGCTTAAGAAAAAAACCTCCACAAGGAGATATAGAGAGAGCTGATGGGGAGGTCGACGATAAAGAAGCACTCGATTTTGATTGCACGGATCTCTCTGTCCGTCATCTCGACCCTTTCCGGCCGTGTTTCAGGAGCCCTGGTCGGTGGGGAGAGCAACCCGTGTGACTGCCCCGTGCCCTGCAACTACACCGTGTACTCCACCTCGCTGTCCACGGCGTCCATACCCAGCGAGAGCGTGGCCAGCGGTCTGCTCTCCATGGCCGAGTACGTGCCGGGAACAGACACGTCGGGCCCCTCCTCCTCCTCCTCGTCCTACTCCACCTCCGGCGACCACGACCAGTCTGATCTATTCACCGAGGGCTACATACAGTAAGACAAGGGGGCTTCGTTTTGTGAACCAGGGCTCGATTTCACCAAACTCATCGTAACTTACGACCAATCGCAAGACGATGAGCGATGCATATAAACCATACTGTAACGGTCTCAACCTTCTGGGGTGGGCTTGGCTCAGCTACACCCGTATGAGTGAAGCCGATAACCTTCTGGGTGGGCTTGGCTCAGCTACACCCGTATGAGTGAAGCCGATAACCAATAACTGAATCCCTAGAATAAAACTACATGTAATGAATGGGGCACGCAGACAGACTTTGGGGGCGCCTCCAGAAATACATTTATTCTAACTGAATATCACAACCATGGTGTATCACAACCATGGGTTATCCATCGTAAGTTGAGTTACGATGCATCGTAAGGCTTTGTGAAATCCATCCCAGATCCACCTAACGAGTGGATTTTAAAACTAAACATCGTTTGTAAAAGTACTTAAGTAAGTTAAAATGTACGTCTTGTCCGAGAACCTAACCATAGCGTCTGAGATATCGAACGATCGGGCTTCCCGTAGCCGCAGAAGTCACACATTCGGGAAAACGGCCGCGAGATAGCATAATCGAAGCACAGTATACTACCGGTACTATTTTTTTTATCATCTATAACAATATTAACAGGAAGAATATCATCATTCTGGACGTCTTCTACGAAGACATCAACTTCGAGAAGTATGAGCAATCGGAAGCCATCACTGCATCGGCTTTGATCAGTAAGGAAGATAGTTGTAGGCCTAGGCCTACCCAATTGTTTAAACAACTTCATGAAGACAGAAGAATGGCTAAGATTTCCTCAACAACTACTTGAAAAGTAGAGATATCTATGTGAGAAGTGAAACCGAGCTTCGGATTTAACGTATGTGCAGCTCCTTGGTGTCAACACGCTCTTCGGTGTCAACACGCTCCCTAGTCCTCCAAAACTTTGGTCAGGTAGTACCCGTGCCGCACAGCGAGCGCGCTTGGTCCGCACTGTCCGACACTTTTTTAGGCAGCTGGGGGAGCACGTTGACGTTGAAGAGCGTGTTGACGCAGATCGAGCTGCACAGAGGTATTGGCGCCGCTATCTGGCTCTGCCCTCTGACCTATGCGGGCCCGGTATAGGTTGAGGTATTCCAAATACTCAACCGTTATTGCCGGGCCGGGCGGGGGTTTTTAACTGCCGCATATCTCCCGGAATCACGCCCTCTTCACCCTCAGACGCAAAAACCTATAATGTACAAGTACATCTAGTTGTAAACCCAATAAAAACAGCTCGGAGATTAAAAAAAACTGGATATAGCACTACTGTAAACCTCATTCTAAATCAATCTATGAAGGAGGGATGCTGATTTGGATTGTCACAAGATGAAAACAAGACTATGAACATTTATTTAATATTCTTAATTCGGTTTCGAAATCGTGTCTGATTAAAGAGAACTTTTTTGGCTGAAACGTATTATGGGTGCAGTGATAATTACATGCACGTCTTAAGTACCTGCAATCTTTCCTGGTTGAGGAAAAAAACATACATGGCTAAATGTTTGGATGTTTTTGTTTTTGGGTGATTTAGGTGACATTGGCGGTCAACTCGGCCTCTTCCTGGGAGCCAGTTTCATTACCTTGGCCGAGGTTCTCTCCTACCTCGGCAAGAAGATCCAGGCCTGGGTCCAGCGCGTCTTGCCGGCAGGCAGGCGCCGGTCGTGTGGGGCCAGTGCCGGCAGAACTAAAGACGTGCCGCTGGAGACGGTGAGAGCCGACTACGGGAACCAGAAATGCCTCCTTTGTAACGGGCAGAAAATGGACAGCGGAAGTTAGGCCCACTACTCGTCGTGATGGATATACTATATGCACATTTTACATATGATAGACTCTTGAAGCCCAATTTTCGGACACGGTCTGAATCTAACTTGGTCAGTCTTGATTTGAACACAGCCTGGAACAGTTCACACAGTGGCACCCTCGCTTAGGTCACGGCCACGTTGTACACCACAGACATGGATAACCCGTAGACGGACAGCATCGAGCAGGGTACCGGTATATAACAGTTCAGACGTATTAAGCGCAACCACACCAGTCTCGTGCGTGAGTTCATGGACGCCGCCATTTTAGAATGTAAATGATGGGCAAAACTAAAGGGCGCCACCGCCGCGTGGCGGCATAAAATAACTACGGTCAAGGATGAGCGCAATCGACGTCACTTGTACACACTCTCACATTATTCGGATACCCCAAGACACCATGCACGGTATCAATACGTCGAGTTCAATAGTCTACAGGTCATCGAGATACTGTGGGCACAGACCACTGTGTAAATCTTTATCGAGACTTTGTACATGCCATGATCGTAGCCATAAAGCAAATGCTAATGGAGTTTTCCCATCTAGCTGTTTGTTAGGTGTGCCATTTTTCGTGTTTAAATTTGTCGCTGTACTCGTTATTAACAGCGAAAAATTGAAACAAGAAAAACAAACTATAATTCTGGTCTCCATTGCTGAACGGAAAATTGATCCATTAAATTATAAATTTCATCTCAAGAAAAAAAAATCTAGAAAATGAGGCCGTGTATACGTACTTGATTGAGCGTGCAGATTATTATTATTATTATTAGCAACCAGCCTCTGGCTATCTCTGTTAATGGCTCGGTGCATATTGATTGTCTCATTTGGAAGACACTGACCCAACGTCAGTCACCGAACCTCTTAGAATGGTGACAATCGAGGTAGACAATACCAATTCCAATACTAATTCCTGTCCGTGCATAGAGGTCAGTGTATGGATATGCTACATCGAACCCTGCCATAATTTATCCGTCATAAGCAAAACGGTAATTTGTTGCAAATCGCCATCAATTTCAGGAATCACGTTGGACACAGCCTGCGCTGATTGCACGCGGTCACGCAAAATATTACTATTTTGTTGTAATCATACTTTCCTTTAAAATTAAAACATGTTGCAAACTGCTTTAATACTGACCGAGCTGACCAAAAAGCAAATATCAAAAATTAGGAGGGCCTGATGACGCTTCGGTCTTAGCAGGACCTTTCTCAAAGGTAGAAAGACAGGGACAAAACAAATAGGAAGGGGAGAGTAACAGGGACATGGAAGGCAGACGGAGGACAAAGGGGATAGCTGGTAGGGTGAGACCAAAGTGAAGGGCAGGGGTTGGGGTATAGGCCTATAAATATTAGTCTATACTCTATAGTGGAAAGGGGAACATCAAAGGGAAAGGGTGAAAGAGAGAAGCGAGGGAGTGAATAATTTTCTTTGAGAAAAACTTAACAACAACGCAAGTGAAATTACAGAAAGAGGTGAGCACAAAAGGACAGCAGACGCATAGACTTATAGCCCCTACACCACATTGGTAAGATCGAAAAACAGTTCACAGATTTACATGAAACTTATACAGTTTGAAGATGGTCATAATAGAAACCTCGCACTGAAATAATTATGCCTAAAATGCTGTATTTTGGGAGTAAATAGTAAAGAAATAGTTTACGTCTCACTGAGATCTAAACTATTTTTCGGAACAGTATGGCGTTGAATGCTGCATTTTCGCGAGACAAATGAAGCGGTTTTCACGATTTTCTCGAGACTCGGTTGGCAGATTGAGCTGAAATTTTCACAGGTGTGCTATTTCATGCATACGTTGGATCAGACAACGTATGGATGATATTCTTTGACCTCGACCAATGCTGTGTAGGGGCTTTAACAAAAATCCCACACTTCTAGTAATGCTTGTCTACAAACATCAGCTGCTAAGCAAATTGGCCATCAATGGTGGAGTTAAATCATAACTGTTTCCGATGAGTTCGCCAGACCACGTACTGGGCGAAAGGTGGACACGCGGACTGCTATTTGTATGTATTTTTGTCTAAGTTTTACATAATCAGTAAGTGCATTTTAAGTAAATTTTTGTTATTTTTTTGTTTTAACGTTATTTTATCTGTTAATTTGTATATACAGCGCATTTGAACATGCATAATGGAATTTGTGCTTTAAAAATGAATTGAATGAATAATAATGTATGATGTATGACAGCGAGTGCGTCTAGTGGCGACGATGATGGGTTTAAACCAAAGCTCTTATAGCGCGCAAAGTGGGCAAGATGGACAACTCCGAGCAAAAGGTGAAGTACGCACTGGACGCCATTTTAGTAAGCAACGGAATTTTTCGTTTGCTTTCGGTTCTCCGGAAAAAATGAAGCGAGAGAGTCACAAACAATAAAAAAAAGATAAAACTTTGGATGCGTGAACAGAATGTGATAACTTTCGATGTGTTTGACCACAAAATAGAGAGAATGTGTGCGACTTTGCTTACTAAAATGGCGTCCAGTGCGTATTTCACCCGGATGCCTGTGATCTCGCAAGAGTTGGATATTTTGCGCGCTTCGCGCGCTATAAGATCTTTGGTTTAAGCTAATACCCTGGCAACGGACGCGCAATCATAACACGCACGTGGACCACAGTTTCACCAGACACTACCAAATGAGCTTATAGATTATAGGCTGGGCCGATGATGTCTACTGCCTAGCAACGGTCAGTTTACATTGACAACCCGAAGGGCCGCTGAAGTCATTCGGCGGGTTAATTTCCTATTGGCTGGTTACCTGATCATCATACCGCTAGAAAAAAGGGGGAAATTCTGGGTGCAGCTTTAACAACGACGCGCATTTTGCCATTTCATTTTCATTTCGACTATTACCCCAGCAGAGGCGGCAGTATCGAGTGTAACAATTCTCACGCCGAAAAAAAAGAGTAAAAATGAATTCACTTTTGGTTGTCTACTAATCATAAACCGCTGTGGTTGTGGTGACTTGACAAAGGACACTGCACGATTTACATTAAGATATTAGGCCTAGCCTTATACTGCCAGCACAGTTGTTGACAGTATTTTATAGTAACATTAGCTTAAGATCTCAAGACAAGAGCAGTGCTGAGGCCAGTGAGAGACAGAAGACCGGACACGCCATGGAGGACGGCAGTACTACTAAGGAAGAGCCCGACTTGGACGCGGAGTTCTCCGCCACCACCACGCTGCACGGCATCGGCCACGCCGCGGCCGGCGGGCGGCGGTCGGCGGTCCGCCTGGCCTGGTCGCTGGTCCTGCTGAGCTGCCTGGGCATGTGCGCCTGGCAGATCACCGACCGCTGCCGGAACTACCTGCGCTACCCGACCAGCACGGACGTGTCAGTCCAGTACGTGCGCAACCTGGCCTTCCCGGCGGTGACTGTTTGCAACCTGAACAGGCGAGTCCGTGGTTGTCCTTTGTTGTTCGTTTGTTTCGATCAGTTTCCCCATAGTAAAAGAAACCCAATTCCCCCCAAAAAACTTTTCCGTTTCATGTCCTCTTTGGAATTTGTTACCCGGTACAGCATAATGAGAAATAACGACCCCACTTTTGAGATTTTGAGATTTTCTAATGAATGTGAAAGAATATACCAATAGCTTTCAAATGATATCAAAATATAGTATCCTCTAATACTTAAATTTTCCGAAAATACCAAAACAAAATGTATTTGTAATCGAATTGTGAAGATACTTTAACCTCAGACGTTGTTTACTCAAAAAGTGTTTTGGTGGGATATTCCTCATGTCGTTGTGCCGGGTCACATTTTCTCTAACCTATAATAGAGGGCCTCACGTTTCCCCCATAGCATGTTATTTCCTGACTCCGGCCGGCCTGAGTACCTCTCTTATCTCCTTCGTTCTCTAAAGCCCATAACGCCCCTACACAACACTGGTCGAGGTCAAAGAATAGCATCCATACGTTGTCTGATCCAACGTATGCATGAAATAGCACACCTGTGAAAATTTCAGCTCAATCCGCCAAACGAGTCTCGAGAAAATCGTGAAAACCGCTTCATTTGTTTCGCGAAAATGCAGCATTCAACGTCGTACTGTTCCGAAAAATAGTTTAGATCTCGGTGAGATGTAAACTATTTCTTTTACTCATTTCTCCCAAAATACAACATTTCAGGCAGAAATATTTCAGTGAGAGGTTTCTACTATAACCATCTTCAAACTGTATAAGTTTCATGTAAATCTGTGAACATTTCTGTTTTTCGATCTCACCAATGTTGTGTAGGGGCTTTAACCCTCAAAGAGCCGGTTTATTTTGACCAACTCATAGCCGGGGGGCGGATTCCACCCCTCCCCCTCAGATCTCGGTCGTTGAATGATGGATTCAAATGATATTTTGCAGGGTGATAGAGAATTACATAATGAACATTAAATTTTGAGTAAAATTTCATTTGAAACAACAAAGTTTTGTCTCATTATAGCTCATTAACTATTGATTCCATTTATTTTTTGCTTGTTTATGTTTTCATTGAATTTCCTAATTTTTTATTGAATTTCCTATGTTTTTTAATGAATTTTCCCAATTTGCATAAATTTTACAATGCTAAGTAAACACGAAGAACCAATAATTACATGCAGCAATATTAATGAGCTAATTAGGCCTATGACAAAGAATCCTGAAAAGAAATACCTTATGCACCTTGGATGCTAAGCTTTTATGTGTAGTGCAATTCAATGGAAAAATTACCGTCAAGGCGGCTATGACATGGCCCTGAAAAATGTTCATTGTCAGAGAACGGCACCATCAAAGCCTCAACACGCAGAAAAAAATCACCGAGATGCTATAAAAAAAAATACAGGGGGTTGGAATCCGCCCTCGGCTCATTGAGGGTTGACCTTCAGTGGCTTTTCAACCTTGTTTTGGGCGATTTTGCGTGAAAAAAGGGAGAATCTTTCATAGAGACAGAAAGTGCGGAAAAGTCCTATATGATGACCTCTACATTTGCATTTTTGGTCATTCTAAGTTGGTAAGCAATTTGCTACATTTCTGTATAATATATGATTATTCTCTCTGGGATTTAACAAGGCAAATTTCGAGCTGTATTGTTCTACTTAGTATAACATGTATTGTTGTGGTCAACATGTCAACTGGTGGAATTATTGCTCGATTAGAGCCCACCTTTTCGGTTTGAAAATCCATCAAAAAATCCAAACATTTCTGACAAATTGTTGGTCACAAACGTCTGCTGCCCATGATCTGGCCTTATTAGAAATTGGGACTGTTTGTGATTGATTTTAATCTATACCCAATACATCGGTTGGTTAACATTTCACCATATGATAGTACGTATAGGGAATAAGGCAACCAAAAATAGAGTTACCGGCTCTTTTCAGAGCCACACTCCTTCTTGAACGAGAAGTGCTACATGCGGGTGTCACCGCAAATCCCACTTAGGCAAAAAATAGTTGTGCTTTACATTACATGACATCTGAAAAAAGGGATACGTATAGGCAAGAAAAGGTAGGAAGGAGTCATGTACTGGCTATGAATAGGGCCTATAATTATGCATACTCAGCTCAGCCAACATAAACATAAACACGATTTACGTGACACACGCAGGGTAGGTTGATTTCAATCACTTTGATTGAAATCAAAATAGGGTCGGCCGGGAAACAGGAAGCACAACAGAACATTGTTGTTTTTTTGGAAGTGCCTAATTACCTGGCACTGTCTGATTCTTACAATTTCACGACGACGATTTGCTTCTGAGGTGATGCTACTAAAAGCCGGAAGGGAACAATATTTTGTATTGCAAGCACGACCCGAGGCAGAAAATTCATTGGTAACACGTACATTGCACGACACGCCCAAGCAGGATACCAGTTCTGTAGGGTTTGTGTAGCGCTACACGCATGAGTCTCAAATCATGCTGCACAGGAATATGTATAATTTACCGCTACAACGAATTTCCAGGCCCGCTGCAGGCAATAAACCAATTGTCGATGATGTTACAATCCATGCAGGATTATGTCTGATGGTGTGTAAAGATAGGCAACGTTAGTCTAACCGATGAATAATAACAACTTAAAGATACCAATTGAAAAAAATGGGCAAATATGAAAAAGAAAGCTTTGTCTGGATCGGGATTTGAACCCGAGACCTCTTGATTAACGTTCCAGTGCTCTTCCATCTGAGCTATCCAGTCAGATGGTGGCCTCCCAACTAGTCAATTAGTATCTTATTAGCCAGCCAGAAGCAATATTTCATTCAACCGTTAACTGCCGTATGTCTCCAGTGATCACAACCCCACCCCCTCCCGCTTTCATTCAGATGCAAATAACCAATGCTTGTCAACCTGGCTACAGCAGCTCGGGGATCGCACAGTGGATGCAGCATAAAGATAGGCCTACCACTTTAGACTAGCCGGTTGGAAAAAAAACTGCACAGGTTTTCGTATCAAAGATGATTGAATCAGATTCTGTAGCTGTTGATTCAAAAGCTTATTAGACACTCTTCTCCATTGTTAGTCTGTAAGTGGTGTTATTTGTAAAGGGTCTCTGCAATAAATATCACAGTCAAGGTCATTGTCTGCTGTCATCTAGGGATCTGAGGTGTATAAACATAATTGGAAAGCTTCCTTTTCTTAGTGGAGTCAGAAATTGGTCTGGAGGGAGGGAGGGAGGGAGGGAGGGAGGGAGGGGGGGAGGGAGGGAGGGAGGGAGGGAGGGAGGGAGGGAGGGAGGGAGGGAGGGAGGGAGGGAGGGAGGGAGGGAGGGAGGGAGGGAGGGAGGGAGGGAGGGAGGGAGGGAGGGAGGGAGGGAGGGAGGGATGGAGGGAGGGAGGGAGGGGGGAGGGAGGGGGGAGGGAGGGGGAGGGAGGGAGGGAGGGAGGGAGGGAGGGAGGGGGAGGGGAGGGAGGGGACGGACGGGGGAGGGAGGGAGGGAGGGGGGGAGGGGGAGGGGGAGGGGGAGGGGGAGGGGGGAGGGAGTGAGGGAGGGAGGGAGGGAGGGTGTGTGGGAGGGGACGGACGGGGGGAGGGAGGGAGGGAGGGAGGGAGGGAGGGGGAGGGGGAGGGGGGAGGGAGTGAGGGAGGGAGGGAGGGAGGGGGGTGAGGGAGGGAGGGAGGGAGGGAGGGTGTGTGGGAGGGAGGGAGGGAGGGTGGGAGGGAGGGAGGGAGGGGGGAGGGGGAGGGGGGAGGGAGGGAGGGAGGGAGGGAGGGAGGGATTGAGGGATGGATGGATGGATGGATGGATGGATGGATGGTTTGCTTGATCGAGTGGATGGTTTAAAGTGCCCCTGCCAATTACGGGATGGTTTCTCCCCTCATTCATGCAGGTATCGCTTATCGAAGTTAACTGAGATCGAGAAGCAAAGCGTGGAACTGCTTGGGAAGTATGCTGATTACGTGTACGATTACGGCAGTTACACAACAGAAAAGGACGGTGGTAATGATCCACTTTCATGGGATTACTTGGAAGATGACGTGAACATCACCGAGTTCACTCTGCGGACAGGCTTTCGTCTGGACAACGCGACCCTGCTCTCCTGCGATTGGCGCCGCGGCAAGAAGAAAGCATGCTCCGCCAAGGTCCGTACACAATGTGCACACGCCTTTCGGTTCTTCCAGCCACAATACAGAGATATATAACAGGACCATACAGCTCTATAAATAAACTAGAGTGCGCACTCTCCTATGAACGCGCGGTACGAACGTGTGCCGACATGGACGCGAATCCGCCATTACCAAAGAGGGCAACTACAGCTAAGTGCCCGGATGTCAGTAGCAATCGCGCGTAATATGAATGGGCAAAGGTATAGCCGAAAGGTTATGAATGCGGAAACTAAAATGTTATAGAAATGGTTTTTAGTAATAAAAGGAAAGGCCATCAATACCTCAAGGGAATGGCGAATTTTAATGTCCTACTTTCTTTTGTAAAAATTTGGATTAGTTCGCCCCATAGAGATCCATGCATTTGCCCTCTTTGGTAATGGCATCGCAGTCCCCTTGTCGGCACGCGTCACGCGATGAGTGCGCACTCTGGTTTATTTATAGAGCTCTATGAACAGGACCGACATATGACGCTCAACCACCGTCGTTGAGCTATGCTGGTACCGCGTAAATTGTGTGGGGGACTATACAAGGACGTGTTTAGTAAACCAGCGTAGGTTAGGCTTAGGGCGTTACGGTTAGGGTTACGGTTAGAGTTAGAGTTCGGCTTGGGTTAGCTTTAGTGATAGAGTTATGAATAGGATTAGGATCAGGGTTAGGTTTAGGATTAGCGTTGTTAGAGTTAGGGTTAGGATTAGGATTAGGATTAGGATTAGCGTTAGGGTTAGGGTTAGGATTAGGATTAGGGTTGTTTGGATTGGGGGAGGCCTCAGCAAAACCTGGCTTTGCAAATGCGCACTTATAGCTCCACCACGGTGGTTGAGTGTCATATGGCGTGGTCGTGTTCGTTCTTTGACTAGGGGTTGGTTGTGTGCTTTGTAATGACACCTGAGTCAAATATTATTAGAGAGGTTTCGTAGGCGATTCGTTTGGCTATCCCTACCATGTTTGTGGTAATTACGCCTTTTCGCAATCCGGGCGTATTAGCGGCGCAGTCCCAACGCTGTCTATCAAGTCTTAAAATTAATGAAGTCTATTTCCGACAACGTGGACCCACGATTATACATTGAGACTAATCTATTCGTATTTCAAAGTCTTTGAAAAAATTACCCGTATACATACAATGTCAGCTGGTGATCAAGCCTATACAAATGGTCTCATGATTTTCTTTGTCTATACCTTGCACGAATAAAAACGATTCAGAACTTCACTCACGTGTTCACCTCCCTGGGGAACTGCTGGACGTTCAACTCCGGTATGGAGACGGGAGGCCGGGTACCCCTCAATCAGACGCAACCTGGCAGCGGCAGCGGACTAAAATTGTTGATCGACATCCAACAGGTGGGTCTGCACTCGGTACTGGGGCGCCCTCTGTCGAGGATCGGGAGGCGGTCGCTCACCGGCCTATAACCTTGATCAAGGCGGTGGCCGTCGATTCAGAAATCTAAATCCGGCTTACAGAAATACCGTATGTTGCTTTTGCGCAAATCCGTTGCGAGTGAAATGCAGTCCCTTTCTCCCGCCATAGCTTGCGCACGCGACTCCCAGCCCGTAGCTGGCATTGCGTATTATTATTGAAGACATATCATTATTGTCCACATTTTTCTTGGTACAGTTCCATCGCTGCTCTGTGCCAAATGAGACGAAAACAAAATACCAACTATATGTCACGAGATGGCAAGTAAACAGTGGTAAACAATCGGTTTTATTAGAAGGCTACTTCATAATTATTTAGAACGGTGGCACTGTGGTTTCGCTTTGGTAAGACTTGAAGGTTTGTGTGATGGAAAAACTAAGTGGAAGGTTTTCGGTGACACCGTATAGCTTCTCTGTCAAGAAGTGTGGCTTTTTAGAGCCACACTTCTTGACAGAGAAGAGCTTGTGTCACCGCAAACCTTCCACTTAGTGCAGGCTTCACTTTTCAGGACGATTACACCGAGTCCACGTACGGAAATATCGGAGCAGGTCTGAAGATAGTCATTCACGACCAGGGCACGCCGGTCTTCGTGGACAGGGAAGGCATCACGCTCACACCGGGAGTCTACGCATTGGTGGGAGTTCGCAAAAAAGAGGTTTGTTAATGCAACACGGGCTTGAATCCTTCGTGTAGAAGGCCGTGGGTTTCTATATCCCAGCAGGACCTTGATAATAGAAGGCAAACATATCAAGAGAACGGTCCCGAGAAACAACCCCAACGTCAGTCCCTTCGCATTTTGGGACATTGTCAAGTCAGTGAAGTATTTGCAGCAGTTCTGTACCACAATATTTGCATGCTGGTGTTAAAATCAACTCAGCCGATGGGGGGATGGTGATGGTGTCTGCATCACGATAGACCGATACGGAAAAGTTCGCCAGAGGGCGCTCAATAGACGGGGGAATTTGTTTACAATATTATTCGTTGTCCACTCACACGCGATGCAAACCGTCTGTAGAACATGTGGTCGATCTCCAGACATAATGATACTGCATACGCGTTCTTGTTGTGCTACAACCCTATAATATGTGACCAGGCACAGCATAATGAGGAATAACCCCCACGCTTGAGATTTTGAGATTTTCTAATGATGTGAAAGAGTATACCATTAGCTTTCAACTGATATCAAAATTATTTCCATGTGAACTTTGTTGTAAATAGTACAAGGGGATTTCGCTCGTTCATTTGGCACCGGACACAATATACCAGCACCAGTCTAACTCCTCGAAAGCGGCCATTCAAAAAGGCAGGGACTTTACATTCTCATGAAAACAGTACACAAACACTCCACCGAAATCCTCATTTTTCAACATTTAGAGACGGATTTCGGAAAAATCCTTTGCACATAATATTCTCCAATACATTAACTTTCCGAAAATATTTTTATTTTTTTTATCGAATTGAGAAGATACTTTGACTTCAGGCGTTGTTTACTCGAAAAGTGTTTTGGTGGGATATTCCTCATGTCGCTGTGGCGGGTCACATATTCTGTCGTCAAATTCTGCTCGAAAATGTGGCATGAAAACGTGGCTGGTCTGCCTGTTCAACCAAGGAGGAGTTTCCATGCTAAGTAGATTATGTGGTGCTAAAGCGGCTCCGTGAGTTTACCCCGAAATCACCCCAGTATATAAAGAGTGCAGGCGGTGACCCAAACTCAGCCCTATACATTCGCGCACATATTAAAGCACTTTTCCAAAACCCGCCTTTCAGCTCAGGCTCTGGCTTTGCCGCCATTACAAGGCCTGAAAATGGGAGGCCTTTGGCTTCGGTTTTTGACTGTTCTACTGCGTTTTGAAAAGAAGAAAAAATCCAAAGCTTTCTCAGCTTTTGGATAACAGAGGCGAAGCCTTAGCCGAAGTCTAAGACAGGTTTTGGATAAAAAGGGTCAATAAAAAGTGTCTGGTCCGTGGCGCACGCGACACCGGTGTCTTGGACTCAACCTGCTCAGTTCTACCTTATATATACACAGTACATAAACATGAAGAAACCGTGGGGGGGGTGCAATGAGACTGCCAGCCGGGACGGTAAGTACACTGTGCAGGGCTGCATGCTCGACTGCGAGGAAGTCTTTGTGCGCAAGGAATGCGGCTGCAAGCTCCTCTGGTGAGTCGTCCAAAACTCCAGACTCTCACTCTGCATCTCTCTCTCTCTCTCTCTCTCTCTCTCTCTCTCTCTCTCTCTCTCTCTCTCTCTCTCTCTCTCTCTCTCTCTCTCTCTCTCTCTCTCTCTCTCTCTCGGTGTAGGGTTTCAATGTATTAACCTTTTAAAAAACACGGCTAAGGCTCAGGCTACGGCTTTGTCTTTCTTTCTTTCATCAATTATAAAAGATAGACCTGAAAACGGGCATGTTACACGGCAAAAATAATTACAACTACAATAAAGAACTCCAACCTGTGTTTCCAGCTCTTGGATAACAGAGACGAAGCCGGAGCCGAAGTCTAAGCCGGGTTGTGGACAATGGCTCATGCATAAACCTATGCAGGACGGATCCCATTAAAATCTACTCGTCTGCGAATAGTATAGCCATGGGGCCCCGACTAAAGTACATTTTAGTATACGAGTGACGTCACGAGCTACAATTTCGCTCAGTTGGTTTACGACGCCACACCGCGGTGGCGCCCTATACAATGTTGTCAAGTGCTGTTGTGTGGGAGTGGCGGCAGATTTACATATCATAATCATATCCAGTTTGTCATAACGAGCAGCTGCTTAGAAATGCAATGGGTCAATGTGAACCAAACTGATTTGGTCTTCTTTTTTTAAACTAAAATCTGCAGGCATCCCGGACAAGGAGAACTGTGCTCAGCTACTCGAACACTCTTTTGTGCTTTACCCGCGCTCGGTAAATTCAAAGTTATGGCATAATTATTTTCTTAATACGATTTACATCAAACGAAACACACGTTCAATTAAAACTGTTTTCTAGCCTCTTTTTCTCGCTGTCTGCCATCAACTCCGTTTCTCTGAGTCTGTCTCTTTCGCCCTTCCTGTATCCGTCTCTCCGTCTATCTCGATCCTACGCTATCAATCTGTCTGTCTGTCTCACGCTGTCGATCTCTTTGCGTATCTCTCTGTCACCCTCTGTATGTATGTCTGTCTATTATGTCTGTCCGTGCGTCCGTCTGTCTAAGGATGTTTGTCTTGCTGCTTTGTCTCTTTCCCTTTATCTGTCTATCCATTCCTCTCTGTTTGGACTAACTCTCTCGCTCTCTATCTCTGTGTCTTTCTCACTCGCCTCCCAAAGATTTGTTCAAGTCAAATGACTCGGGGAGCTGCGAATGTCCCGTGCCGTGCAGGCACAGCGAGTTCCTGACGTCCCTCTCGTTCTCCGCGCTGCCCAGCCAAAAACTCCTGGAAGAGTTCTGGAATGAAACGTACGGGCACGGCCGATACCAGAACCTCAGCATTACGGAGAAAGCAGAACACATCAGGTATTGCGCCGCGGACCTTATGCGCGTGACTGCGTCTACAAGCAACCAATCCGATAATGTGATTGGAGGTCCTTTTACTAGTTGGTCCAGAGGTGAAGATATCCGTACTAGCTATTCGGGAGTCGCGGGTTCGAATCCGGCGCCCGAGCTGCCTGAAATATTTTTTATCAGGCACCGGGCAAAGCACTGAGCATTCAGTGTTTATATCACGTCGAGCAAGGGCAAAACCTCAATGAATTGCATTCTGATCGACGCAAACATCATGTTATATCTACGAGTTCATTTTTCCTAAGTGGTACCGGTAACGGTATGCAACAGTTGCCAATTTGGACCGAGTTCTCAATACGGGCGATTTGCAATAGTGCGCCCTCAAGAGTTTACATTGTGATTGCAAACTCTTGAGAGTGCACTATAGACCCTTCTTACTGACGTCACGTTGCTACTAGAAACAGCGAGATCCGCCATCTTGGAGTACACACATGCGCTTTCGCTCGCACGTTTGAGTTCGTTTAACGTTACGTTAGTCATCATGGCGAATTCGAATGCTGCACGGTCGGCTTATTACAGTTCTCTCGACATTCTCGGCTTTATTGCTGAAATAGATCCGTACACAATTAACCCGCGACAACCATTTCGTCCATCTTTTTAGCGAAAGTGTTCGAGTTGCGTCACCTTCTCTTGTCAGTACAGCAGGTAAACGATACAAATATTTCTTATCACGATCCCCCCTGCTTCCACAGCCAAGGACAGCGCAAAAGTTAATCATTTTTCAACAAAACAAGTACCTCCAATCCATGATACAACCACGGAGGAATAAAAAGAGATTCCTCCATGGCACAACTAGTAATACTATAGTAAAACGCAGTAGTAGTAGTAGTACAACTACGAAGAGTTCAAAACTTGCCGCCGTGAATGTGGAGTTGTTTGTATGCACAGCTGACTTAGTAACGGCGGTAACGACGTGCTCATGTGTGTAATCCAAGATGGCCGATAAACAAAACCGTGACGTCATCGAAGACGGGTCTATTGGGAACCATTGTCGTAGACCCTAAAGGCGGCCAAGTCGAATGCCGTGCGTCAAAATGTGTTCATGGCTCCTTAGCATAAATTAACTTCGGGACCCATTGACTTCCCGCAGTCGGGAGATTAACTCATGAATATTCAGTTGTGACGTACGGCATTCTACTTGGCCGCCTTCAGGGTCTACCCCGTATTGTCGAGGTTGTATCACCTAGGTCCCGTCATTTTGCACGTAGAAACGAAAAACGAGAATCACAGCTGCATTTTCGTACGAGTTACTTTGGGCCATCGAGCAACAGCTTATGCATGCCCTGATCAATGAGCGATCCAAACCCGAAACCTGACCAGTTTCCTCGTCCACCCAAAACCTCCGCAGAAACAACTTGATCTTCCTCGACGTCTACTTCGAGGTGATGAACTTCGAGACCCTCCGGCAGACAGAGGCAGTCACGTTCTCCGCCTTGATGAGTAAGTCCATTCGCACGTGCAGGGCATTCGTTTTAAGATATAGTGTCTAATAGTTCCAGTGACACAGTACAGGCCTATATTACTCTTGTGCGAGAAGGACTACAGCTCCTCATCCGCCTCGATGGGTAAGTTGATTGCAGCTCTGTGACTGCGGTGCCTTCTCTGTCTCCCAACGCCGCCGAAACTACGCCTGTGAGTTTCTTTGTGAGTATTGACCGATATAGGACACGGTGGTCCGAAGCTTGTTCGTCAATACTGAATCTGTTTTTGGTGCGTTTAATTACGCGTATGGCTTCTCCGGGTTTCGATCCCGGGGAAGCCAATCAAACGCAGACCTTGCCGAACGTCACGTCTCATCCATATCCACTGATACCTCAGTGTCACCCTCGAGCTCTCAAGTCAACCGTCCGGTCGTCTCATTTGTATCTGCGACACCAAACAGGTGACATAGGGGGACAGATGGGTCTGTTTCTTGGTGCCAGCGCCATCACCCTGGTGGAGATAGCGCTCTTCCTGGCCCGGAAGTTCGGTCGTGGGGCGAGAGGCTGCCTGGGCGCTCCTAACCACACCAAGCCGCACGCCAAGGGCGCCGTCATCAAATGCCGCTCGATCCACGTTTCACCGTAGAGCTGCACACGTGATGTGACAATACGCTTCAATGTAAGATTCACGGCATTAACCCTTTCGCTACCACGTTGTTTATCCCGTACGTATAATAGTCCATTGTCGAATTGACCGATTTCGCTCTATAGGTCTGGTGACCTATAGACCTCGTGGGTATCAAACAATCACCAATCACGGCGGTCCCCAGATCAAGGTGCCGCTGTTGTAAAGTACATAATGAATTGTTGCATTAGTTTGCTCGATCGAGTTAGTTTGCTCGATCGAGTTTTCTTGCTCGAAATCTATGCAGAATATTCCGGAGTAAGTATCTAAGATCTTACCGGAATACCTACTATAAACCATGCGATGACATCGCGCAACCGGTCTATCGTTTTGAGTCCAAGGCTGCTTTTAATTGCATTCCTATTCAGCGGCATTTTTTCTCAATGAAGACTCGTTTTTAATTTTACAACAAAATGCTGTGCATGTAATTTCATTCAGTACTATAAGGTTTTTTTCTGGTCTGAAATTTAAATTAAATCTCTTCCCAACAGGCAATTCACAGCACAATTATTCTAAGTCTTCAGAACAATTTCTTCAGAGCATATTTCAGAACAGGTGGCTATTTTTCAACCCACTTTTCATCATCAATTCTTGTTTGAACAAAGACAAAAGGATATCTGACTCGGATTTTGTATGGACAACTTGAAATTACTTTGACTGGGCCAGGACTCGAACCCGAGTGCCCTGGCTTGACGCATCAGCGCTCCTACCAGCTCAGCTATCCTGCCCCCAGATGGAGGCATTCCCAACAGTCGACTATCTTTGCCGAGGTAGGGGCGCCAGTCACAACTATGCAACCATTAGCTGCCGTATATCTACACAGTCACCCTCCCCCTACCCCTACCCCCGCTTCCACTCACATGCAAATATTAATTTCTTGTAAACCTTGCAAAAACAGTTCTGAGATCACACAGCTGATGCAGATGTGTTTTGTTTTAATTATTATGAATAATATTATATTCAATGAAAAAAAAGTTAAGTTAGACTGACTGGTATCTAATGTATTTTTGGTTAAGTTAACAATTTAACAGTTTTGACAATTTGGATCCTGCTATAGGAGCGAAACGTTAGACCACTAACTACATTTGGCATTTTAGCACAGGTCCAATAGTTGGTAAGCAGTTAGCAACAAATTTACATTCTGTTGTTTTTAATTCTAAAAGAAATAAGTAATTTTAACTGGACCGGGACATGCACGGAAGACCACTGGCTTCACGTTCAAGTGCCCTTATAAGTTTATGGGAATACGGGCGATTGGGAGTCCCTATATAATATTCGGATATATGCAGGGAGTAGCGACAACTTAAATTTAGACGCCATTTTGTTTTGTTCGGTACGGCGTGAGGTTGGCAATACAAGCTTTAATCGTGTTTGACTTGAACAATCATTTCACTAAAGCGGATCACCTGTGGGTGACAACTCAGTGTGCATGCTGCGAACCCCACGCCGTAACGAACAATGGAAACAAAATGGCGTCCAAATTTCAGTTGTCAGCACTCTCTGTGTATAGATCGCTTGCACCGGCGGCCATCTTTGGGGTCTAGTCTTTGTTCCTCTTGGATAGGCAAGAGCGCACTCTTTGCACCTGCATTGTCACTGAATTTTAATAATATTAGAAGGCCCCAAAGATGGCTGCCGGTGCAAACGATCTATTGAGATAGGACCGACATATGACGCTCAACCACCGTCGTTGAGCCATGCTGGTACCCCGTAAATTGTGTGGGGACTATACAAGAACGTGTTTTGTAAACCGTAGGTTAGGCTTAGGGCGTTATGGTTAGGGTTAGGGTTACGGTTAGAGTTAGAGTTCGGGTTGGGTAATAGGTTCAGGATTAGGGTTGTTAGGGTTTATTAGGATAAGGGTTGGGGTTGTTTCGTGCTTGTGCCTGTAACTCCCTGAGAAATGAATGAATGAATGAATGATTGGGGGAGGCCTCAGCAGGTCGTCAGATTTTGAGCATTGTGATTAGCCAACGCGTTGCAAACTCGTGAGGGCGCACTATTGTGAATCCCACGTATTGGGGCCCAGCCATTGATCTCCATAATCATTCTGATAAAGATCAATGGGTGCAGCCCGCTAGCGTATTTTTTTTTAAACCGTAGCCATGGGTTTTTCGCTGTATTCGTGTAAATCCGCGCTTGAAAAGAGACCACATGCAGTGCTGCGCTACGAGATCAGTCAGTTGGGACATGGAGGGTTGGGATTTCTTGAGCAGGGAGGGAATGTGACTGGCTGTTGTCGTAGCTGTAGTTTGACACAAACAAGTAAGATGTCTTGTTAATTGCAAATTTCTAGCTGCTGTTAATAATGTTCAGCTGCACTGGGTGATCTTGTAACGCAGGGCTAGTCTCTTTTCAAGCGCAGATTTCCATAAATACAGCGAAAAATCCATGGCTGCGGTGTAAAAATAAATAAATACGCAGCCCGCTTTAGCTACTTGGTGCAGCGTCCACAGAATTGTGCATAATCCGAAGCCGAATCTATCCGTACAGGGGCATTGTGGGATCGTGTATAGCGACCTCTCGCGGTTAGATTCAATAGAAGGGAAAGGAAACCTGAAACGACTACAGCTTGGCCACGTACAATAATAGATTAGCATAATGCCCGTGAAGTGTCTCACGTAAAAATAAGACTATTTACTTTGCATTTTAGGTACAATTCTCTGAAAGACACTAGGTAACTCATTTGTGCATTACTAATACAAGAACGAAAGAGGTATAGAGATGTAAAATGTCACGTTGTGCATAAAACCTGTGCGCTAGTATAGGGAGTAATTTTTGAAAAAAAGAAAACACACGGAGCATAACCACAGCTTAACTGTGCAAAGTAATTATATCTATTTATATTACTATATACAACTTATTATCTGTATTTGATTAACTATATATTAAAAATCAATAGAATTGTATTGCGCCATCAACTTAGTAAAAGACTTTGGTAAAAGAGTGCATGTTTCCTGTACATTTTGAATACGTGAACAATAATAGTGCTGTACATGTATGACTATGATACTTCTTTGCATGGTATGGTAAATGGTAAACTGTATAGGATCAGAGAGTTCAAAAGTGTTCCAACCACATCGTGAACTTGAAGAGACCGAACTTCGTTATCAGTTAGCACGAGCCAAACTCGGCCGAGTAGATTTGAACGTCATTGGAAGTCACCGCCTTGAGTGTGCTCAAAACATTCCGGTACTCGTGGATCCGCTTATTAGGAGCCAACAGGAGGAGAACCTTGTGTGAGCAAAACGCCATCCTCGATGAAGCATTGTAATATTGGCCACATTTCAGACTTGGAAATAATGTTTCGGAATTTTTTGATACCTGGTTACCTCGCTGACTGGCGGTATTCGTTTAGTGCTTTAGTGTTTGGGCGCAGATTATTATGACGCTTGTTTCAATTCGCACACACACACTCTCGATCTCTCGAACTCACGACCAAGAAATTATGTTCACAACATGAATGTTGGGACGCAGCAAAATAAAAACGACTCCGCGCAGTTTCCTCAAACGTATAAACTAAAATTTGGATTCGCAACGTTATGGGAATAAAATGTAGCTCTGTTGTTTTACAAGGAGAATGTCACCTTGTCAATGGTTTGTCCGTCTTCATCTGTTTCATGCTGTCGTGGTGGCAGTTTTGTTTTTCCAGGAAGAGTCTGGAGAGGTCTTCCGGCTTCTTTCGCTCTTCCTGCCCCGACACCGGCCGCCAACCTTCTGGCCCAGATAGGACAGTATCTCGGCCAAAGTGATGAAGCTTGCCCCTAGAAAGAGACCCAACTGACCGCCGATATCGCCTGCTTGAAGAAAGGGTTGAGAGGGCAAGGGTTGGGAGGGGAAAGGAAGGGAAGGGAAGGGAAGGGAAGGGAAGGGAAGGGAAGGGAAGGGAAGGGAAGGGAAGGGAAGGGAAGGGAAGGGAAGGGAAGGGAATGGAAGGGAAGGGAAGGGAAGGGAAGGGAAAGGAAGGGAAGGGAAGGGAAGGGAAGGGAAGGGAAGGGAAGGGAAGGGAAGGGAAGGGAAGGGAAGGGAAGGGAAGGGAAGGGAAGGGAAGAGAAGGGAAGGGAAGGGAAGGGAAGGGAAGGGAAGGGAAGGGAAGGGAAGGGAAGGGAAGGGAAGGGAAGGGAAGGGAAGGGAAGGGAATGGAAGGGAAGGGAAGGGAAGGGAAGGGAAGGGAAGGGAAGGGAAGGGAAGGGAAGGGAAGGGAAGGGAAGGGAAGGGAAGGGAAGGGAAGGGAAGGGAAGGGAAGGGAAGGGAAGGGAAGGGAAGGGAAGGGAAGGGAAGGGAAGGGAAGGGAAGGGAAGGGAAGGGAAGGGAAGGGAAGGGAAGGGAAGGGAAGGGAAGGGAAGGGAAGGGAAGGGAAGGGAAGGGAAGGGAAGGGAAGGGAAGGAAAGGGAAGGGAAGGGAAGGGAAGGGAAGGGAAGGGAAGGGAAGGGGTAGGGAAGGGAAGGGAAGGGAAGGAAAGGGAAGGGAGGGGAGGGGAAGGGAAGGGAAGGGAAGGGAGGAGAAGGGAAGGGAGGGGAAGGGAAGGGAAGGGAAGGGAGGGGAAGGGAGGGTAAGGGAAGGGAAGGGAGGGGAAGGGAGGGGAATGGGGAGGGAAGGGAAGGGTGAGAACTTGAATACTGGACTTAAAGATTTGCGATAATTCTATCTATAGGAAAGTTTGCGGTGACACCTCGAAGTTTCTGTCCTGTCCTGTCCTGTCCTGCCCTGCCCTGCCCTGCCCTGCCCTGCCCTGCCCTGCCCTGCCCTGCCCTTCCCTGCCCTTCCCTGCCCTGCCCTGCCCTGCCCTGCCCTGCCCTTCCCTGCCCTTCCCTGCCCTGCCCTGCCCTGCCCTGCTCTGCCCTGCCCTGCCCTGCCCTGCCCTGCCCTGCCCTGCCCTGCCCTGCCCTGCCCTTCCCTGCCCTGCCCTGCCCTGCCCTGCCCTGCCCTGCCCTGCCCTGCCCTGCCCTGCCCTGCCCTGCCCTGCCCTGCCCTGCCCTGCCCTGCCCTGCCCTGCCCTGCCCTGCCCTGCCCTGCCCTGCCCTGCCCTGCCCTGCCCTGCCCTGCCCTGCCCTGCCCTGCCCTGCCCTGCTATGCTCTGCCCTGCCCTGCCCAGTCCTTTCCTGCCCTGCCCTTCCCAGCAGTCAGTAAGGTAAAACACTAGAGTACAGAGTGCTCACAACACATTTTTTTCACAACACAACACATTTTTCGCATTCCCAATTGCACAAACCATTATCTGGTTCATGAAAATAGCAAAGAAAATCCGACAGGACTGGGAATTGAGCCAAATACACCGGTTTGAAGTACACTACCCGGTACTCTACCATCCGAGCTGACTAGCCTATAGTCGACCATCTTTGCTGTGATGAGGTGCTTGAGATTCAATTAAATTCGTGCGAGAAAAAAAATAATCAATTATTTTGTGCTTACTGATCAGCGCTGACACAGTAATTGCTTCGGACTGTTGGTACAACTGAAAGTTGATATCCTCGTAAAACACGTCAAGTATAATCCAGTTGTCCCTGTGACCAAAATAGAAAGAAAGGCTCTAAAATATCACTGTGTTTTCCAATGCAATTCGGCTTTTGCACTACGAACTATTTCCGAAAGCTAGTAGTAACCTAATTTTTCTGACTAGTTCGTTAGGCCTACTGGCTTTGATGCCCTCCACTGACGACAATGTGAAGGCATGATGGAACAAAGACAATACGGTCTGCGGGTAATTTAAAGAGCCGCTTATTTAAAGGCCAAATACAACATTGGTAAAGGTCAAAAGATTGCCACAGTTTAAACATTCCAAAAAAGGCACTTCTGTGAAGGTTTTAGCTCAAATGGTGATCTGAGAAATTAGAAAAGGGTAAATAAGACTTAAGGCTTGGCATGGTGGGTGAATCAATATAGGAAGGTTTGCGGTGACACCATTCATAATGTCTCTTAAAGGAAGAGGTGTGGAAGAGTAGTTGAATAGTTGCCGAATAGTCGTCGAATAGAAGTCGAATAGTAGTCACAAGGCAGTCGGATAGTAGTCACAAGGCAGTCGAATAGCAGTCAAAAGACAGTCGAATAGTAGTCGAATAGTTGCCGAATAGTAGTTGAATAGTTGCCGAATAGTCGTCGAATAGAAGTCGAATAGTAGTCACAAGGCAGTCGGATAGTAGTCACAAGGCAGTCGAATAGCAGTCAAAAGACAGTCGAATAGTAGTCGAATAGTTGCCGAATAGTAGTCGAATAGTTGCCGAATAGTAGTCGAATAGTTGCCGAATAGTAGTCGAATAGCAGTCGAATAGTAGTCACAAGGCAGTCGGATAGTAGTCACAACGCAGTCGGATAGTAGTCACAAGGCAGTCGGATAGTAGTCACAAGGCAGTCGGATAGCAGTCGAATAATAGTAGTCAAATAGAAGTCGATTAGTATATAGTCGAACCAAAACGCTCCCCATGCAGACTCGTGAGCGCAATGACTACACCCACCTGATGTAGTTTTCGTCCAGGAGAATGGTGCCGTTGGCGCCGGACGAGTCAGAGGTGAAGTGCGACTGGTCGTCGTACTGGTCGATCAACAGGCTGCGGGCGTACTGGTTGGGTATGGCCGCCGTGGACAGCGACGTGGTGAACGTGGTGAAGTTGCAGGGGACCGGGCAGGGACATCCGGGCACCTTGCCGCTCCTGAGATCGCCTGCAGCAGCGTGTAGGAATGAAGGAGGCAGGGATGGGTGGGAGGTTTTACTCGCTGAACTGTAAGGTTCCATTTCACACCTTAAACAACAAACATTGCTTATAAGCATGAAAAGCCCTGCTTTATGTATTCGGGGCTCAATTTCATAAAGCTGCTTTAGCGTGAGAACCTGCTAAGCGTGGAAACTCGTTCGTGGTTAAAACGAGATTGCCCACAACATTTCAAAGGATACCGGATACTAATTTTGTTTTTGACGTGCATTGAATCCCAGTGTCTGCATTCAATTCCTATCTCTAGCCTTCCTGAGTCCCTCTCTATCTCCTTCTTTCCTTAGTCCTTGACGTTGAGTGGCTTCATAGCCTTGTTTTGGGCGAATTTGCATGACAATTTTTTTTATTGGAATAGTGGGTGCTTAGCATTAAAAGACGAGTGGAACTTCTGCTGCCATTTCATTTAGCAAGTTTTTTCATGCAGATTTATTCATGTTTCTTCATGAAATAGGTACCGCCTATCTTTTAAACATCTCCTCACGGTTTATAAGAGGTCACATGGTATTTCTCCTCACTTGTCCGACTTACTCACTTTATATCAACTTGGCAGAGCGGGACTCCGATCTTCATTTAAAAAAAGATAAGCTACTGAGCTTCATATATATAGGTCTACGCGATTTCTCTACTGCATGGTTTGATGGCAGGTATTGCAACCACTTACTCAGCAAATCGTTGGCGCAAGTGTGGGACTGGTCTGGCGAGCATACCTCTTCGTCCCCAGGGTGTCTGCAGGAGGAGATAAAAACCAAAACATTCGACATCGAGCAGAGGTACGGACATGTAGGGCGCCCTCTGGTCGCCTATTTAGAAATCAATATCCGGCCACAAGTAGTATGGCGCTTTGCGCAACATCGCGGCGAAATGCAGCACCATTGATCCGCTCATAGCTTATACGCACTATACGTGCCGTATAGTGTCGTATGTGCATCTTGTCTTGGATGCTACTCGAGGGCTAACAGGGGTGGATTTCACAAAGCCTTACGATGCATCTTAACTCAACTAACGATGGATAACCCATCGTTAGTTGTGGTAGGCCGTATTGTTTCTGTGAATCTCTCATCGCAATTACGTTGACAGTAATTGATCAATTGATCGTAAGTTACGATGGGTGATGAAATCGACAACAGGACAGCTAAGTATGGCTGGTACACATTTTACGAACACAGGCTAGTGTGTGTGGTTTGGCAGCGATGCGGTCTGCGAGCCGTGTACAGCTTGTACACGTCGTGGTATAGTGCACTTGTGCAGTGGTTTGCGTGCGTTTGGCCCGGATCTCTGACCGGGGCCGTACCGGAGAGACCGGCTTGGACAGGGCTATACCTGACGAGTCTGCAGCCGCACGTCTGCAGGATCTTCTCCGTCCTGCACTCGATGTTGCAGCCTTCCAGTGTGTACGTGGAGTATCTGGTCAGGGCTTTGGATGCGTCACACTTCCCGTACGGCTCTTCCAAGTTGATGAACTGTGAAATACATGTACAGCGGAGGGAAGGGAGGGGAGAGGGAGAGAAATAAGGAAGTAAAACAATGTAACTTCCACAGCAAATAAAAGAAAACCCACATTTTATGATAGTGTATAACGTACGTGTACGCTAATGATTGAACTCGATTTTTAACTTTTCGTAGTTTTAGTTTTATTGTAATGTGTCTTTCTCATCGATCGAGGACTGCTTAGTTTTTTCTGGTGGTGGTGCAGGGTGGTGGTGGCGGTGGTGTTGTTGGTTGTGGTGGTGGCATGTGTGGTGATGGTGGTGGTGATGGTGGTGATGGCGGTGGTAGGTGTGGTGATGATGGTGGTGGTGGTGATGGTGGTGGTGGTGGTGGTGGTGGTGGTGGTGGTGGTGGTGGTGGTGGTGGTGGTGGTGGTGGTGGTAGGTGTGGTGTTGGTGGGGGTGGTGGTGGTGGTGGTGGTGGCGGTGGCGGTGGTAGGTGTGGTGTTGGTGGGGGTGGTGGTGGTGGTGGTGGTGGTGGTGGTGGTGGTGGTGGTGGTGGTGGTGGTGGTGGTAGGTGTGGTGTTGGTGGGGGTGGTGGTGGTGGTGGTGGTGGCGGTGGTAGGTGTGGTGTTGGTGGGGGTGGTGGTGGTGGTGGTGGTGGCGGTGGCGGTGGTAGGTGTGGTGATGGTGGTGGTGGTGGTGGTGGTAGGTGTGGTGGTGGTGGTGGTTGTGATGTGGGTGGTGGTGGGGACTTTGTCAATGTTAATGTCAAATGTCTATGTCGAATATCAATATCGATGTTAAATGTCAATGCCAATGCCAAATGTCAATGTCGATGTTAAATGTCAATGTCAATGTCAATGCCAAATGTCAATGTCAATGTCAATGCCAAATGTCAATGCCAAATGTCAATGACAAATGTCAATGCCAAATGTCAATATCGATGTCAATGTCAATGTCAATGCCAAATGTCAATATCGATGTCAATGTCAATGCCAAATGTCAATGTTAAATACGGGCAGGCAACAGGCCCGCTTATTTTTTTAAACGGTCTGTGAAATGTCCTTCAACCTTGATGAGTGATTCTGGCCTGTGGCGACCGGATGTCGAGCAATGGAAGTGAAAGCGTGGACCGTGGGCCAAAGAACCGAGAAAAGCAAACCCTATACGCTCTCCCCACTGCATCTCCGTGCACTGGAGCAGGACAAGCTACCATTGCTTCCGTCGGACTGGCTCCCTCCCTCAATAAACCGATTCAATAGCAAGGGCCAAGCAACCGCGCATATGCACACAACGTGTCTCGATCGCCTACACTGCCTGCGCGTCCACTGCACGCCCGCAACCACCGAAAGCACTTCCCTCGGTTGGAAAAGTCCCAAAATGTACATTTCCTCTCTTGCCAGGGTAGGCCTATCGGGAGTCAGAATTACAATGAAAATATAAACACCACTATGACCATGGTTAAGGATAAAACCCGGGTTTGCAAAGGAATACCCTGGTACACACGAAACAAAAGTAAACGCAACGAAAAGTGTGTATAGTAAAGAATACAACATTAAAAACGTTATGTTGCACAAAATGGCCGTAATTTGTCGGACCTTGAATCGCGTGCTGTGATTTTGGGGCGTGGCCTACTGAATCGGTGTATTGTCATGGAAAATAACAACAGTTGCCATGGAAACTACTCCTCCCACCCCTCGGTGAGTTTATGAACACAAACAAAAAGGTAGAAGCATATAATATTGTGCTTATTCCAGGAGTGAGTCGCTGAAAGGGGCCTTATATTATACTCAACCGAGACAGTCATGGAAATGTTGCTGATTGAAAAGTGATTGGGGAAAAAAAGAATCGGCTCCTGACGTTAGACGCCATGTGATGCCTTTCGGTCCCATTCTGTGGTTTTTTGTTTATTTTTGCTGAAAAAAATTACATTTTTCGTGTCTGTTGTTTCATCTGACAAATGAAGGAAAAAATGACTGGAAACGTTTGAACAATTTTGAAATAATTATGATAAAGAAAGGCAAAGAGGGGCAATTGTTTAATCTGATTGTAAACAATGATGGAGTAAACTTTGATTGGCACAAGATTTGAACCCCTGCACCGCGGGTCATGCGTACTGGCGCACTTCCCATTGATTAACCACCCTCACCCTTGTCGTAATATTGCAGAGTTTATAAACTGTGGGGAAATGTCAAGCAGTACCGGTATATTCAACCGTACTTTTGTCAACAGGCAATTGAATACGTCAATTGTTCGTTAATAAAAACCCAAACCATTGAATGTTCGTAACGAATCAACATTTCTTGAAATGTTGAGAGTTTGCTTTCCTCTAAATTCATGGCATTTATGTTTTTGGTGATTTGAGGCAGTAAGTAGGCCAAGTTTGCAACATTTTTGGTATAATTCTTCTCAACATACAACCCATACTGACATTTTGGTTTTTTTTGTACACTCTTGAAATCTATCATAGCTACTAGCGTCTCATTTTAGTGAAGGAATCCCCTGAATCCCCCCAATAAAGCGATTTTGTTGTTTCATTATATTGTGGGTATAGGCCTACTCACAAATTCTGACAAACAAACATCAGTTTCATTTTCAAATGAAATCATTTTAATGACGAGATCATATATCAGTAGAGGCTGTGCTCATGATTGTATATTTTACATTGCATGGCTTGCATCACATAGGCCTAATATTATACGAACTGCGTACTGACTCAACAGATGAAAGCAACTTAAAGGCCCTATACAACATTGGTAAAGGTCAAAAGATTGACAGTCTCTGTGTTAAACCATTAAACATTCCAAAAAAGAAATCCTTCGAAGGTTTGAGTTCAAATGGTAATCTGAGAAATTAGAAAAAAGGTAAACAATCGTCACGGGTTTCGCACCGGCCTGTAGTGTAAGAAATAGTTAATTACTCGCGAGTAATAAACTAGTTGTCGATGTTTGAGTGAAAATTTCTCGGGAAGTATACAGTATCCCAGAGCGTAAGATTTCAATTTGAGGATTCCAACATGACCATCTACGAACTGTGTAAATTCGAAGGAAACCTGTGGACATCGATGTTTTCCGATCTTCCCAATGTTGCATTGGGCCTTTAAAGGCATTTATTAGCGACATAAAACTGCCGTTTATTTCACCGTGAAGTGCACTCATTTAAACGACATCACATGCATGACTGTCATCCATGGATGCCATTCGAGCAGAGACGCATGATTACAGTCGCCAGACGGCTAAAGCCCGTACAGTTTGATACAGCAAAGCGATCGGCTTTATCAAAAAGTAATTTTCAGCCACTATAGTAATTGACTGCTTTCGGCGTCCACAATTGGGGATCGTTTCCAAGGTAACAGACCCGGGCTGTCGCCATAGATACTGGTGGGGGGGCCGGGGAGCCTAGTCTTCATTCAAGGCGCACATTCAGCGCCCGAGTGTTGACGCAAAGAAAGACGAGCAAAGATGGGCGATTGTGACAGTCTGTTATCCATAGTCTATATCCAATGTCGTTGAACTATATTGACCATTAGCCGAGTTGAATTCTCACCAAACTAAGTCCCGCTATTGCACGCCTGACAGTGCTGATTTCAATAGGCTTAGCTTATAATGTAGTATCATTTTATCTATAACTTTCCGATTTGCTCAGTAATTAATTCGGTAATCATCACCATTACGGCAGTTGATCCCTTTCTTGTATTCCCTTTTCTTGTATTAAGAATAATATTGAATAATAGAAACCAAATGACAGCACTTAAAGAGTAAAGACTACACGCCTGAGGAAGAGTGCAACCACTTGAGTTCATCAGATGAATCTGATGAAGTAGTTGCATCATGTTGCCTATACGGAAGCCCGTGCACTATTCCCAATTGGTTGGACTGTAAGTGCCATCCCTAAGTTTTTACCAATTACAGTATGAATCTAATTGGCTATCTTTAAACATCTTCTAGTGAGCAGACTTTGGGAAGACTATGGCCTAACGCGCATGCAGCATGCACCAGGTGCAGGTAATAACCTCATATACCTATGAGAGCAATCACAAGGTCACGCACACCGATATTGCATTGGCCATGGTGACGGCGCGTTAAGGTCTCTTGTCAAAAAGATCATCGGTTGAGTGCCGGTTGAATTGAATTCATCCGACCGATAAAATTTCCCTCGGTAGAAAGCCGATTGTACTGGACTCTACATGGGGTGATAAATTCACGATGGCTATCCGGTGGAAACGACATCGGACGGGTCAAATCATCTGATACCCAACCGATGACCTTTTTGACAAGTGGCCTAAATGAGACTCGTCCATGGTGTGATCCCCTCTGACCTCGACGTGTGTAAACCTTGGGGTATCATCAGGCACGCCTTTGGTTACACACGGTTTTCATGATTATAGAAACATCATTAGAAAGTAAGCTGAGTTGACATCTCGTTCCGAGGTGCATCAAAGATGGCATAGAATGTAATGAGGGTTTGCCCTGCTCAACGAACAGTATATACTATAACCACCACGTACTCGGTGTTTTGACCATCAGGTGGTTTCGGCCATATTCCAATCGGCCACATGACCTCGGCAAACTCGGGGGTCAAGTGGTCAAGACGTCTGCTGCCAAGACGTCTGCACTAGAAGCCAGAAGTCGCGGATTTGGAATCCCACTTGAGCTGCCTGTATGGGTTTTTTTCAGCAGGCTATCGGGCAATGCACTGAACGTGCAATGCTATACTACACACGTTGAGTGTAGGGCAACCCCTCGTTGAAATTGAGGTGCAGCTTTTGTTTTCCAAAGGCTTCTTTTTCTGCCTTTGAAAAAGGTAGGGCCTACGGATGACTGAGATCGCAACGTCAGACCCGCACCTTTTACAGGGTTTTTCTATCCAGTCAAGTAAGGAATTTTCGACATGTTTGCTTTAAATTACTAATTAAAAGATTGTATTTTAGTGATTGTGGAAAATGTGTCGTGATTGTGCATATTGTGTACGTTTTATTTGTTGGTCTTATAGGGATGTTCGTTTAAAATAGAAAGGGTCAATGGTAACCAAAGATGCATGGGGCCATCACGCGCAAATTAAACCCATTATTGTTCACAATTATTTGGGATTCGCACATTTTCTCCGCAAGCTAAAGGGCCTCAACTTATACTGAACAACGTCTGCGTTACGTTAATTTGAAATCAGGCCCACATTCTCCTGATGACGGCCAGAGCGTACTGGTCGAAACGTCGAGTTACCACTCAGGTTCTTTTCAGAACCAAACCTCTTCCTTTAAGAGACATGGTGTCACCGCAAACATTCCTATATGTGACCCGGCACAACGACATGAGAAATATCCCGCTAAAACACTTTTTGAGTAAACAACGCCTGAAGTTAAAGTATCTTCAAAATTCGATTAAAAATATTTTATTTTGGGGGGTATTTTTGGAAATTTTGAATATTCGAGGATATTATATTTTGATATCATTTAAAAGCTAATGGTATACTCTTTCACATCATTAGAAAACCTCAAAATCTCAAAAGTGGGGGTTATTCCTCATTATGCTGTGCCGGGTCACATATATTGATTCACCCACCATGCAAAGCCTTAAGTCTTATTTAGGCCCAATGATGGCACTTGTAGAGGAAATGGTGGTAAGTATAATTGTTGACTTTCACGAAAATGGGATTCGTGACGTTTCCTTACTCAGGGAACGATTGGAAATGTATCAATTCGGGGAGAATGAATTATAGCCGGGTACTTGCTATCCGCTAAACGTTCGGCACGAATATCTCGCTCGCTTCACGTAGGCTTATAGGAGGAGACGCATAGGAAAGCTCGAATTTCCAAGTAAATCCTCTTTACTTTACTTGGTCCATGCGGATGGTACTGAAAGAGGTTTTGCCCTTAATCGACGTGATAAACACTGAGTGCTCAGTGATTCCCCCGGTGCCTGAAAAAAGAAATTCAGGCCGCTCAGGCACGGATTCGAACCCACCGAGCTGATCGAGGTCGTGTGGTGCATTCGAATAATGTATGGAGGCGGGTACTGCGTCGCATCATAGATATAACATAATGTTATTGTCCAGAAATTGAGTAATCGCTGAATAGGCCCATGCGCAAGCCATTTTTGTAAGTTTCAAAGACTTTGAAAGACAAGCAAATTAGTCTTAATGTAGGGTAAGAAAACGTTGGTGCTTATTGTTGGAAATAGACTTCATTTAGTAAATGTTGGACACAGCCGGGATTGCGAAACGGCGGAATGCACGGCCTCGGAACTGCGGTTCGGATAGCCAAACGTATGCGTATGCGTATAATCCGTTCGCGTGCGACACCTCTTACCTGATTCTTGCGAGCGGACACAAAGGCATGGACACCCGGTTGGATGGCCAAGCCCTGAGCGTCAATCATGGGCGGCGTGCCCTGGTCGTGCACTAGAACCTTCAGTCCTGCTTCTATATTGCCGGTTAGAGGTTCCGTGTACTCACTCTGCAAGTTTAAAGCAGCGTTGAAACCATTCAGTATTGCACACACAAAAACACACATACCGATTTTGTGTATCCTTGTGGAGACATTGTTTGTTATCGTGCAGTATACAATCAACCGAGTGAGAAACGACGTTTTAAAAATGCTTCCATTTCAAACACATGGGTATAAATTTGGATTGTATAATTATGTCCCTTAGGCCTACAGGCTTCATACGCTTCAATCTGCGACGGATTCGATTCTTACCATCACAAATTTCCCGTTTTTGAGGTTTTTTCCCCCAAATACATGTGTATCAGTTTCTTGAAAATCTTGTGTCGACCTATACACCTTTACACTTTCACCTTTACACTTTCCCACTTTCACAAGGCGCTAGATTCGCGCCCAAAGGGTCTGTCTCTAATGCAAAACGAGAAAGAAACACCCCTACAGACCTAACAAAGACACGAACAAAATTATGAGAATAAACAAATTCATTTCAATCCACAACGTCAATTTTATATGAAATGAAGTATTAAAAGAGGCAATTCCATCTTTTCCCCATCTTAAGCCTCGTCAGCGATGGAAATTCATTCCACGAATGTCCTGGGACTGGGCCAAGAATGGAGGATACCCCTAACCAAACAGCTGACGATTGTATAATAAGCCAAACAGCCAACAGCCAACAGCCAACAGCCAACTGCCAGCAGCCAACAGCCAGCAGCCAGCAGCCAGCAGCCAGCAGCCAGCAGCCAGCAGCCATGCAGCCAGCAGCCAGCAGCCAGCAGCCAGCAGCCAGCAGCCAGCAGCCAGCAGCCAACAGCCAGCAGCCAGCAGCCAGCAGCCATGCAGCAGCCAACAGCCAACAGCCAACAGTCAACAGCCAACAGCCAACAGCCAACAGCCAGCAGCCATGCAGCAGCCATGCAGCAGCCATGCAGCAGCCATGCAGCAGCCAAACAGCCAGCAGCCAGCAGCCAACAGCCAACAGCCAACAGCCAACAGCCAACAGCCAACAGCCAACAGCCAGCAGCCAGCAGCCAACAGCCAGCAGCCAGCAGCCAGCAGCCATCAGCCAGCAGCCAGCAGCCAACAGCCAGCAGCCAGCAGCCAGCAGCCATGCAGCAGCCAACAGCCAACAGCCAACAGCCAACAGCCAACAGCCAACAGCCAACAGCCAACAGCCAACAGCCAACAGCCAACAGCCAGCAGCCAGCAGCCAGCAGCGCAGCCAGCAGCCATGCAGCAGCCAACAGCCAGCAGCCAGCAGCCAACAGCCAACAACCAACAGCCAACAGCCAACAGCCAACAGCCAACAGCCAACAGCCAACAGCCAACAGCCAGCAGCCAGCAGCCAGCAGCGCAGCCAGCAGCCATGCAGCAGCCAACAGCCAGCAGCCAGCAGCCAGCAGCGCAGCCAGCACCCATGCAGCAGCCAACAGTCAGCAGCCAGCAGCCAACAACCAGCAGCCAACAGCAAACAGCCAACAGCCACCGGCCAGCAGCCATGCAGCAGCCATACAGCAGCCATGTAGCAGCCAACAGCCAACAGCCAGCAGCCAGCAGCCAGCAGCCAGCAGCCAGCAGCCAGCAGCCAGCAGCCAGCAGCCAACAGCCAACAACCAACAGCCAACAGCCAACAGCCAGCAGCCAGCAGCCAACAGCCAACAGCCAACAGCCAACAGCCAACAGCCAACAGCCAGCAGCCAGCAGCCAGCAGCGCAGCCAGCAGCCATGCAGCCAGCAGCCAGCAGCCAGCAGCGCAGCCAGCAGCCATGCAGCAGCCAACAGCCAACAGCCAGCAGCCAGCAGCCAGCAGCGCAGCCAGCAGCCATGCAGCCAGCAGCCAACAGCCAACAGCCAACAGCCAACAGCCAACAGCCAACAGCCAACAGCCAACAGCCAACAGCCAACAGCCAACAGCCAACAGCCAACAGCCAACAGCCAACAGCCAACAGCCAACAGCCAACAGCCAACAGCAAACAGCAAACAGCCAGCAGCCAGCAGCCAACAGCCACCAGCCAACAGCATGCAACTGCCAACTGCCAACGGCCAACGTCCAACGGCCAACGGCCAACAGCCAACAGCAAACAGCAAACAGCCAGCAGCCAACAGCCACCAGCCAACAGCATGCAACTGCCAACTGCCAACGGCCAAAGTCCAACGGCCAACGGCCAACGGCCAACAGCCAACGGCAAACGGCCAACAACCAACGGCCAACGGCCAACAGCAACCAGACAAACAAACAAACAAACAAAACAAAACAAGACAAAACAGAACAAAACAAAAGCAAGCAGACAGCAGGAGAGGCGTCCTCTTGCTCAAATAGGGCCTACAGGTAGTCTACCTGTTGTATGTCGATGAGCATCCTCAGTCCATTCCCGGCCCCAGCTTGGATCTCCTTCAGGATCGGCGAGCCGTTTGCGCCCAAGTTGAAAGTCCAGCAGTTGCCAAAGGACGTGAACACGTGCGAGAAATTCTGTTATTAAAAGCAGAAAGCAGCGTGCCATGATTCCATGTAACTTGGAGAATTGATATGCCGCTATTTTACGGCCATTTTAATCAGGGGGAACTACCCAAGGCAAATTTCATACATAGCGGCGTATATATTTTTTCATGGGTGAGGCGGTGGTGGGGGGGGCTACCAAATTTCGTGGAGCAAGGGGCGGACTGTAGTCTGGGCGGTTTTACTGTTTTTCCAGGGTTTTTTCAGTTTTGCCTTGTAGACGGTTTTCGGTTTTGATTTTTACAAAGTCTTGAATGTTTACTCACCTTTGTTTTTTCACGAGTTAAAAATGCAAATAATTATGTTTTGTCGACCAAATCTTCCATAAAAATCGCCTTGTGGGATCGTGCTCGTCCTTGAGAAATATTACGTGGTTGAGCTAAAAGTGCTAAAATGTGCAAAGCCAGGTTTTGCTGAGGCCTCCCCTAACCCAAATAACCCTAATCCTAACCCTAACCATGGAACCCTAACCATAATCATAACCCTAACCCTATAACAACCCTAATCCTAAACCTAACCCTAATCCTAATCCTAACGCTATCACTAACGCTAACCCAACCTAACTCTAACCAAAACTCTAACTCTAACCGTAACCGTAACCCTTACCGTAACGCCCTAAGCCTAACCTACGCTTGTTTACAAAACACGTTCTTGTATAGTCCCCACACAATTTACGGGGTACCAGCATAGCTCAACGACGGTGGTTGAGCGTCATATGTCGGTCCTGTTATATATCTCGAATGTGTGGTGGATGCGAATAATTATTGTACAGCGGCTCGGTGGGTACCGCGTTGCATCATGAATATAACATGATGCTTGCGTCGAGGAGAATGTAATTCAATGAGTTTTTGTTTTGCCCTGCTCGACGTGATAAGCACCGAATGCTCAGTGCTTTGCCCGATGCCTGATGAAAAAGAAAATCCCGCCCGAGCTGCCTGAAATTTCAGTGACACACAGGATCATGGGCCCTGCTTGCAGGTCTATACCCGAAAGAATTCAATTATATTATGTTGTCTACGTGTAACATGCAGGGAAGAGAGAGCGTTGCGCGGTGATTCGACTGATCCAAACAGCTCTCAACTCAATCCAAAAGTTCCAAGAAGTAAACAAAAACTTACCGCGTCCGAGCAGCTGCCCGATTTCCCACGCCAGCTGCATTCCAGCAGGGTCCTGGAGTCCAGGACGAAGCCCGCCTTCAACGTGAACTCCGTGTAGTTGAACTCGGCCGAGAAGTTGGCGTCGTTGGTCCAGGGCTTGGAGGAGGCGCTCTCGTCGTACGAGTCGTAGTCGTACTCGTTGGTGGCAAGGATGTCTGCCAGTCTGCTTAAGTCTGAGGCGGTCAATTCGCTCGCTCGATATCTTCGGAGGGAACATATACATTAATAGCAGAGAGAAAGTATTGGATAGAAAATGAGCTCGACTGTGATATGTATTGCAGAGAGACCCTTGCACAACATTGGTAAGATCGAAAAACAGAAATGTTCACAGATTATCTTAGGCATACATGAAAGTCCAGAAACAGTTTGAAGATGATTATAGTAGAAACCTTACACTGAAATATTTATGTCTAAAATGATGTATTTTTAGAGAAAAGAGTAAAGAAATAGTTTACGTCTCACCCCAGATCTAAACGATTTGTCGGAACAATGCTATAAACGCTGCATTTTCGCGAAACCAAATAAAGCGGTTTCTCACTATTTTCTCGAGACTCGGTTGGCGGATTGAGCTGAAATTTTCACAGGACGATGTGCTATTTCATGCACACGTTGGATCAGACACCAGTATGGATGCTACTCTTTGACCTCGACCAACTGTTGTGCTATCCCGTTAAGATTACCTGTTGAAGTTGCAGATGGTGACCGCGGGAAAGTCGAGGTCGCCGACGTACTCCACCGATATGGCCGTGCTGGCGTCGAACCTGAAGAACCGCTGGAAACGGTCCGTAATCTGGGCAACGCAGACGCCCAGGCAGACGAGGAGGATGAGGAGCCAGGTGAGACGGACGGCCGGACGGCCGTTGCCCGCCACCCGCCCGATGCCGTGCAGCGTGGTATTGTCGATAAACTCCTTATCCACGTCCGGCCTCTCGGTCTCCTCCGATGAGGAAGCCATGGTTCTGTTTTGCGACTTTCACTAGAAAAACGAACAAACAAACGAACGAAAGAATGCGTCTGATCATGACTATGGGGTGTGAAAAATAATGCTCAATGCTCCGCCAGAAAAAAACCCCTAAAAAAGTCTAAAGATAACGCAAACACATTAAGCCTATGGCCCAGAATTTCGTGCTTCTTGAATCAGGTGCCAACAATTGACTCATTCGGAATTAATCAATATTTGAAAGATATTTCATACCGTTTTGACAAAAAAAAATATTTGAATAGGCCCACTTTTCGATTTCTGTATGATCTGACTAAGGGTAAGGTTAGCGGTGAAACCATGTAGGCCTTAATTCGAGAAGAACTGTGGCTCTGAAAAGAGTTGGCGTTACCGGTTTTGTTCAGAGCCACATTAGTCCTTCTCGAAAGAGATGTGTTACATGGTGTCACCGCAAACCTTCCACAAAGTATGATCTACCGGATTATGTCTGCGAGGCTGTCGCGGTTTTAAATGGGCCTATATACACAAACCAAAGTTAGTGCCGATGACGTTTTGTAAGGAAATTGAATCATTACACTCAATGAGAGACTGAGTTTGACCGATCGCCGTCAACAATTACACACCAATTTTGCAAATGGACTGTTAGCATTGGGCGATGAACGAGACACGCTAATGAATGGGTTATGTCAAGACACGGTTTCTGAAGAGCTCTGTGGACGATTCCATTCATCCATGGGTTATGTTATTTATTTTCTGTTCAAAAGATTGGGCTATAGGCGCAGCAAAAAAAAATGAGGCAGAGGATTGAAATATTTCTCATGAATTCGCTAATTTGTAATGAGTTGTGCGCGGTTTAACTGCCAAAAGGCATACAACGCACTTTATAAAAACTATTAAAGCAAAGAGTTTCCCCCATAAAGGATTAGTTCGGCCCCATGTTAGACGACCTCGAATCTCGTGATGTATGCACGCTGAAAGCCACGCTGAATGAGGGGGGGGGGGCTGCACGATTTTCCGGCTTCTTCTATACAATAAAGAAGCCCCCCCCCCCCCGTTCCTATAGGGTGCGTGTTATGTTTGAGAGATTTTGAGACCCTACCTTTCCAAGACCCCGTAAGCCGAGATGGCGGCCAAACACTGCGCGGTTCCAATGTGCTCCTCGATCAAGAGAAATACACCGCCAGAAATCAGCTTCCACCTATTTCCAAAGCATAGCACCCTGCGGGAAAGGGGGGGGGGTTATGAAGATCAAGGGAGATGAGGGACCATTTTCAATTAGATTTCTACTTTTAAACAACTTATATTTTAGCTTAGATTCGTCACGCTTCTTGTAAATGGAATCGTCGATGATGAGCGTGTCGAGTGTTACTATACACGTAAAGTTCGTTTGATTTCTGGCGGTGTATTATCTCTTGTTCGAGGGGCACGGCGGAACTGCGCGATGTTTCGCCGACATCTTGGAAATCTATTGATATTAAGAAAAGCCTAGTTCAGACGCGCATCACATCACTTTAAGCCCGCCAGCCATGAACAAGGTGCATCTGTCATGCACCAAGGCCACGGCAGTTCCGTCCGGCAACAAAGTACCGATAACAAGTCCAAATTTATGGTCGCTTCCCCTGGGGTACCGTTGCCATTTCCCCCCATTAAGCAGTGTCAATATGCAGCACTAAGTGTTCCCATCCCTGTATATCTATTAGTGTATCATTTATAAATTGCGTAAAATGGAAAGGGGAGATAAAGTAAAACATGTACACGCCCAGTTAGCCGAACATAACGTCAAGGTAAACTTTTCTTTTGGCTCACTAATTTCGTTAATTTTCCATGGGAATGGTTTTCAACAGCGCTTTCAGTTCAAGGCTTGTTTGCATCTAGCATACAGGATGATATGCAGTTCTGGGGGGAAATCAACCACTTATGCGTATAGGCCTAATGGTTATTGGAAATGTAAGAAAATAATGACAATGAACAGTTACAAAAGGTTTCTCTGAAAAGAAGGCCTTTTGTATTTAGGGATTGTGTAGCCATTGTTGTGTTTGTATTCACGCCATTTCTGGTTTTAAGTCTGGTTTATTTGTCAGTATTCAATAATATGAAATACAGTACAATCTGTACAATTATAATTACACGTGTATTGGCCAGTAACTTGGTTGCTAGAGGCTATAGTTCTCGCCAAGTGAAGAACTCCATTGCTAAAGTCTATTCCATTCCCAGAAGTTCGGCACTAAAACAAAAGCCACCAGGTCCCAAGGACAAGCCCAAGGTTCCCTTAGTTACTTCCTACCACCCCTCTCTTCCTCCTCTCAGGAAGATAACTAAGGAAAACCACCATATTCTCCACACTTCGGATCGTCTGGCTGAAGCCATTCCTAATTCGCCTGTTTTGGCTTTCAGGCGCCCCCGTAACCTGCGTGACTTAATTGTCCGAGCAGAGGTTCCCCCTTTGGACTCTTCACCTCCAACCAAATTTGGTACATTTAAGTGTACCTCGAGATGCATTGTTTGCAAGACACATGTCAAGGAAATAGACTCTTTCAATGGACATTCTTCTGGAACTACCCACACGACCTATGGGTCTATCACGTGCACTACCTCTAACATCATATACCTCATCTCTTGTAGAGTTTGTAATATTCAGTATGTTGGCGAGACCAAAAACACCCTCAAAAAAACGTATCTATGGCCATAGGTCTACTATCAAAACTGGTAAAATGGACACCCCTGTTGGGTATCACTTCAATCTCCCTGATCATTCGATATCAGATATGAGTGTACTGGGCATAGAATCACTTGGTCACCGTAATAATGCTGTCCGTCTTAGCCGTGAGAAAATGTGGATGAAGCGTCTTCGGACTATTCAACCACATGGTCTCAACATCCAGGAGGGTAATGACTAACACCATGCAGCTTTCTGATAATCCTTCTTTTGTGTTCAGTCCTTCACACTTCTCTCTTTGATCTTTCCCCCTATTGTCACTAATCCCTACCCCACTCCTTGCCCTTCTCTTTGATCTTTCCCCCTCCTCTCATTAATCCCTACCCTACCCCCTGCCCTTCCCTTTGATCTCTCCCTACCAGCTTCACTCTTTGTCCTTTGTTTCTCATCCGTGTCCTATTCACTCTCCCCCTTCCTTCGTGTACATGTATCTGTTTTGTCCTTGTCACTCTGCCTTTGAGAAAGGTCCTGCTAGGATCGAAACGTCAGGCCCACTAAATTTTAGAATTATAATTATAGTTTGAATTACAACAAGGAATTACCGACATGTAGGTACAAGGTGAAGCAAGCTGCTTTTGTACCTTTCCCTTGCACAGACAAGACTCAGACAGACAAGGAAATGACAGACAAAGTGGCTAGTAAATAGACCAGGCTAGTAAATAGAACAAGCATATGTGGATATGATAAGGCCTAGTGCAATTATTTAGGAAAGCAGCAAAATACATAGGCCTTTTGTATAATTATTAGAAGTCATAAAATCACCATGATACACTCAAATTGACATTAAATTATCTCCATATTAGATTCCTATAAATGCACATACGAATACACATGCAATGTACCTTTACCTATTATAATATAAAATTCATATACATCAATACTTTCCCAAAAGGTGTTGTTCCCAAAAGGTGTTGGTATAATCGTGTACGGGTCTCCGTGAGTATTATAAGAAAAAGTACGTGATGTATTCAATACAGTTCATAATTGCCTATTAGGCCTATGCTTGTGTAACACTTGTTGATGGGTGTTTTATTCAAAACCGGACTAAGTTGAATGCAGGAGTCACAGGAGACTAGATCACAAGGATCTAACTCAAGGGTTGGCCATCAGCAGGAGGAGGTGAAGAGATGAATTCTTACTTGGAAGGGGATGGGGACCTTTCTTTTATACAAGAATAATGGGGACCAGATTGGAATGGGGGAATACCTAAAAAGGACTTGTTTCTATCATTTACTGAATATGCAATTATAGTTGAATTATTAAATATTGAACAAGGGACGGGGTTGGATGAGAAACTATAGGGGACTGAATAATGAATAATAGATGATAAGGTGGTTTTCCTAATAGGGGCATGTTTTTGTCTTGGACACTCTTTCTTAGAACAGTGACCATGCATACCCATGATGTCATAGGAGACCTTGAAATGCGCCTATGGGGTTGGTCACTACCGGACTTGGTACACAGGGGCATGGCTGGGGTGAACATTGGGGACTGGAATTAGAGCTTACATTACTTCCACCTTTGAAAAAGAAAATGTCCTCATTTTCAAAAATAGACCAAAAAAAATTAACCATATCACAAAATATAAGATTAATGTCTTGTTATACAATGGAAAAATGAAGGAGACTTTGAACACAAAATAATAGTGAGATTCTTGTGAACAACTAAAATAGGCATGGACACAGTGAATTTGAATAGGGCAGTATGGTGCATACAATAATTATAACAGCAATCTCAACAAAAACCAAGACGGTTTGGACGGGAAACTACTCGACCACTGCGTGTGCGGGTGCCATCATTGACAGGTATGCCAGTGGTGGGTGATGAGTGGGGAATGGAGTATGCAGGTGAAGGACGAAGTGGAGGGAGGGGTGTTGGTAGCACAGAGGGTAATGGTGACCCAGGGGGCAATGGTGGCGTAAGGAAAACTGGAGGGACAGGAAGTGACAGTGGGAAGAGGGGCCATAATAAACAATGGAACAGCAATGAATATTAAGGAAAAAGAACAAGTGAAATACAAGGATAGTAAATAACGAAAGGAAATCAAAATTTAACTTAACCAACTCCGAGGGAGAAGTGCGAAGACGGGAAAGTTCGAATACGGAAAATGTCCGAAGATGGAAGAAAGGTTCGAAGACAGGAGACAGGAACGCAGCTGGAAGGGCGGGACGGCGAGACGACAGCTACAGCTAGAAGAGCAGGACAGCGAGAAGACAGGAACGCCTAGAAGACAGGAACGGCTAGAAGACAGGAACGGCTAGAAGACAGGAATGGCTAGAAGACAGGATAACGGCTAGAAGATGTGGACGGCCAGGAGACAGACGAAAGGGTGCAGAGCAGGACGACAGCAAGGGATCAGTTCGAAGATTGGGACAGCTTGAAGACTGGAAGATACAGACAGGAACAGCAGGAGAAACAGGAACTGGAAGACGAACCGCAGGAGAGACTGGGACAGCTTGTAGGAAACGTTGGACAAAGTCTCACGGAGCTTGCAGGAGGCGACAAACCCGTGGATTGTGCTGGTGGTGCACAGGGCAGGAGATGCGCCAGAAACAGAAGTACTCGGCGGAGGGCGAAGATGGCACAGGCGGCCTAGAAAATCCACTACCGCTGCCACCAGTTGTAACACTTAATCTTGTCTTGGGACACTCTTTCTTAGAACATATACCCCCTCCCCAAAACGGGGAGGGGGTATATGATGTCCGCCCCGCTCAGCCCTTCTCACTCCCATGTACGTAGCCTATGTCTCATCACCATACAGAGAAAGGGAAATGAAGTAGAGTTTCTGCACATGTGACTTATACCTGACCTGCCTGCCCTACGTTACACTGTAAAAAAACTGCACCTCATGCACTTCTGCAATGGCACATGTTATTTTGTCCCAGAATCATGAATAATTGGGGCACCTACTGTACTTCATGCACATGAAATACTGTACCTTAAGCACATGTGGTATTGTAGTCACTTGAGCAAAAGTCGGATGAGGTGCATAAAGTGCTTCATGTACAAGAACATCTCCCTATTTACTGTACCTCAAGCACATGGAGTGAAAGTGAGCATCACCTCATGCGCATGTATCGTGCACCATGTGCCTCAACATACTTCATCCATGTGCATGATGTGAGCACCGTTTTTACAGTGTAGCATCATCATTAGGTGTGCGGCAATGTGATTTTTCGTCCTATTTTCGCAAGGACGGTTTTGCAAGGTAAGCAGATTTCCGTGCACGAGTAGCTATGTGAACTTGGTTCCATTATAAAGTTTTTATAAAGTTTTTATAAAGTCTCATTTCCACCTTGTCTATATATTTCCCTAAGATTCCAGCACCGGCTACCACGTGGCACACGTTGCGTCTATACGGGAAGCACGAATTTCCATGGTTGGCGGGGTCAGTGATCGACCTCATCCAAATTAAGCAAGCAGGTTTCAAACAGTTTAGATCTATACAAATTAATGAAGTTCCCTTGACGTGTAGTCCCGCGTTGTGTGTATTCATGTATCATTATCAATCATAGGCCTAATAATAAAATAAGTGGCACTTCTTTGTGAGACAGGACCTTCATATAGGGCAGTGCATGACAGACAACTTCAAGCTGAGACAAGCAACTGCACTGCACGCACGCTAGCTGCACGGGGATAAATAACACGCCTAAATATCCATTATTTTTGTTTTCTGACGATGACTCTTTACGAGTTTTACGAGTTTTCTCCTTTACGAGTTTGCGTCGAAGGTACCGGATGATTTTTCCCTAGTCGACGTATATAATTACCACTGCATGCGAATCATGAGTGGGTTTTTTTCCCGTTTGCCAGCTAAGAAAAAATAGCCAGCCCGGGAGCATGTATTCTCTCTCAGCCCATGCAGGCAATCCGTCAAGGCTCTGAGCATACAGCGTTAATCATACGTCGTAAATTAATGGAGAAACAGTCAACCCCTGAATTGCAATATATTACCCTTTATCACTCGTGTGATATCGTACCATCTGCACCCCACTAGAGTCGGGTTTTAGCTCAACAAAAGCCACTATGCCGACCTCCGACAGCAGAGCCATTGAAAGTGTTAAAGAAGCCCGAGCATAACAAAACACCAAATCAATTTTCCCCCGGCTACAATCATTATTATTCGTAGTCACTGGTTCGTGTGACATGCCTCCAACGGCCACCATGCAACAGCCAAGTGTTGGCTCAACAAAATCAATACCATGTACTCCAAACCCCAAATCCAATTCGTCCATGCGGTTATAGACAGACGCCTTATCAATACTGCAGTAAACTATATACTACCAATTATCGTCGCTTAATTTCCAACTTTGTTGATAAAAACATGCTTTTCCGGAAGCAATTCAACAAATGACATTTACGTGCCTCTACTTGGTTCTTGCATAAATTGCTATAAGCCTATATAATAAGCTCGAACAGTTCACTTATACTGCACGTGAAGCGTGGGCCATATAACTTGTATAAGGCCCTTCAAGTATTATGCACATGAATAAGGTCATTATTTATAGGCCTACCGCGGAATATAACAGTAGGCCTACATTCTCGAGGGACAAAGGGTGAAAGCAAAATCAATTAGGCCTACCTTTATATTCACAACAGTTGAAGATCTGTCCGAAAACCTGAGAACTCGCAACGAGTCGAAACGGAACGGTCTCATCGCAGTTTTGGATGACCGACCCGGAGCAAGTTGTTGGCGGCAGGCAAGCGGAGTGATCCGTCACTGTCAAGAGATAGGCCTACTGCGCATCGACTGCGTGGAGACTTCTATTTCAGTTATACACCGTATACCACTGCATGCTACGGGGATAGACGTGCCCTCATCGTGCGAGTTTAGCTATTTCGATGATCATCACCAATTTGAAAGCAACGCGCAGTCAGCGGCCAACACATGTACAGTGACTCTTCTACAAGCAACCGGAGAAAAAGTCAATAATGAAAGGCTGCCTATATGAAATGAACTGACAATCCTGTTCGGTGATTTTTATGCTAGGATAGGCGCGCCTGCGGGCAGACACACGCTTGACAACAGTTGCTCCGGTGTGCGGATATTATGTCAACAATAACCGGCTCGCCACAAAAGCCGTCCCACACAGGCGGGCGGCCAAACAATTGCGTGTGTTTGCCCAGAACAAAAACGCAACCACCCGCTCCACAAACACAGTGATTCCCAGTAGCCTAGACCTATAATATGGACCTCATCATTTCCCTAAAACATGTACATTCCGTCTCACCAAGATCTAAACTATTTTTTCGGAACAGTACGGCGTTGAATGCTGCATTTTCGCGAAACAAATGAAGCGGTTTTCACGATTTTCTCGAAATTTTCACAGGTGTGCTATTCCATGCATATGTTGGGTCAGACAACGTATATAAATGCTATTCTTTGACCTCGATCAATGTTGCGTAGGGGAGTTTAAGACTTTGTCAGACCGCTATTAGCAACTCCATTGCTAGACCACATAAACAAAAACAACAAAAACCTTAGTTATTTTGTCTTTTCAGTTATCGTCGGTTTATGGGAGCATTCAACTCGCTGAACGAAGGAACAGCGCGCTGTGTATGTCAGAACCAAAGACCTCTTTAAGACTTTTTCATAGAGAAGCAAAGAAACATGCGCCGCGGTATGCGGGCATTTTATCTGACTCGAAATGAAGTCTATTGGTGGTGTGCAATAGGCTCGCGTGGCCTGAATGCGCTTATGAGAAGTAGATTCACATGTGCATAATGTTCCCGCACATGGCAAAATAAGGTGACTTAGGTAATTCTGTTAATTACTCCTTACTGTCCATTTTGTACGCGCTGCAATCCTATCCACATTCCCTGTTTTACTATACTCGCATCACGTCACGACGAAGTAGCAATCAAAAGGACCAGGTGGAATTTGTTCCCTGAAAATGGGCATAGGCCTACATTGAAAAGTGATTTTAGCAACTAAACGCACCCGTGCACCTTCTGCCCGGCACTAGCCTTGTCCAAGGCGGTCTCCAGTCCGGTACGGCTCCGGGCAGAGATCCGGGCCAAACGCACGCAAACCACTGCACAACGGCACTATACCACGTCGGGTGTAAACCGTACACGGCTCGCAGACCGCACCGCTGCCATACAACACACAATAGCCTATGTTCGTACATGTGTGTGCGAGCCTGTACGCAGCTGTCCTGCAAGGAGCACACACGACACAATACGCACGCAAGTTACGGGCGGGGTATGCCTATGGTGCAAATCGTGCGTAAGCTATGAGCGGATCAATGGTGCTGCATTTCGCAACGGTGTTGCGCAAAGCATGCACCATACATACTAAGCTACTTGGCCGGATTTTGATTTCTAAATCGGCGACCAACGCCTTGGTCAAGACTACCCGGCACTGGACGATTTGTGCTGTACAAATACAAAATCAGCACATGGTACATACAGTGCACGGTTTCCATGTAGGCCTACATATGTTGTTGTTGTCGTATGCGCTCAGCACGCTCTCTCCGCCAGCCACTCCAAGGAAGCTTCCTCATAATTGTGTAGGGCTTCTATTCCTAGCTCCGTCTAGTCTGGTGATGGGACAGTCATTCACTATGTGGTTCATTGTTTGGAGAGGTGGCGGATACCCACGGGAACAGGCTGGCGCGACAGGGTCCAGCGTTCGCTCGGTTGCGGCTGATGAGTGACCACTGGCCTCGCGATCGGGGAAGAGTTGTGCCTGGCAGTTGTTGAGTAGGGTCAGGCACAAGCTGCTTGTTGGGAACATCAGCCTCCTCCCACTTCCCTCTCCAAAGCTGCTCCATAATTTGTCTTGCTGTGTACTCCTGGGTCGGAATCCCGCCTGGTCTACACTTATAGAGTATCCTCAACGGTGGGCTTGATACGCTGCAGAATGACCCGTTCCAGGAGCTTGTAGCACATAGATAGCAGTGAGATGGGGCGATAGCTCGATGCTTACTTCAGGTTTTCCCCGGCTTTGGGATGGCAATTGTTTTGGCCATTCTCCATATCTTTGGAATGTTGTTTTCTGCAATGATGCGGGTGAGAAATTATAATATTGTACACAGACAATTTACAAGATCACTGTACTTGCATATGCAGAGTGTACATGTATATCGTGGGAACCCCCGTTTTCGACGCTACACGTTTTCGACGCTTAGCCTTCTAACTCACATCGCACTATGAAAACAACTCCGTATAACGATCTCAGACTTCGTATCTTACAGTTGGTTTCCTGCTCTTGTCCGTCACCGAAAATGTGGAAATTTAAGGCTTTTCCAGTAGGCCAAACTCGTGTTATTCAAAAAGTTCCTCTTTTGGGGTCTATTTTCCTAGGTACAAAATTGGCAGTTGCTTCGAAGCTCCAGTTTTCTTTATTGTTGGTCCTAAAAAAAATCTGAGTGTACCATAACAAACCCCAAGATCCGTAGAAAAAATATATATCACGCAACTTGAGGCAGTCCGTTCTGTGTAAAAACTATGGAGGCTCCTATAGAGCGTCTCGCTTATATAATTTTAAAAATATTTTATAATTATTATTCAAAGACAAAAAGTAACATGGCCCAATAGGCTTTTTAAAAAAAATGAAAAAAAATAAAAGGGCAGCTAGAGAAAGTACCAAGAAGGAGGAAACGTGTCTCTGGAGTGACATTGGGAAAGGTCATAACTGAAGAAGCAGCGAGAAAGAGGATTGTGGAGTTTTTTTTAAACGTCACAAAAGAAGACATAAACTAGACCAATACGTTTTAAACATAAATTATGAATGATTTGAGGAAAGTGTAAGAAGCAGTGTGGAAAAACAAAAACAAAGATGAACACAAAAAAACATACAGGGAAGAATTTTACAGTGCCACACAGCATTTTGAGTTATTTTAAGAATTCATTTTGCGTTTGGCTGCACTGGGACACCTTACTAAACACCACCGACGAAAATAGGTGACGATGCTTACTGCGCGGTGCGACGCGGACGTCAACAAAACCGGGTAATCTTACGGAAGTGACAGGCTTGATCAACCTTCTCTATGATTATTCTAATAGTCTGTGGTGTGGACAAAGTGACTGAGACCTCTTTTAGTGGGATACTTTCGTCCACATTGTTCAGTTTGAAGAAAAGTCCTTATATCGTCGAAAACCGGTTATTGGAGGATACATACAGTATTGTAAAAAAAAAAAATGCAGATAAATAAATCGATGTTTTATAATAGCGATTTTTCCAGAAAAAGTAAAAACCGCAACAAAGGCTACGGTATATTAGGCAATACATAACATTACTTCTGAAAATGACAAAATAAAAAAAAATGACTGCTGAAAAAGGGTGTATAACCCGATAATAATCTAAATCCTGATCACAACAGCAAGAAGGATTTATTGAACTGAAAGTCAGCAACATGTGCATGATATTGTTTACATGTACACACAGGCAGAATAGTTTTGTGGGCACTTTGGGGACTGAGTATCTTCATGACGTTCCCCTGAAGTTTTTGAGATATTTTTCAATCACCAAAGATCAAGAGTTTTCTTCGTCGCCGTTCTTTTATTCACAACTTTTCAGAGCTGCCACGTTTTTGGCGAGAAGCATGATTATGAATGCCACTCTGACTGCCTTTTTAAAATGTGTTATCCGCAATGCAAGCTTAGTCTTTCCATATATAGATCAATTCCTTGCTCTATGGTCTTACAATTATTTGAGCACTTCGGTTCCGCGAGGGAAGCATCGTGACTGGACTCATTACTTCCGCTACGGCCACGTGTTTTCCGCTCGGCGAAATAGAGAATATAGCCCATTTTACACGAGAGCTGTAAACAGGGATCCCTTGCGTAGAAATCGCATCGATGTCAAGAACACACGGATACCTCACCACATGGCTGCAAAGTAAACCTATGATCGAAGACTGTGCGCAGAAAACAATGGAGCGCCTTTCCGATATCTGATTTTTTTAAAGATGACCTGACAATAACACACAAACAAAACCACGTACAGTATGTCCCTTTAGGGTCCCCATACTCTAATGACTATGCAAAAATCCGGGAAGCACTATCTGGGCTCCAGCCGGGTAGGTCATGAATAATTCAACAAAGTGACTTAGAAGTGAAGTGAATAATCTTAATATGTACATGTACACTGTACATTGTGTAGTACATGTACATTATTCATATACGTCAGAATGTTGAATTATTCATGACCTACCCGTGTGGAGCCCATGTTAGTGCTTCCCCAAAAATCCACGGTTGACGAGCAAAAAAAACGTGAGATCGATTCACGCATAGTTTGCCCCGCCATTCGATTGGAATAAAAAGTCGAGCGACTAATAACGTGAAGTTAGATGTGTGCCGTGCGGAATCGGCATACAAGGACAGAAACGGACCGTGTTTCGTTTTATTCAGACCCAGAAACTATCTAGGCCCTATTGAAGAAATGTGATCATGCATGAACTCACCATGAAGCCAGTTAATTGTTCATATTTTATTGAGAAGGAAATAATTATAAGGGGAAAAAACAGTCAACTTGTTTTTTATTTCGCAGTCCGTGGCTGCATTTATATTATAATGCCGTTTAAGTTGGAACCTCCGTGTGTTTTGGGGTGATTTTTGTGGGTGACCTGAGATGGATTTCACAAATCTTTACAATGCATCGTAACTCACCTTACGATGGATAACGTAAGTAGGGTGATAGACCCTTTAGTTTCTTGGTCATATGCATCGCTCATCGTCTTGCGATTGATCGTAAGTCACGCGGTTTCATGAAATTCATGAACACTGATCCCCCACTACTTTCACTGTCGCCCAGCCGGAATTTCGAGACCTCTAGTACGATGACCGTGCCGTGTATGCATTGCTGTCCATTATAATTATACCGGTACTACATTGTATAAATTATGTTTGTATTTCTCACGTGCGCTCAACGTATTGGACATGTGCCCGTCCGAACGAATTACGAGTACATGTATTTATACACGTACATGTACTGTACATAGTACGCGTACAGTATTAGTATACATACAACGTACATTTTAGTTCACGTACTTTTTGTGTACGTACGCACGTGTCCATTCGTATTACCGTGGACAGGTACATGCGTACACGAACGTTACTCCGGAAATAATACTGTTATGAACATGAGTCACTCCTAAGTCTTGACCATTTGCAGCTTTTAGCTTGTAATCTTCAGCCCTAAATTTCCTAACCACAATATGCCTATAAAAATTATTCAATTAGAATTATACACCCCATCTTATTCAGTCATACCGGACCCATTCCAAACTGTGACGGACAGTGATGGATGGTGGTTGGGGTTTTACTTTCAACAATGGAGATCGCCATGCACTTTTTAAGAAACCTTCAGGGTTTTCGCGGTCACCTACCCCTTAATTAGATCCGCCACACCTCACGGCTCCTCTATAATTATAATTATGAAGAGCCTTCTTAAAGGGATAACAACATTGGTCGAGGTCAAAGAATAATCCATATAAACGTCGTCTGATCCAACATTTGCATGAAATAGCACACATGTGAAAATTTCAGCTCAATCCGCCAACCGAGTCTTGAATTTGTTTCGCGAAAATGCAGCATTCAAAATAATTTAACAAGAAGAGGAAATTATTATTTTATCGAAAGCAGGTGGAGATCACTCAGATGGGGAGAGATCATGGCCGTTCACAAGAACAAATAATATCTCATGCCGGTTTGCTAGCAGGCCTATTGTGGTTTGTGAGAGTGGACGTAGTGTATGCCGGTAGTAGATCGAAATTTATGACATAAATAAAATGACCACAATAGTTGACTTTGATTAGAATTTATGATTCTTAAATATGTAAATGAATTATTGACTTTAGTTGCGTGCAGCTCATGAATTAAGCTATGCGTGCCGACTGCGCAATACATAACGATATAACATAATACTAGTTATTGTGGGTTCCATCGAATAAAAAAACAGTGGGATTGAAGGCAGGTTATGGGGAAAGAATGAGACAGGTGGAGTTGGAAATTGGACGGCAAGAAGGAATTAGCTATTGTCCTCGGCTCAAGCGAAGATATAGACTGATAGAATGAATAAAGTAGACGTATTTTGAAAACCAAAGTACGTTACTTCATTAATACTTACATACCAAAATCGTGTTGCAAACTGCTTACTGACTGAAATTACCAAATTACTCAAAATTGAGTGGGCCTGACGTTTCGATCCTATAGCAGGACCTTTCTCAAAGCGGTTTTCACTCTGCCTTTGAGGAAGGTCCATTAAAGGTCCAATACAACATTGGGAAGGTTGGAAAACATCGGTGTCCACAAGTTTCCTTCCAATTTACACAGTTTGTAGATGGTCATGATAGAATCCTCATGTTGAAATCTTACGGTCCGGGATGCTATACTTCCCTAGAAATCTTCGCTCAAACATTGACAAATAGTTTCTTTCAAGTAATAAACTATTTCTTACATTACAGAATGGTGCAAAAACTGTGACAGTTTTTTACCTTTTTCTACTTTCAGAGATCACCATGTGATCTAAAACCTTCACAGGATTGCTTGTTTGGGATGTTTAATGGTTTAACACATAAACTGTGGCAATCTTTTGACCTTAACCAATGCCTTTAACACTTGTGTGAGTTATTTCATATAATTATTAGCAAGTGGAAGCCCAGCCGCAGCCGGAACCATTAGTCAGATCCCACAACAGAACGAGCCAAGGTTCGCCGTAGACAATCCGGCCAGTCGACGATAGATCAGTGGGTTACTGTAGGCCTTTTTACACGAGCACTGAAAATGCATGTCTGCGAAAATTGGCGCCGGGTGTCTGGCGCAATGGTTGTTTGCGATTTGATCGCAGACATTTACATGGTACAACGCAGCGCGGTCGCAAACGTCCCTTGCTTCACCGTATTTGGAGGCGAGGTCAGAAGTTATTATTCGTATCGCTGGTACTGCGCTATTATTTACACGGAGGCATACGTTTACCAGTGTTGCTCTCAGCTCAGCGCCGGCGTTGCTAATTGTCTGATTGCCGTTAATACTATCATGATGGCAGTTTTCAAGAATAAGAATTATTGCGCACGAAGTAAGGTCCAGTTGGCTAGCAGTAGCAAGCTGCGCGCGCACTCTGATCCTCCGCACCCAGCACGTGCATGCAGGCACGCAGTCACGGACTGTAAAATAATACATGTACATGTACAATGTACTGTACATGTACGTCCGTACAGTGCGCACAACTAACTAGTTTCACAGTCGCAGTGTTGCGCAATGTTTTCGAACGAACGTTTCGATCCAAACAGGATCGGACGCGAAACCCTCGGCATGATTGAGTCTGGTGTTTTTTCCTCCATGTAACATTTTATTGCAATGCTGGGGCCAGGTGCAGACATTGAAGTTAGCTAAAAAAAACAACGTCGATCTCACGCAAGACACACTACCAGTACACAACGTAACGAGGCTGATCGTGTACCATGCTTGCGGGGTCGCACGTACGGGATTCATTTTCATCGTCAATTATTTTGTTGCCTTTGCTCCTCACGGAAATATCAACTCATTCTTCTCTGTGATGCGCCAACGAGCATCCTTGCGAACGTCGCATGGGTGCATTTACAAGACCTATCTCTGAGTTTATCGCAAGGATTTTGCATCGATGCGAAATTTTGGAGGAGGTCTCGATCCTTGTCAAGTTTCGCAAGGGACCCTTGCGGTCTGGTGACAGAGATACACTTTTACACGACAATTAGGTATCCGTGTGTTCTTGACATCAATGCGATTCCTTCGCAAGGGACCCCTGTTTACAGCTCTCGTGTAAAATGGGCTTTTGTGCATGGTTCATCGGCCTGAGTCCGGCAGAGATTAGCACGTGCACGCAGAATCCACGTTGAGTTCAGTTTGCATCCGGCTCAAAATTCCATGCATCTCCACAAAATGTCACCGATGATCGGCCCAATGATTACGAGCACGTGAGTTCTACGGGGAAGCTTCGTGCGCGGCTGGACTCACGATCCGCGCAGTCACGTGTTTTCCGCTCGGCGAATTCGAGACCGTGACACCGCAACAAGATGTGCGCCTCTGCCAGGTCTAAACCTTTCTTGTTTTCTTCGCCAGATGACATGTAATAAATAAATAAATAAAAATCAGCATGTCCCCTTAGGGTCACCGTACTCTAATGACTACGCGAAATCCACGATTTCTTCCGAGTCAACGTGAGCTTGATTCACGCATTGTTTGTCCACTTGATCGATTGGACAACAAAAAAGATCGAGCGAATATGGGTATAACTTGAAGAGCACTCTACGAGATGAGTGACTTGCGGAATCGCCGGGAGGAAAGAAACAGACAGCCCGGGGGTTAGAACGACGAACAACCTTGTCGGGTATCTTATCACCAGAGTGCACGCACCTGTTCATGTCCCCCCCCCCTCGTACATACATACTGTACAGTACACCGTAGCAAAGGCTTCTAGGGTCGTGCGTAGTTTCCTCTCCAGACGTAATAAACAAATGCACGTGGATTAAGCATGTGACACGCCGCTGGGATTTATATTTATTATCAAACATATAATTGCTGAGTTGCCTTACGTAATTTGGAGCCGGCAGTATGGTTGGGTGTTGACGGAGCTGCATTTATCTGCAAAGCACGGGGGATCTCAGGCCAACACGCGTGCTACTCTCTACTTACTTCAACTTCAAGGCCTTCCTATTTATAGAGCGATCCATGTTGTTAAGTTAGTACAGTGCTTCGTCCGTTCGTCCTTCGTTGTTTGATCATTAGTCTTCCTCCATGGTCTACTCAATCCATCCTCCAGTCCATGGGATAATTGAGGATATGTAATAACTTGCCATCGGCCTGACCAAGGTAACGAGTTCCACAAGTTCCACATGTTGTACGCGGCGTGCATATGCTGAACTCAAGGCGGGTGAGTATTGAATTTCAGAACTTAAAACTCCAAAAAGCGTACATTTCAATTGATCATGTTTTGTTTTTGTTCGATTTTCTATACATTTGTCGGCCCGTAGTCCCACGTGCTGGGCCGTTAGTTAGGGTAGACCCTAAAGGAGGCCAAGTAAAATGCCATACGTCACAACTGAATATTCAAGAGTTAATATCTCGACTGCAGAAGGTCAATGGGTCCCGAAATTAATTTATGCTAAGCTGTAACTGTAACTTGTAAGTGTTAACAGCCATGAATACATTTGACGTACAACATTCTACTTCTCCGCCTTTAGGGTCTACCGTGAGTTAGGAGCTCCTCTTAAACGATTTTTTTTTTATCAAAAAGAAAAATACAAAAAAAAAAGGATTTTAAGAGGAGCTCCTAACGGCCCAGTAAGTGGCCGAACTAATTAGTAATTAAATTACTAAGTAATTCTCAATGTTTACCCTCACTGCAGCTCATCCTTGTATTTTGGTCCGAAGCACAGCCAAAATCATGCGTCATCAGTCGACCATTGACCAAACCAGAGTTGGCCCCAATAACACATAGATCACCATTACTCCATAGTATATTATTAGTACGATAACGGATAAGCACTTATTTGAATTTATCCATTTTTCAGTAAAACACTTTGTTATACTTATAGAGTCCTGTTTTTTCGGCAGAAAGACTTTAGAATGTGAACACTTGGAGTTGTTCCTTGTGCTTGATGTGCGACAGACACCAGTATTGTAGACGTACTGTAACTCAGTCAGACTCTCTCACTCTCCCTTACTCTGTCTTTCTTTGTCTCTCTAAAGACTTTTAACTTTTTGTCTCTGACTGTCTCTGTCTCTAGCTCTCTGTAACTCTGACTCTTTCCGTCTCTCTGTCTCTCTATCACAGTATTTCTGTGCCTGTCTCTATCTCCCAGTCTCTCTGTAGTGTATGTCTGTCTTTCTCTCTTGCTCTCTCTGTCTGTCTGTCTGCTCTCTCTCTCTCTCTCTCTCTCTCTCTCTCTCTCTCTCTCTCTCTCTCTCTCTCTCTCTCTCTCTCTCTCTCTCTCTCTTTCTCTTTCTCGTCCCAATTATCTCCCTCTCTTCCTCTCTCTCTCTTTGCAGATTCTAGATGAGCACCATGGAGCCAGGGACCTCTGTGACGGTCTCCCAGACTGAGTCAAGGCTAACGGGGCAAGGTCCCAACCCACCATCCCCACCACCGGCCGCCACAACTGCCGGCAAGGGGCCACCCGCTGGCCCAGGGGCCACCACTGCCGGCAAGGGGCCACCCGCTGGCCCAGGGAACACCACTGCCGGCAAGGGGCCACCCGCTGGCCCAGGGGCCACCACTGCCGGCAAGGGGCCACCCGCTGGCCCAGGGGCCACCACTGCCGGCAAGGGGCCACCCGCTGGCCCAGGGGCCACCACTGCCGGCAAGGGGCCACCCGCTGGCCCAGGGGCCACCACTGCCGGCAAGGGGCCACCCGCTGGCCCAGGGGCCACCACTGCCGGCAAGGGGCGGCCCGCTGGCCCAGGGGCCGCCGCAGCCAGCTCGCTGGCCCCGCCCCGTTCGTCGGCCCAGCGCAAGCGGGCCTTCCAGGTGCACCTGCAGCAGCTGGCCCGAGACCTGCATCTGACCGGGGCGCAGCTGTCCGCCTGGGACTTGCTGCCCGTGGACCTGCTGGTGCGCATCTTCCAGCTGCTGCCGCTGGAAGACCGGGCCCGCTGCGCCGCTGTCTGCCGCAGCTGGCAGGCCGTCGGTGCCCTGCCCGTCCTCTGGCGCCACTTTGTCTTTGAGTTCATGCAGCGGACGGCCATGATGTCCAGCTCAACCTCGGTGACTCTCACCAAGCAGGTACAGCAATGTCCGATACGCACACAGTCCTAGAGAGTAACGTCTCTCAAAGGGCTAGCTCATATGCATGCCAAGATGGCTGTGTTGTGCATGCCACAGTATGATAACGGTCTTGTGCTCTATTCTTACTAACGCATGATTTTCTCTGTGTGGAATAGCCCCTGTGCTCTGTTGCGAACGGACATAGAGACTCCTGTTGTACATGACCAGTCTATAACTCTTGATATGTAAGAAGAACTGATTGCCAGGGCAAACACCGATAATCTTTGCTTGTGTGCTTCAGTTAAGGAAACTATTTCCCTTAAGTGATCTAAATAAGGCATTTCGTGTTTCCTAGTCCACTGTGCAGATTTTTTGTTTACACTTGCTCAGGCTTGCAGGAAAATGGTTCTAAGGGGAATGGTAAGTCTTTAGCACCTTCAATAGCACATTCATTTCTTTTTCCGTGGCTGATACAGCAGATATTTGAGAAGCACTGGAATGACCGCAATGCGTGGTAAGGGCTTGCGTACTTCAGTTAGGAAACCAACTTGTCTGGAGCGACTCGATCATCTTCATTTGTTTGTGGCCCCCTTCTGCAGGTATTTGAGAAGCACCGGGACGACCTGCGGCACGTGGTGCTCAAGGTGGACAGCCACCAGCAGTCGGTGCAGATGGCCTGCGACATCCTGCAGCAGCTGGGCGGCTGCTCGCTGCAGTCTCTGCAGCTGGTGACTGTGGCGGGCCCCAGCTTTGCCCTGGCCGAGCCCAAGAAGGTGGGTGGCTTTGTCAGAAGTAGGTGCGCAGCATGCCCGGTGTGCACTGCAGCTGTCCCGAGTCGCTGCATGAAATTCAAAGGTGCGCTCGGTGAGCCTCCCCCGGGTTTATCCCCGAGTGATCCTGGGCCCAAATTCACAGAGCCGCTGAAAATCTGCTCAGCATGTAAAGTCTTCCTCGTGCAAACACCGATTACAACCCGTGATGTGGTGTCGGTTGCTTTTGACTTGTACCCCACTCTTCTTTACTTAGCACGAAACCAAAATGAAGCTTGGGTTGGCAAGGTGAGCCTATGATTAGTGACTTTTTGTGCTTGAGCCAATTTTGGCGCTTGAGCAGCTCTATAAATCTGATCCCTGCTTCCACGCTTGGTAAGTAAGACGGAGGGGGTAATGACGTCAGAGCCAACACGGTGTGCCCCCAAACCCTGCCTTAAGTACTGCATCCACCCGTGCAAAGCTCAAAATTAATCGAAGAGTTTCCACTTGCTGCTCGGCAGGGATGTCGGCCGTCTGTGGGAAGATTCTTACCGTTTCTATGGCTCTCTCTCTTTTTTTCTTTTCTTTTTTGTGGGATGGCCGGTTCTTCGGAACGTCCCTAGGTGTCGGCGGCCATGATGGAGATTGTCTCCAACTCGTCCCTGAAACTCCTGGCAGTGGAGGAGACGTCGGCGGACGACGCTCTGCTGGCAATGCTGGCCGACAAGAGCCGGGCCACTCTGGCCACCCTGAGAGTCAGCGGCTGTCCCTCGGTGTCGGCATCAGGTGAGGAATCGATGTCCCTTTTTTTTTTGGGGGGGGGGGGTGTCTTTCGAAGATGTCTCAGTGCAGTGATGCCAAAATTAGAGCAGGGGGTCATGATGCAACAGTAATCTGACTAATTGCATGTCCAAGTCATTGCTGCATTTTTTTTTGGGGAGGGGAAGGGTTTGATTTTTGAAATCTATATCCATGTTGGTTCCCATACAATTGTTTCAGCTGTTGGATGGAGGGAACTAGCAGATGGAGATGTAGATCTATGTAGTCGTACAAAGGTACCATCCATTAGATAGAGGAATCCGGTGAATGGATCACTGATTGAGATCAAGATCCACCTGTTGGTTCCCATACATGTAGATCTATGCGTTGGTTGTTGTACAAAGCTACCATCTGTTAAATAGAGGGATCCGGTGAATGGATCACTGATTGAGATCTAGATCCATGTGTTTGTTCCCATACACATGTTTCAGTTGTTGGATGTGGAGGGAACCAGTGGATGGAGATGTACATGTAGATCTATGTGTTGGTTGTTGTACAAAGCTACCATCTGTTAAATAGAGGGATCTGGTAAATGGATCACTGAAATCCACGTGTTGGTTCTCAAACCGAGGTAACAGTTGATTAATGGGGGAACCAGCGGATGAATCACCAGCGGAGATCCTAATCCATGTGAAAAGCCAGACTGTTATATTGTTACATCCTTCTCCCCCCTCCCCCTGCCCCCTTTATCTTGCACCAGCAATGGCCAGCACGGTGCACAGCTGCCGGCATTTGTGCGAGCTGTCCATGGACTACAGCCAGCTGAGCGACGCCTTCCTGCAGGCCCTGGGCGCGCCGCCGCGGGTCCCGCTAAAGAGCCTGACTGTCAGCGTGGCCAGCCCCGACGAGCGAGGGGGGTCGGCGGCGGCGGCCCCCCGCTGGCCGGCCCTGGCCCCCGCCAGCTGGGAGGCGCTGGCCGGCCACGCCCCGGCGGCGGCGTCCGTGGCCCTGCACTTCCACTACATGCGGGAGGAGGACTACGAGCACTTCTTCCACTGCCCGCTGCCCGTCACCGCGCTGCGCTTTGAGTGGCTGGTGCCCGTCGGCGTGCTGGGCCGGGTGGCCCGCCACTGCCCCCGGCTCCGCCACCTGCTGGTCTCCAGCAGCGGCGAGGAGGCCATCGACGGCGGCCTGACGGAGATCGCCGGGGAGTGCCGCCAGCTGCGGGCGCTGGAGCTGGGCGCCTGCATGGTCAGCTGCTCCACCGTGGTGCGGGTGGCCAAGCTCTGCGGGCCCCGGCTGACCACGCTGGTCGTCCCCGAGGAGCTGATGCTGGAGGACGGCGACTGCAACCTGCGGACCACCTCGCAGGAGGTCTCCTGCTTCCTGCAGCGGCCCTGGGACGTGTTCTTCATGCCCACCTGGTTGGAGTGAGCCCTGACCCATCGCCCCTCCCCTCCCCCCTTGACCCACTTCGCATCCAACAGGTGCACCACGACTGCCACACAGGATGTTACCAATCCTAACTTACAATCAATCTCAAAGCAATGAGCGATGTGCTTAAACTATACGGCCTATCGCAACTAACGATGGTAAGTTTAGTAACGATGCATCGTAAGGCTTTGTGAAATCCATCCCATGAACAATGAAATACCTGTGAAATAAATCAGTGTGTACACTGTGTGTACGAGTGAGTAAAACCTGACGTGTTTGGCTTTTGTCGTGCTACAAGCCGGTACATATTGTTTTGTCAGTTTATGGTAGGCTGGAGAGTCTATGCCCAACACACAGTCTTATTGCCATCGATAAAGGTTATTTTTGTGGGCAAAGTTATTCAAATCATATGCAAGCATTGTTCAGCACCTGTTGCTTACATGTACAAGTAGTGCCGCACGGACATTAGTGATGCTCAGATTCAGATGGCCCTGTGCATAGCAACTGCACCGGCACTATGAATTCGGGGGTCCAAGGGCAAAGTGGTCAGACAGAACTGCAAAAACAAACCTACTTTGGCACTGGAACCCCAACATTTGTTTCCCGGAGCGATTCAGGAGCAGCATGAATACATGCACAGTCTTTTTGGACACCCTTTGGAGAGGACAAGGCGCCGTCACTATGGTGGTAAACCACGGCGTGCACTTTCAGCTCTTGCTAGCCTTCACCAAACCTTGAGCTGTGCTTGCAAAGTAGTTCCACGTTGGACTTTCAGCCCGATCCCAGTGGACAGAGTTATCTTTGTGAAAGGGCGGCTATTTATGGCATGGAAGAACTCTTAATGGCCTGATACAACATTGGGAAGATAGGAAAACATCGATGTCCACAGATTTCCTTGTAATTCACAGTTTGTTGTAGATGGTCACGATAGAATCCTCATGTTAAAATCTTACGGTCTGGGATGCTGTACTTTTCGAGAAATCTTCACTTGATGACTGTTTGATGACTTCACAATAACTGTTTTGAATTACATTGTAAACCCCACAGACATACATGCACATGTACACAAGTCATGTACGTGCACATTTATAGGCAGATCTGTGGTTGTTACGACACAAATCAGTCATCTATAGTTGGTTAAAAATCACAAGGGCACTATTAAAAAAAAAAAAAAATCTGTTCATCTCTCACAGGTTTGTGCAAAAAACGTGACGTTTCTGCCATTTTCTTTTTTCTCGGATTATTGTTTGAGCTAAAAATTTCACTGCTTTTTCGACATAAACTGGTAATCTTTGAACCTTTACCAATGTTGTATTGGGCCAAAATCAAAAAAGAAGACACCTCTAAGTGAGAAGATCATCTTACCATGATTCAGTGCATCTATGATTTCGTGTATCAATGATATTGTATGTTCACCTAACCTTATTGTAACTATGAACATTTGCAATATGGTGCAGAAAGGCATAGCATGCTCGTGTCAGTTGCGTGGTTTTCTGTGTCTGAACATAAATTGTGTGATTTTTTAATTTTTTATTAGGAATTGTCGCAGAATGACATTTTATGCTTGGTGATGGCACATGATTCATTCAGTTACCTGATTTGGATGGACAAAGGTCACTGTGGGATGACCCTGTCCACCAAAATGTTGCATTCATTCACCTAACGCGGGGTAGACAAGGGGTTGGTGTGTGATGACCCTGTCTACCGATTGCATTCAGTCACCTAACGTAGGGTAGACACGAAGGGTTGATGTGTGATGACCCAGTCTGCCAATTGTCCATTGGGCCTATTCTTTGGCTTGCACATCATTCATATTATTATTAATCACTGGTTCAGTAAGCAGTCATTGTACTATATCACCAATGAATAGCAGAACATTGCCATGATGTTCCCATTTCATTAGGAACTTGCTGCAAATTTCAGCGTGATGAGTCTGGTGATCCAGTGTATGAATGGCCACTCAGGCTTGGTCTGGTGTAAATAATCTAGGCCTAATTCTTGTACAGTGTACTATAGAGAGTTTAGACTGAATGTCTTACAATCAATTACAGCACTCTTATAGAAGTGGTGATTTGCAAATGTTTTTGCAATTATTTGAAGCATCTTTTCACATTGAAAGTGTAATATTAAGAAAAGTGTCATAATTTAGTGAGCCTGACGTTTCTATCCTAGCAGGACCTTTCTCAAAGGCAGAGTGACAAGGACAAAACAGATACATGTACACGAAGGAAGGGGGAAGAGAGTGAATATGACACAGATGAGAAACAAAGGACAAAGAGGAAAGCTGGTGATTTAAACCAGTGGTTTCAAAAACAAAATCATTTGATGATGTGATTTAAATTAAACTACCCTGTGCAATGACCCTGTCCACCATTTTGATTGTCACCTGATTTTGGTAGACAAAGGTTCAGTGTGTGATTACCCTGTCTACCAATTATGCATTCAGTCACCTGATGTGGGTAAACAAAGGGTCGGTGTGCGATGACCCTGTCTACCAATTACGCATTCAGTCACCTGATGTGGGTAAACAAAGGGTCGGTGTGCGATGACCCTGTCTACCAATTATGCATTCAGTCACCTGATGTGGGTAGACAAAGGGTAGGTGTGCGATGACCCTGTCTACCAATAATGCAGTCACCTGATGTGGGTAAACAAAGGGTCGGTGTGTGATGACCCTGTCTACCAATTATGCATTCAGTCACCTGATGTGGGTAAACAAAGGGTAGGTGTGCGATGACCCTGTCTACCAATAATGCATTCAGTCACCTGATGTGGGTAAACAAAGGGTCGGTGTGTGATGACCCTGTCTACCAATAATGCATTCAGTCACCTGATGTGGGTAAACAAAGGGTCAGTGTGTGATGACCCTGTCTACCAATTATGCATTCAGTCACCTGATGTGGGTAGACAAAGGGTTGGTGTGCGATGACCCTGTCTACCAATTACGCATTCAGTCACCTGATGTGGGTAAACAAAGGGTCGGTGTGCGATGAACCTGTCTACCAATTATGCATTTAGTCACCTGATGTGGGTAAACAAAGGGCCGGTGTGCGATGACCCTGTCTACCAATTACGCATTCAGTCACCTGATGTGGGTAGACAAAGGGTAGGTGTGCGATGACCCTGTCTACCAATAATGCATTCAGTCACCTGATGTGGGTAAACAAAGGGTCGGTGTGTGATGACCCTGTCTACCAATAATGCATTCAGTCACCTGATGTGGGTAAACAAAGGGTCGGTGTGTGATGACCCTGTCTACCAATTACGCATTCAGTCACCTGATGTGGGTAGACAAAGGGTAGGTGTGCGATGACCCTGTCTACCAATAATGCATTCAGTCACCTGATGTGGGTAGACAAAGGGTTGGTGTGTGATGACCCTGTCTACCAATAATGCATTCAGTCACCTGATGTGGGTAAACAAAGGGTCGGTGTGCGATGACCCTGTCTACCAATTATGCATTCAGTCACCTGATGTGGGTAAACAAAGGGTAGGTGGGTGATGACCCTGTCTACCAATAATGCATTCAGTCACCTGATGTGGGTAGGCAAAGGGTCGGTGTTTGATGACCCTGTCTACCAATAATGCATTCAGTCACCTGATGTGGGTAAACAAAGGGTCGGTGTGCGATGACCCTGTCTACCAATTTTGCATTCAGTCACCTGATGTGGATAAACAAAGGGTCGGTGTGCGATGACCCTGTCTACCAATTTTGCATTCAGTCACCTGATGTGGGTAAACAAAGGGTAGGTGTGCGATGACCCCGTCTACCAATAATGCATTCAGTCACCTGATGTGGGTAAACAAAGGGTCAGTGTGTGATGACCCTGTCTACCAATAATGCATTCAGTCACCTGATGTGGGTAGGCAAAGGGTCGGTGTGCGATGACCCTGTCTACCAATTTTGCATTCAGTCACCTGATGTGGGTAAACCAAGGGTCGGTGTGCGATGACCCTGTCCACCATGTCCACCAACTGAAGTGAGTCAGTCAAGGGGTCAACAAAGGGGTAGAGTGCTATATGCCTACCCAGTCCCCATCTATAGCGAATCTCTGCAGGCATAGCCAGATTCATCCAATGTCAAATGTCCTGCAAAGTCTTAAGCTTCTGTCCAGAGTTTTTAATAACTTTTCTGTCCATTCACTCTTTGTCTTTCATTGTCCCATTTGATGTGTTGATGTATAAAGTTAAACATGTAATTGTGTATATCACTCACTCTTTACCCCATGTATAATTTAAATAAAACTTTAGATTTTAGGATCAATTCAGAACTGAAAATAAACTTGATTTATAGTGTTCAAATTTGATGAGAGCCATCTTCAAATGTGATCCAAATGTTCATATGTCTTATGTACTGTACATGCACATGTGTATATATGCAATAGTGTACTGGTCATAGAGAATGTAGATAACTCTGGACCTTTGTACATTAAGCCAATGAAGAACAATCATCTGTACATGTGCATGCACTGTTGTACGACTACTTGTACACTGGTCCTAAGTGCACAACCAATTGTGTCAAAATGTTGGAGTGAAATTGAGGTCAGCGGTTGTGTCCATCTTCCGTCTTGTTTATTCTGATTCATCTGGTACAGACATGGCAGGTATGTATTAGCAGACCCACCCTTGCAGCACTACTACTAGCACTACTACAGCACTACTCTGCTACCGAGTGTGGCTGCTGCAGCGCCCTCTATGGATAGAGTTACACTTTCTCTGCAACCAGGGCCTCAACATCATCTACACAGAGATATCCTACATGCAGGATTAACAAAGTCTGAGAAAAAATAACATAAGAATCACCCTAGACTAAGAGTAATGACACCTTTGAATTTCCATGCAAACTCAGCAGTGTTATGTGCAGAATTCTATTGGTAAAGTTTTTACAATAAATTTGCTGGCATGCTTTCAATTATTATCTTCTCACATAAGGTCATGGACCAGGTATATTGTACATACCATTCACTGCTCGACGAGAATTTCAAATGGATCAACAAGACACTTTTCTCACACTTATCTCAATCTGAGAGCTATAACTAATATCACCGACAAACAAATTAATGCACAAAGACATGCCAATCACCATCCCGATAATGTTCCGCTATAAGAATGTCCAGCCAAAGAATCATGCTTGCATTTAAATTTATGACTAATCAGATAATCATCTCTTTAAAAAAAGAAATTAAAAATTAAATTCCAAAACACCTTTCCTTTTATTTGTTTGATTATAACGAAAACACCTTGAATTTCGAATTGTGTAATACTTGTTCGTAATTTGCATCAAGTCACTGTAATCCAAAGATAATTTGTAACGAGATATTTTAGTTCTAACTCTTAGAGAATTGGGCAAAGAAATGCTTCTGACTGCCACCCCATCCCAACAAAGATAGTTGACCATTTGGGAAGGCTACCATCTAAGGCCTGGATGGATCAGATGGTAAGAGCGCTGGCACGTTAATCCAGAGGCCTCGGGTTCAAGTCCCAAGTACAGGCAAATCTTTATTAAGCCAAACAAATCAAGGCGATATACGGCAGTTAATGGTTGAATTGCTTCTGGCTGGTGTCCCCACCCCAGCAAAGACTAGTTGACTATTTGGGAAGGCCACCATCTAAGGGCTGGATAGCTCAGATGGTAAGAGCTGGTACGCAAAAACAGAGGTCTCTGATCCAAGTCCCACCCGGTCCAGTCAAAGTTTTCTTTGCCATTTTTCAAATTTTTCTAATCTTTGCCAATTTTTTTGATTGTTAAAAATTTCCAAAGGTCAGTTTTCATTGACTTTGTCTATTACTTTCAAGCTCTGTAGACACGGCGACTTACAAAATGACCGTCTGTGGCGGGGATGGTTCAAGGGAGGTGTTTGCCACAAAGATGGTTTGGGTGTTCTTAGGGGCACGGCTGACTGCTACAGAGGGGACAGGGGCAGGGGCAGGGGCAGGCAACTCAGTCCTCTGTCTCAGTACTTCTCCAGCGTTTTCTCCATGAAGGCGGTCAGTCGGCCCAACATGGGTCGGGGGTCATCCACCAGACCGGCAGCAATCATCGCATTGTCGTACACCTGAAAGTGTCAAGTGTGTATTCTGATTCAAAGTGTGTACTCTTTCAGGAGCATTTGGAAGGATATCGGCCGCTGTGACTTACAAGTCTATCTTGTTGGAGCACCGTGATGTGACTTGCCTTCCGAAAAAGTGGGCTTGGGTTTGAATCCCTCCCTAGTGTGACCATCTAGCTTAAGGCTATGTCCCTACCTCTCAAGAGGCACCTTAGGCCTTGCTTCAGGTTAGTTCACCACCCTACCACCGGTAGTTCTATTCTCAATGTGACACCAATGGAGATCACCATTTTAAAGAAAAGTGTAGTGATCTAGTGTATGAATGAAAACAGCCCAAGGACAGCGCTTGAAGACTTACCAGCTGGAAGGAGCACATAAGCCATTGTAGAAACAACTACTTCGTCACTGCACCTTCTGCTGTGAAAGCTTATGGGACTCTTTCCGACTGGTTAGCCTTTAAGCGCTATCCTGAAGTTGTTATCAGTCCTTACAATTGGCGGATCGGTGGAATAAAAGGGCCACTAAAATATGCACCAACTGGGGCCAATTTTATTGAGCCGCTTAAGCATCAAAATTTGCTCAAGCATGAAAAATTTTCCTCAAAAGAATCGGGTTGCCAGCAGTAGTTCCACTTCCATTTCACGTGAAGCAACCGATATCAGAACAGCAAATGGGTACAGCAAACATCAAGGGGAAATACTGTTGGCAGTCTTGTTTTAAGCCCCTACACAACATTGGTTGAGGACAAAGAATAGCATCCATACGTTGCCTGATCCAACATATGCATGAAATAGCACACCTGTGAAAATATCAGCTCAATCCGCCAACCGAGTCTCGAGAAAATCGTGAAAACAGCTTCATTTCTTTCGCGAAAAATGCAGCATTCAACGCCGTACTGTTCTGAAAAATAGTTTAGATCTCGGTGAGACGTGAACTATTTCTTTTACCCATTTCTCCCAAAATACAACATTTTAGGCAGAAATATTTCAGTGAGAGGTTTCTACTATAACCATCTTCAAATTGTATAAGTTTCATGTAAATCTGTGAACATTTCTGTTTTTTGATCTTACCAATGTTGTGTAGGGCAGCTCCATGAAATTAATTTTGGCCCCCCAAAAAGGAATCTTGGGGGAGAGAACTGCTTTGCTATCTATGAAGGAGTCCTGCAATAACCTAAATGTTACTGACACTCACCTGTTCACCTAGCAACTTGGCCAGTGTGGGTTCACTGGTCTTCAAATCAAACAACTTCTGAACGATGGGATGACTGTCAAATAAACACAATCAAATAAGGAATTATTTCAAATGTAGCTATCCGACTTGCTGACTTTGATGACCCCCCCCCCAAAAAAAATACAAATCCCTCAAAATGGTGGGAGGTGGAGAAGCAGTTTTTTTTTGTTGGGGGGAGGGATTCTACCAAGAAAGTAAGCTGCTCTAGGAGCCAAAGGGCATGTTCATTATAGCTGAATGGTCGGTTTATCGGCGATCGTCATAGCGAGGTTCTGCTGTACTCATTCCTACGAAAGATTTATGCACTCCCACTATGAACATCTAAACCGTGAAAAAGGGGTGAAAATGTAATTTCGCCGTGAAACTAAAATGTCACTGTGTTTTCATGGTGCATTTTACAGTGAATTCACCATGAAAATAATCCCCTCTCTACCCTGATAAGGACATCTTCAAGTCACTAAAGAGACTGTTAAAAACCTGTGAATATATAGGGTGGCAAGCTCCAACCTTGAGGGATGGCTAATTCAATTACCAGTAGGGACCACCAGCCCCCATAGAGGTACTGTATGGTGTCCTTGTAATTGTCACTCCCAGATACAGTCCTTCTAAATTACCTCTAGCCATTTACCACCAGGAATGTGGCCTTGGAGACCACTGCTGAAAACACCGTGAAAATGACTTGGCTAACTGTGTGCCATGAAATAGGGGTGAAACATCGTGAATTTTCTTTTCACGGCTAAATGACATTTTCACCCCATTTTCACGGTTTAGATGTTCATAGTGTCTTTCCCACTGATCAGTTTTTAAGTACAATCCTTATTTTGTTTTATTAATCACAGCAGCGGTCTCTTACCCGCCGTTGAGTTCCAGGGTCGGCTGCAGCAGCTGCAGCTTCTCCTCCTCGCTGCGGTTCTTGAGAGCCGTGCGGAGGAAGTGGCGGGCCGCTCCCATCTCGGCGACGGTCACCATGGCCGGATGATGGGCCAGGCGCTGGCTCACCTGCAGTGGAGGGAGGGAGGGGGAGGAAGAGGAGGGAAGGGGACGAGGGGGAGGAGGACGGAGAGAAGGGAGAGAGGAGGAAGAGGGGGAAGGGGACGAGGGGAAGGAGAAGGGGGAGAAGATGTAAAGAAGGGAGAGAGGAGGAGGAAGAGGAAGAAGGGGATGAGGGGAAGGAGAAGGGGGAGGAGGACAGAGAGAAGGGAGAGAGGAGGAAGAGGGGGAAGGGGACGAGGGGAAGGAGAAGGGGGAGAGGATGTAAAGAAGGGAGAGAGGAGGAGGAAGAGGAAGAAGGGGATGAGGGGAAGGAGAAGGGGGAGGAGGACAGAGAGAAGGGAGAGAGGAGGAAGAGGGGGAAGGGGACGAGGGGAAGGAGAAGGAGGAGAGGATGTAGAGAAGGGAGAGAGGAGGAAGAGGGAAAGGGGACGAGGGGAAAGAGAAGGGGGGAGAGGACGGAGAGAAGGGAGAGAGGAGGGATGGAAGAGTGGAAGAGGAGGGAAAGCGGGAGAAAGTGACGGAGGAGAATGAGGACGACAAAAATGAGGGGGGAAAGAGAGGAATGGAGGGGGAAGAGGAGAATAAAGGGGAGAAGGAAGGGGGAGAACAAGGAAGAGGAAGGAGGGAGGAACAGGAGAAGGGGAGGGGAAGGAGGAGGAGAAGAAATACGAGGTACGGGGACGTGCAGAAGGGCGGAAAGAGGAAGGGGAGGGGAAGGAAGAGGCATTAGAGGGATTGAGGGGAAGGGAGGATCGTGGAGGATTGAGTGGAAGGGGAAGTGGAGGAGGGGAAGACAAGGAGGACAAGGAGGATGGGCAGGGATTGAAGGAAGGAGGGGAAGACAAGGAGCAAAAGGAATGGAAGGGGAGAACCATTTAATTAGCATTCCCACACACTGAATTTCAGAAGCATTTTTTCTGTGTTGCCAAAGTTTACCCCACGGCATAAAGTTTGGTTGGTTGCCCAGAATTTCTTATAAAAAAATTGATTCAAAGGGCATGGTAGACTACACATTCTTTTCGGCATTATGGACCTGCTTTTACAATGTACACATGTACGTGGTTAAACCACGGCTAAGGTTGTTAGGCCACTCTTGTTGTAACTTGACCTACAGACTGTCGGCAAGGAATCATGCTCCATGATGGCGAGAGGCATGCCGATAAATTGTGCCATTAACGACTGACAGAACCCGGCCATCGTGCGATCAAACCACAGACTGTAGGGTGTGGACGTTGCCTAGACAGGGAGCACCATTCAATGTCTCTGGCCACGGGGCAGGGTTGGTGACTGTGCACTCCGTGCTCTGCCTTGGACCTACCTTGATATTAGCCACCTTGGCACCTAGGACATCCTTCATGTAGGAGATCAGAGAGTCCGTTTCTTCCTCCGTCAGAGCGCCTTCCACTGGATATCCAAACAAGAGGATCCAATAGATTCAATTCAATGCAACTAATTTTTTTATTTCCATCATGTAATATCAGACAATCATGTGGTATATGTAAGTGAATAAGCAATTATGAATGCTCAAAACTCACGTACAATTTACACTCAACTGCAGTTGTTGCAGTTACGGAGGCATACTCAACAAGGATTGTTTAGGCTTAACCTTAAGCAGGTCAGTTTGGGGCAAGCCCAAGACCTCTGGCTTAATGTGCCAGCACTCTACCACCTGAGCAATCTCACAATTTGATGAAGGCCTTGCCCAAAAGTCAACTATGGATAATTTTTGAAATGACGGCTTACGCTCGGGCTCAGTCTCTGTCTGTTTGTTTCCGATTTTGAAGGTTTGTTGCTTGATAGGTACAGGGTATTCCCCGTGGAACTGGGCCCTAAACGCTTATTTTTAGATGCCTGTGAAATTATAAGGAGCAAGATAAAATATGACCGAAAGCTTAAACCCGAGCCTAAGCTTTCATTTCGAAAGCGGCCCACGTGTACACAATGATGTATTTCTGCTGATCAGACAGCACCAGTCACACCCAATCAACCGTAAAGCAGAAAAACAGGCAATTCATTAAGGACACTATGGCAACCACTTTTCAACAAATCAGAGAAAAAGTTTCTGATAAGACAACATGAAAGATCCACTTTTTAGGTCAAGGTGTGGCCAAACTATGGTCCAGAACTATTAAAGAAGTGAGTTTTGACAGTTCCTAGTAGAGCCTGCCGTCTGAAGAGGCAAGATTAATGCTTTGGATCGTTACAAGTCCATCAAGTGGAGGGGGAAAAAAACATTCCTTTTACAGCTTTGACTTCAACAAGATAAAACAAATCAAGGTTATTCCAACCTTTTCAAAAAAACAAATCAGGTTATGTACATGACTGGAGAGGCCACATTGTAAGTAGAGCAGAGCTCTATACCCCCTTCCTTTCTGTAGTTATGACATATCTGCGTATTAATTAGGTCCATTAGTTAAAATTCCAAAAGGCGAGAAAACAGGCTTTGAAAAATCTAACTCTGCTGTGAGGAACAGAAGTGTGCTTGTTAAAAGAGTTGTTTTACATATTTTTTTGATTAAAAATCGCCATTTTTGTGAATAAAACCTGAAAGTATAAGCATTGAAGATATGATTTCAGAAGGGGAAAAAAAATCATCTAAATTTTACGGAAATTTCCAACCTCTCAACATTGACCGGGCCATTGCGTGCAAATGCATAACGCGACTTATATCACCTTTCCCTGGAGTGGGTCACAAATGGCCCAAATTATACAATAACAAGATTTAAAGCTTGACCTCTGAACCTACATGTATTGGCATCGATCTCATTGACAGAATGACGGCGATATAGAAAGATAGGGATCTTCCTAACAGTCTCTGTCATTCGGCCCTTGAAACCGGACCTGTTAGGTCAACAGCTCTCTAACTTTTTATTAACCCTAACGCTTTGCACCTCCCGCGCAGGACACACACTGTATACCGCAATTTACCACAGTGCCCACAGGGGTGTAGGCTCACAAACCACAGGACACCACAAAATCCCCGCTGTGGAATGTCCTGGTGCATGGCCCTTATCCTCCCACAGGAAAAACCATGTGTGGTTAATTGTGGTTTCAATGAGGGTTAATAGGGTTAACAAGATTGTGTACAGCGTTCTTCAATTGTTAAGATCAGTTGTACACCGCTGAGAAATCCAAAGATCTTATCGATTGCCCGAGTGCAGACAAGACAACCTTTGGTAGGGATTCCTTCGGCCAAACCCAGTACCTGTCTTGGACTCGGCCTCCTCGCTGCCCGCCTTCTGCACGGCCATCTCGCTCTCCACCGAGGTCAGGAGCTTGCGGTCAAACTCCCGCAGCTGCAGCATGGTCAGCTCGTCGTACTCGCCAAAGCAGAACAGCACCTCCTGGGCCTCCTGCTTGAAGGCCTCAAAGTACGGCGAGGATTCGGCCAACTCCCGGCTGGCATCGAGAGAGGGAGAGAGAGAGAGAAAATGAGAGCATGGAAGAGAGAGGGAGAGCAAGGGAGATCGATCAAGAGAGAGAAAGGGAGAGAGAGAGATTGATCATTCGAGAGAGACAGAAAATGAGAGAATGAAAGAGAGAGTGAGAACAAGAAACAGAGAGAAAGGGAGAGAGAGGTTGATCAAGAGAGAGAAAGGGAGAGAGATGGAGCAAGAGAGAGGAAGGGAGAGAGAAGGAGCAAGAGAGAAAATGAGTGTATTAAAGATAGAAGGAGAGCAGGAGAGATTGAAGCAGAAACAGAGAGAAAGTGAGAGAGATTGAGCGAGAGAAAGAGACAGAAACAGAGAGTATGAAAGAGAGAGTGAGAACAAGACAGATTGAGGCAGAAACAGAGAGAAAGGGAGAGAGATTGATCAAGAGAGAGGAAGGGAGAGAGATGGAGCAAGAGAGAGAAAGGGAGAGAGATGGAGCAAGAGAGAGAAAGGGAGAGAAATTGGGCATGAGAGAGAAAGGGAGGGAGATGGAGCAAGAGAGAGAATGGGAGAGAGATGGAGCAAGAGAAAAAATGAGAGAATGAAAGAGAGAGAGGGAGAGCAAGGGAGATCGATCAAGAGAGAGAAAGGGAGAGAGAGATATTGATCATTCGAGAGACAGAAAATGAGAGAATGAAAGAGAGAGTGAGAACAAGAGAGATTGAGGCAGAAACAGAGAGAAAGGGAGAGAGAGATTGATCAAGAGAGAGAAAGGGAGAGAGATGGAGCAAGAGAGAGAAAGGGAAAGAGATTGGGCATGAGAGAAAAGGAGAGTATGAAAGAGAGAGGGAGAGCAAGGGAGATTGATCAAGAGAAAGGGAGAGAGAGATTGATCATTCGAGAGAGACAAAATGAGAGAATGAAAGAGAGAGGGAGAACAAGAGAGATTGAGGCAGAAACAGAGAGAAAGGGAGAGAGATTCATCAAGAGAGAGAAAGGGAGAGAGATGGAGCAAGAGAGAGAAAGGGAGAGAGATTGGGCATGAGAGAAAATGAGAGAATGAAAGAGAGAGAGAGAGCAGGAGAGATTAAAGCGGAAACAGAGAGAAATGGAGAGAGAGATTGATCAAGAGAGATTCACCTTCCAATTTCCGGGTGATCGTCTCGAGGTTCATAGGCATGAGTGGGACCTAAGAATGTCTGTTCTTTCTTACCTCGGGGCACAGATGTAGTAGATGCTGCGCTGTCCGGCCTTCATGCGTGAGATGTAGTCCTGCAGACTGGTCAGGTTCCCCGCCTCCTGAGTGGACGTCTCAAAGCACAGCAGCTTGGCAATCTCCTCCTGCAACAGCAACATCGCGAGAGTCATCAGCATCCTCAGCTTGACAATTGTCATCCGCTCCGATCGTTATCTTATCACTGTCGGTGTTGTTGTCACTGTGTTTACTCATCCTTTGGCACTGTCATCATTGCCGCTGTCATCGTCATCAAAGTAATTGTCAGTGGCATCGTGTTCTCATGTTCCATATTGTCTTCATTATTCTCACCATTCTCACCATTCTCACCATCCTCACCATTCTCACCATCCTCACCATTCTCACCATTCTCACCATTCTCACCATTCTCACCATTCTCACCATTCTCACCATCGCCACCATTCTCACCATCCTCACCATTCTCACCATTCTCACCATTCTCACCATTGCCACCATTCTCACCATTCTCACCATCACCACCATCACCACCATTCTCACCATCGCCACCATTCTCACCATTCTCACCATCCTCACCATTCTCACCATCCTCACCATTCTCACCATTCTCACCATTCTCACCATTCTCACCATCCTCACCATTCTCACCATCCTCACCATTCTCACCATTCTCACCATTCTCACCATCCTCACCATCCTCACCATTCTCACCATCCTCACCATTCTCACCATTCTCACCATTCTCACCATTCTCACCATTCTCACCATTCTCACCATTGCCACCATTCTCACCATCCTCACCATTCTCACCATTGCCACCATTCTCACCATCCTCACCATCCTCACCATTCTCACCATTCTCACCATTCTCACCATTCTCACCATCCTCACCATTCTCACCATTCTCACCATTCTCACCATTCTCACCATTCTCACCATTCTCACCATTCTCACCATCCTCACCATCCTCACCATTCTCACCATTCTCACCATCCTCACCATTCTCACCATTGCCACCATTCTCACCATTCTCACCATCACCACCATTCTCACCATCGCCACCATTCTCACCATTCTCACCATCACCACCATTCTCACCATCGCCACCATTCTCACCATTCTCACCATTCTCACCATCCTCACCATTCTCACCATTCTCACCATTGCCACCATTCTCACCATTCTCACCATTCTCACCATCACCACCATTCTCACCATCGCCACCATTCTCACCATTCTCACCATTCTCACCATTCTCACCATCGCCACCATTCTCACCATTCTCACCATTCTCACCATCCTCACCATTCTCACCATTGCCACCATTCTCACCATTCTCACCATTCTCACCATTCTCACCATTCTCACCATCATCATCATCGCCACCACCGCCATCAAAGATGTCGTCACCAAAACTACCCCAACCATCCCTCACGTTTCCACCGTCCCTATAACCCCTGACCTCATCAATTCCATCCTGCCTCCCCCCCCTCATCCTCATCAACATCATCCCCAGCATGACAGCACCGTCATCATTTCCCATGGCAACCACCGAGCCATAGATTCAGGGACCTTGTGGGAGAGATAGGGGGGGAGGGGGCTAGCATGGATGGAAGGAAGTCATTCGAAGCACTGTGAGACCCCAAAGGGCCTCACCTTCTCGGCTTGCTCGTTGGCCGAGATGATTCCTTCCCGCAGGAATGTCCCGTACTCGGTGAAGAACTGCTCGTACATGTTGGGGTCCTTCTTGCGCTGGTCCACCAGATAGCGGACCAGACGGCTGGTTATCACCGTCCTAAGCTTTCTGTCATCGGAACAAGCAGACAAAAAAAACAACTGTCACTTTTTTAACATTACAAGAGTCATCGCTAGACAGTGATTAAGTTTGCTTTTTTGTAAACCTGCAGGGGTGCTATTTGTTTACTTTTCCTGTTTATTTGTTTCAAATCTAAAGTGTTATTTTTGGTCTTCTTTATTTGGACTTTATTTGGAGTTTTGATAGTTTTATGTAATCTGTTATTCATGTATGTTTTCTGAGTGTTCTGAGTGCAAAAATAATGATAAATGAAATAAATCGCTGTTTGCAGTGCAAATCTGGGCGGATGAGATGGCAATGAATATACTGTACACTAAAACGTGACGTTTCACTGAGGAGCACTTGAAACTACAGCCACTCCTCCCTCCACTCCAAAACTAGAACAGCGAAGCTGTCATGGCTCACTACGGCCTCACAACCCATTATTCCATCCATACCTCTTCTTCAACAGACATGGTGTCACTGCAAACCCAACTATATTATCTTTTGCTTTCTTTGCTGGAAACATGGTTGGAAAACAGTTCAATTTTTGCAAAAGAAGAACAATGACATTTGGACTGGCATCGACTGACCTGATGAGGGCGCTGTCCTGGAGCAGTTCCCTGCTCAGATTCAGAGGAATGTCCTCGCTATCCACCACACCTAAAGATGACGACAAAAAAGCACAAGTTTGTGTTTAATTGATAACATAAACACACCCGGTGGCAAAGCTAGTACGGGCAATTGTTGGCATATCACCCACCAATGAGACACACTCTTTGGTCTTCAATGCCCAATACAACACCTGGAAGATCAGAAAACGTTGATGTCCACAGATTTCCTTCTAATTTACAGCTTGTAGATGGTCGTGATAGAATCCTCATGTTGAAATCTAACGGTCTGGGATGCTGTACTTTTTGAGAAATCTTCACTCAAACATCGACAAATAGTTTACTACTCGCGAGAAATAAACTATTTCTTACACTACAGGCTAGTGCGTAAACCGTTTTGAGCTCAAACCTTCGCAGGATTTCTTTTTTGGAATGTTTAATAACACACAAACTATGGCGGTCTTTTGACTTTTACCAATGTTGTATAGGGCTTTAACCTCTCAGATTCTGCTGAGCTCCAAACGGTATTCTTGGTTTAGAGCACAAACTGGTTACCAGTCATACTTTATAATTATGTAGTCTATTAAGCTGGAGACTTGTATTTGGCCATTTTCTGCTTAAGAGGGCTAGCAAGATCTGGTCAAGTGCTTCTTCATAAGCACCTATAGGAGTACAGTTTTGATAAGTATGACTCATAAACTTTTAACTCAAAAACTTGTTCAGCTGATTGTTTCGTGTAAAATTATTCATATCTATAATATTTCTCAAATTTATCCTGCATTTCCATGATTTTTTACATCTTTTAATTCAAGATTTGTCATAATTATTACCATTAACTTGTATTTGATTATTTCTACTCAGTTACTAAGTTTACTATAGTTAACTATTTATTCACCAACCTAGGACTGGAGGAAAAGGCATTTGAGTCACAGTGTTTTTCACTTTTGTTCCTCCTGGCCATCTTAGATTGGATTTTTTTTTTACTCCTTTCCTCCTGCCCAATCTGTCCCCCTTCTCATCCTGACCTACCACATCTCTGATACATGTACATCTATTCTCCTTGTTTGGTGCATTGTGTATTTATTCAACCATTTTTCTCCCATCTTAAAATTTAGTGGACCTGACGTTTCGATCCTAGCAGGACCTTTCTCAAAGACAGAGGCTTTCTCAAAGGCTTTCTCACTCTGCCTTTGAGAAAGGTCCTGCTAGGATCGAAACGTCGGGCCCACTAAATTTTAAGATTTGCATTTTGGTAATTTTAGTCAGTAAGCAGTTTGCAACATTTTTGTATATCACCATTTTTCTCCCATCTTGAATTTCCATGATATAGACTGTATGACCTTTCTCACCTTGAATGTACTACTTGTTTGTTTTCCTTGGCCGAATGAATAAATAATAATAATAATAATAATAATAGCGTTGAACGTTAGCCCATGGCACCGGCGAAGTGGCTTGAAGTAAGAGCTTGACAGACAGCAGCGATGTGCAACAGTTGTCCCAGAAACCTTGGCGATCGTCCAAGTCCCCCACCACGACTCATAATATTAACTCTGCCTTTGAGAAAGGTCCTGCTAGGATCGAAACGTCGGGCCCACTAAATTTTAAGATTTGCATTTTGGTAATTTTAGTCAGTAAGCAGTTTGCAACATTTTTGTATATCACCATTTTTCTCCCATCTTGAATTTCCATGATATAGACTGTATGACCTTTCTCACCTTGAATGTACTACTTGTTTGTTTTCCTTGGCCGAATAAATAAATAATAATAATGATAATAATAGCATTGAACGTTAGCCCATTGCGCCGGCGAAGTAGCTTGAAGTAAGAGCTTGACAGACAGCAGCAATGTGCAACAGTTGTCCCAGAAATCTTGGCGATCGTCCAAGTCCCCCTCCACGACTCATAATATCAAGTATGAGAACCTTTTTGATGATGATATCAAACAGGCCACAGACAACAGGCCACAGACCTTGGACAAAGCGAAGCCACTTGGGCAGGATCTTGTCGGCGCGCTGCTGGATGAGCACCCTGCGGCTGTAGAGGGCCACGCCCCCCGTGTGGTCCTGGCTCTGCTCCCACATGGCCGGTGGCCGGCCCGGCACGTAGAACAGGCTGCGGATGTTCAGCGGGGCGTCGGTCTGGTAGTGCAGCGTGTAGCGCGGCTTGTCGTAGGCGTTGTGCGTCAGGAACTGGTAGAACTCCTCGTGCTGCTGCTCCGAGACCTGCCGCGGTTCCTTGGTCCAGAGGGCCTGCGGATTCCAATGCGGGCCCCGGGTCAAAGGTCGAGCTGGCTCAGTGTCGGTCGTATTCAATTGGATACACTCCACAAAAGGGTGAGCACTCGCCCACTAGAATATGTACGATCCAGTTCCTTCTCCATAATTATGGCCAAATAAAAGTACAGCTGGCGTATTACTCAATTATTCAGTTGATTTTCATTGTTTACGTGACTGTGAGATGCGACTGTGAGTGAGCACTTACGCGACCAAGAGATTCACGGTAGGGGTGCAGGCACCATTAAGTTTTTAGGGTTTTAACAGATAAATAAAAAATACCAAAAATAAATTATAAAAAATCAGGCCATTTCCGGAAATCCAGAAATTTCCGGAAGTCTTGCATCCCTGATACACATATCCACTGAAAGCTAAAACTCTGTTCCTTCTTGTACCGGGTATATAGCATTCACAAACGTGACACAGCAACGGTAAAGCCAACATTTGACTCATTTACTCGGTTGAGCCACAAAGGTCGAGTCTTTAGTCCAATCAAGAGTCGCCCTCTAATTTAAAACTGTATTGGAAACACATTGCCTGACTCTCAATGGCCCTTGAGGTTTTGAATTCTAGCAGGACCTTCCACTGAGGCACATTCCTCTGAAAAAAAATCAGGCCCTCTCAAAAAATCTCAGAACAAAAACAAAAACGAAACAGAAAACTGAGCGAGGAGAGGCTCGATCAAAAAACCGGAAGAAGAATAACTATCAAGGACCTGGGGCTACATTGTACCATCGCCAGCCAGCATTTGTGTGAGTGGCAGCACAGGCCTGGGTTTGTCTTCAAAGGAGGAAGGAGGGGTCCAACACTATTAGCCTACCTGTGTGGTGTTCATCTGTTTTCCATTGAGGAAAATTGGCATGCCGACAAAAGTGCTGTGCTTGCTGATGATTTCTAGAAGGGGAAAAAAAAAACACACACGAATAAGACCGAAAGAAAGGTTACAAGCTTGGCCAGAGACTGATTTGAAGAGCCCTATGATCCCTTGTGACTCAACTCACGATGGATAACTTAATTGTAGTATTGGTCGGTTGCATAGCCTCTTAAAGTGAAACACAAAAATGTTGCAAACTGCTTACTGACTAAAATGACCAAAATGCAAATCTCCAAATTTAGTGGGTCTGACGTTTCGATCCTAGCAGGACCTTTCTCAAAGACAGAGTGACAAGGACAAAACAGATACATTGCCCTTCCCTTTGATCTCACCCTACCAGTTTTCCTCTTTCTCATCCGTGTCCTATTCACTCTCTTCCCCATTTCCTTCTTGTACATGTATCTGTTTTGTCCTTGTCACTCTGCCTTTGAGAAAGGTCCTGCTAGGATCGAAACGTCGAGCCCACTAAATTTTGTGTATAGCATCTTCTGACATTTGATTGTGAATTAGGATGGGCCTAAGTCAAACTGACTGCATGGAGTGCAAGTATGGCCTGAGACCCCTTTGTACCAATCTGGTCTGGATTAGCCCTTCGTTTCACACTGGGAAACCCCTAAATTCAAGCTTCTGCCTGGAAAAACACAGCCTCTAGAAGTGAAATGTGATATTGACTGAATGTCTTCTTTTAGAATAAAAATCATTGTTAATAACGGGAAAAAAGGGCAGCATCTCATGTGGAGCCAAAGCTTCATGACCTCTGACCTTTGACATCAGCCTCCATGCCAAAGCGCCAGCAGTCCTTCTTGAGGTGGATAACAATTTTGGTGCCTTTCTGCACCCCTTCGGCCTCGTTGATCTCGTAGTTGCCCGTCCTGCAACAAGGTCAGGCCACATTGCAATGGACAGATTAAGGCCGAGTCTGTGCACACCCCATGCACTAGTTAAGCCAGGCGCTGTCCTACATAAAGCCAGAGCCATAGCCGTTAATTCCAATAAGTCTTCTCATGCCGTCGTGATACAACTACAACTACTACTACTTCTACTAACTAACTACCACGTACTAACTCAAGGGGCATCTCACCAATGCCTGCTCAGGCTCTGTGAAAGTAATGGACCTTTCCCATGAAATATGCAAATAAGAGCTGGCGCATGCGCTTTACTAAATTGGTGGGCAAACGAGTGCGCGTTGCGTGCAGGTTTCGAAATACGCGCGCAGGAGACGCTGAACAGCCAATGACCGCACGCCAAACTGTTAGTGAGAAGGAACGCGCGCACGCCCGTGGAAAACTATGATTGGTTGGCAGCCCAATTGCCCACAAATTTAGTTAAGCGCATGCGCTAGGTCTAATTTGCATATTTCATGGGAAAGGTCCATTGTTTCACACTAGCCTATCCAGCATGGCAGATGTTAGTTCATTAGTGTCATCCAGATCCGTGTCTCTCTTCAGCTTGTCCGCAAAGGGGATTCTGTGCCTACCACACCTTCCACCACTCCCTAGAGATGGCTGCCAAAGATTGAGTGGCCATGTCTCAGACAATGTCCAGCAATGTCTTCTCCCTCTTGATTCAGAATCAGGCATCCCGTGCATGTATCGGATGCTTGATGAAAGAATCACGGTCACTCAGGTTCTGGTTGTTGTTGTTGTTTTTTAATTCATGGCTCGCCAAGCAAAACAAAACAAAACAAAAGCTAAGGTCAGCTTGGATTTGTATAAATAATGCATTGATTAACCTGATTTCCATAGTACAGTGTGGAAGTTTTGGTTTTGGTTTTGTTGAGATTTTTTTGTGTTAATCTGATTTCCTTCAATAAGTCATAATTACTTGTATATATCATTTCTATTTCTCTGTGTGATCAAATTAAATCAAGTGTTAAGGTTATATCCACTTCCTTGTTTGTATTCATGACAGAGGTGTGTCAAATTTGGGAAAATAAATCTCAAAAGTTACAGGGCCTGACGTTTTGATCCTTAGAAGGATCTTTCTCAAAGGCCTTTGAGAAATGATCAGGCCCTCTAACTTTTTGAGATCTATTTCTCTGTGTGATCAAATTAAATCAAGTGTTAAGGTTATTTCTGCCTCCTTGCTTGTATTCATGACAGAGGTGTGTCACATTTGGGAAAATAAATCACAAAAGTTAGAGGGCTTGACGTTTCAATCCATTAGCAGGACCTTTCTCAAAGGCCTTTGAGAAAGGTCCTGCTAGGATCGAATCGTCAGGCCCTCTAACTTTTTGAGATCTATTTCTCTGTGTGATTGAATCAAATCAAGTGATAAGGTTATTTCCGCCTCCTTGTTTGTATTTATGACAGAGGTGTGTCACAATTGGGAAATCAGTTGACAGTGGAGGTTCTTGTCCTTACCCGTCTGAGGTCCAGCGGTAGGCCTTGGATCCGGGCTGGTGGGACTGGGTATAGACATCCACGTGGTCGCCCACCATGAAGGCCGAGTAGAAACCCACACCAAACTGGCCCACGATGCTGCCGCTGGCCGGACTAGACTGGCCGTCCTTCTTCAGCTCCTCCAGGAAGGCCTTGAGGGGGTGGGCAGGGGTTGAGGCGGTAGGGGGGGATGGGAGGTTGGGGAGTTGAGAAGGTGGCAAAGGAGGAAAGGCAACTTGATATCATGGTAGTGAATGCTTGTACTTTGTAGACAATCTGCATCATCTCTTTCCGGGCTGAGGGTGGATCTCAGCAACAGCCCTCTGTAAAGCTTCAGGCAGTGTGTGCTCAGCCTGTCCCATGGTGTAGGTGACCCATCGCACTGGGGTGTGAGGGACAGATCGCCGGATGTCGCTGAAGGAGAAGCCGATATCTTGCGGGACAGCGTCCCATTCGATGATCTCGGCCGACTTTGCTGATGCGATGTGGGTACCGATGTTCTACCTGGGTGATCAGATGGGCTTGTTGTTGCTCCCTCTTGATCTTGCGGCCCCTGAATTAATGTCTTGCAGCAATTTAGCGTCATTACAGGAATGCATATGAGCAGCATCTTCCAGCGGTCTCCTCACCACGGCCAGAGGTCAAAGGCCAGAGCACGCACTGCCTGACACGTTAGCGGCTCTCCTCAGAGCCACGCAGTGTCACTGCAGGCTCTCTCTACAAATGTTGTGATCCAACCATGCACATTTCAAAGCAAAGCCAAATGATGTTCTCTGTGCATGGTAAATAAAGAGACGTACCCTATTTTGCTGTACTGTGATCTAATAGCACGACAATATGTGACTCTATTACAGAGCATCAAAGCAAAGTATGACACCAATGATTTGGCTCGACCCTTGTTCCTGAGAAATATATGGGATGGAATGGATGTTAGGGGAGGATGGGTGTTGGAGAGTAGGTTAGAGGATAGAGAGTAGGTTTGACGTTGGTATATTAGCATTGGACAGAAGGTAGAGAATAAGACTGAAGGCTTTGCTTGGTGGGTGAATCAATATAGGAAGGTTTGCGGTGACACCATGTATAAGGTCTCTTAAAGGAAGAGGTGTGGTTCTGAAAAGAACCTGAGTGGTAACTTGACGTTTCGATCAGTACGCTCTGGCCGTCATCAGGAGAATGTGAAAATGAGTTACCACTGAGTTACCACTCAGGTTCTATTCAGAACCACACCTCTTCCTTTAAGAGACCTTATAAATAGTGTCACCGCAAACCTTCCTATATTGAGAAGGTAGAGAGATGGAAGGGTGGCTGGGGGAGGATGTGGGTGTTTAAGGCGGTCACACGGCTTGGAGGGTAGGTTGGGTGTCAGAAAGGAGTTTGGGAGTTGGAAGATTTTGGGGTTTAGAGGTTTTCAAGTTCCTTTGGGGGAACTTATGAAGACTCTGCTTTGGCTTCATTTACCTTGGACCCCGATCTGGCAATGGTCCCGAGGTTGTCAACCATCTCCTGCAGCGTCATGCCCACACCGGTATCCTGCAGCAGAAACCAGCGAACAACATGCAAAAAGGGTGACTGGTGAGTTCAGGTTGTAGAGCATTGGCACTCTCATCTCAGCAAGCCGCTGGCCACCGCTGGTTGCAAACCTTTGGCAAATCAATTCAGCCCCGCAAAGTCACAGATGAACTACGCAGAGAAAGTTTTGACATCGTGCGATGAGGATTGTTAGGGGCAGCGGAAAAAAAGAGAGCCGCACGGGACACTGACCTGAATGGTGAAGGTGCCTCCTTCCTGGTCGGTGGCTATGTGGATCTCCAGGGGCATGTCTCCGCTGATCCCCGAGCCCGCAGTCAGAGACAGGTAGCGCAGCTTCTCCAGCGCATCGCTGGCATTGGAGATCAGCTCCCTGATGAAGACCTGGTGGTGGCAAGAAAATGGGACGGCCGTAGGAGTAAGGACAGGGCTCAAAGAGTACAGTAAGGACAGGGCTCAAAGAGTACAGTAAGGACAGGGCTCAAAGAGTACAGTAAGGACAGGGCTCAGACAGTACAGTAAGGACAGGGCTCAAAGAGTACAGTAAGGACAGGGCTCAAAGAGTACAGTAAGGACAGGGCTCAGACAGTACAGTAAGGACAGGGCTCAGAGAGTACAGTAAGGGCAGGGCTCAAAGAGTACAGTAAGGACAGGGTTCAAAGAGTACAGTAAGGGCAGGGCTCAAAGAGAACAGTAAGGACAGGGCTCAAAGAGTACAGTAAGGACAGGGCTCAGAGAGTACAGTAAGGACAGGGCTCAAAGAGTACAGTAAGGACAGGGTTCAAAGAGTACAGTAAGGACAGGGCTCAAAGAGTACAGTAAGGACAGGGCTCAAAGAGTACAGTAAGGACAGGGCTCAAAGAGTACAGTAAGGACAGGGCTCAAAGAGTACAGTAAGGGCAGGGCTCAAAGAGTATAGTGAGGACAGGGCTCAAAGAGTACAGTAAGGACAGGGCTTAAAGAGTACAGTAAGGACAGGGCTCAAAGAGTACAGTAAGGACAGGGCTCAAAGAGTACAGTAAGGACAGGGCTCAAAGAGTACAGTAAGGACAGGGCTCAAAGAGTACAGTAAGGACAGGGCTTAAAGAGTACAGTAAGGACAGGGCTCAAAGAGTACAGTAAGGACAGGGCTCAAAGAGTACAGTAAGGACAGGGCTCAAAGAGTACAGTAAGGACAGGGCTCAAAGAGTACAGTAAGGACAGGGCTTAAAGAGTACAGTAAGGACAGTGCTCAAAGAGTACAGTAAGGAAAGGGCTCAAAGAGTACAGTAAGGACAGTGCTCAAAGAGTACAGTAAGGAAAGGGCTCAAAGAGTACAGTAAGGACAGGGCTCAACGAGTACAGTAAGGGCAGGGCTCAAAGAGTACAGTAAGGGCAGGGCTCAAAGAGTACAGTAAGGACAGGGCTCAAAGAGTAAAGTAAGGACAGGGCTCAAAGAAAGCAGTGGCGCAATGTGCCTGATGTCCCCAATGTCCAAATGACAGGCGACTTTGTCACCAGCCTGCTGAAGGCAATCCCCAACTGGCCCTGCTGGCCGGCCGGAGAGCACAGTGTCAACACGGTAATCTTCCTCCAATCACGGGTTACATGGTTTAGCTAGTGAGTCCTGAACCTGAGGTAAAACCACATACTCTCTATATTTCAATTTCAACTTCACTTCATCAGGGCCGTGCATCTCTCCGATGAAAATGCCAAGCAGCCCACTGCAAAGTGCCGGTCAATTGAATAAATCGGCGGGTCAGTTGAGAGCCTGGGGACCGAGAGTTGAGGTCGCACAATGTTCTGGTGGGCTGCTGCTGTTTTGTTTTTTTCAGTTCGGTGTAACATCCCGTCCAGGGTGCTCGAGTCTGCCCAGGAGTTGCTCACCTCGTTCTCAGAGTACAGGGACTTGGCCACAATGTCAAGCAGCATCCTGGTCTCGGCCTGAAATTCATGCTTCTCCGCCGCACCTGTACAAATATACAACGACAGCACCGACTGAAGTCATCCTTTGATATCAGGTTCTCACATGTATCGTAGGCTCCGAAGGGTGACCTATGACCTATGATTCTATTAGGCGGGAAGGGGGAAGTAATCTTATTAGCTGGCAAGGCTGCACAAACATTTATCAGTTGAACAAAAAGTCTTGATTGGTAACCAAAATTATTTTTTTCAACAGGTTGCCAGTCACAAGATGAGCAGATACGACTTCGGAGCAATCAATGATCTGCACGATCCTGTACATCTTAAGAAAAGGGCAGATTCTAGTGCCCATGCTGAGGACCATTGAACGGCATCTGTTGCAGTATGTGTGAGAAACACTGCTGGTGTTTGCCATAAAATGCCACTGCTAGCCAAGCAATATGCGGTGACAGATGTCAGGAAACAGGACCCAGCGCTAGGACTCTGGGATCAGGTTCGATATGCAGTAGGTGGCATTGTGTGAACAAAGGGATGGGACACACGCTGAAGAATTTCACTAGGCCAGTTCTCCAAACAGGTATTTGTTGCACATGTGTCGTAGGCATGCATGTGCACAAGCCAGCGGTGACATCAACAGCATGAACGTATTGTGTATTGTTCTCCGAGTGTTCAGCGAGTTTTAGAAATGGCACTGTGACGGCCATTGGCATTAAAATAATCCCGTCCGCAAGGGGTTAACAAAGGCCAAATTTGTATGGAGGCAAATTTTGGGTGTTTTTTTTTTCTTACCTGTGACTGTCTCACTGTCCTGGATGATGTTGTGAAGCTGCTCCGTCTCTTCGGCCGGCTGGTCGGACGTCTCGCTGTAGACGGGATGGGAGGTGCTCAAGCATCGCCGCGCAGCTGGGACGTAAGCTGGCGAGGAGACAACCCTGCCTGCTCTGTACACTGCACTCTGACCAGCGCTCCGACCTGAGGAATCAACGGCTTAATCTTAAAATTGACAACTCTGATTACTGCTGTGGTAAAGCCTGTTGCCGACACCACCAATTCAATTGGCAATGCTAGACTTCACCTATGCTTCTGTATGGGCAGATACTTCCCAAGGCCATACGTAGCTGTTAATTTAGCTTCATGCGTTAAATGAAGTCAATTTACATTGCTCATTACAAATTTGAATGCGCCCTCATTTCCAAAACATTGAAAACACTTGGATTTTGTTTTAAGGCAGTGGATATTGACCCGGCCCGTGACACAAAAGCTATTCACCAAGACACTCACTTAGCTGATGTACGTTGCCACATTGCATGCCTTTAAAACACGTGCATACCGGATACCAGTGCAATGTGCGGACGGTGACGTCTTTTCAGTGAACCTGTCTGGTTCCCCAACTTCCATGTGTACTACAGTACTGCCACTGTGCAGTCTACTCTTTTCACAACGGTACCCAACCAATTCATGAATATTCATTATTTCTTGCAGTGAGAACGCGTGCATCGCTGAAGGATGACGTCATGAATAACAACGAGCAATCGCTTTTTGTAACTGTAACATGGAACATAATACAATTTACAAAACTATTGTTGTTAATGTTATGTATCATTTTTTTATTTAAAAAAAGCCATTTAATTTTAATATGAAATCTTATTGAAATAAAGATTATCCATGAAAACCAATTTAACAAACATGAACTTAAATTAAAGTAATCATGCATTATAACTCTCACACTCATGTGCAACTTCTTGCGTATCACTATCGCACGAACCGAGTGAATAGCTTTTGTGGCACAGGCGCAGGTCAATATACATTGTACTTTGTACTTTGTACTTTGTACTTTGTACACTGGCTTGTTTTAAACTTTTGTTTATTATTTTGTCTGAAGAAAATTTGCAGCTCACTTTCTCCCGTTTAAGTTTACTTTAGTTTAAGTTTAAGATCTCTTCTTAATAAATCATTTAAAGGAGTCCCTTTTGAATTAGCACAGTGGTTTAAAAAGCAATATCACAAAAAAAGTTAAAGACAAGTTGTTGTCGATTGGTAACTGAACTCTGAACTTCGTGAAGTGAAGAGTTTATGTGTGCCGACCGACACCAAAATAAAATTACGCAATGAATCAGTGAAAACTGAAAAATGATTTTAAACTCATTAGACAATAATGAATCGACAATGAATCGACTTACCGCAGACAAACTGATTTGTGGCAAAGTCTCTCTTCAGTATTGCCGACGCTTCAATGTGCCTTATCTTGCTTCGAATTAGCAGTGGAACCACCCGTTTTGCGGCGTGCATGCCTTGCTTCATGGAAGTCGCCATTTTGCGGTGTAGCGAGACAGCGCCCTCTAGGAGAAAATTAAGAACGGAGATTGCTAACCTTTATTCAAGACACACGAAAGCCATAATCCTCTCAACTGGTGAAAACGCCTCGTAAGGAGGCTAGCATCATGGCGGACCAAGTTGTGCACAGAGTGGACGCCGGCGTTGTAGTAGAAAATCCGGAAATAAAAAACGAGGTCCCGAAAGTTGTAAGTATCGTCACCATCTGGTTCGGTTCAATCGTAGTACCGATCCCATTGTGCAAGTGTTTGTATGCAGTGCCTACTCGTTCTGCCTCGTGTCAGTTTTTTGGACAAAATGGCACCCTTGCCCAGTTTCCAGACACGTAGCCCATACACTGTGTACAGTGCTAGTCCGAGACGAGAGTAACTTGGACCCGAATCTCAAAATTTCAAAATTCGATAAAAAAAGGGTGACTTGTCGGGTCCAAGTTACTCAGACTAGTACAGTAGTAGTAGTAGTACAGTGCAGTAGTGTGACTGTGACTGTGTGACTGAGTGTGCCCTTTGACTCAGTCACAGTGCGCGTGTGCGCATATGCAGCGGCTTTCTCTTTCGATCTCACACTTTAGTTTATTAGATATTAATATTATTACCATCTGACAACCATTGAACGTTATTATTTCACTAGGGTCTAGGCCAGTTTTTTTTCTTCTCAAACTTACTTGTATACTACTTTACTAGTGACGTATAAATCATAAAATTAAATAAATGATTCATTAAAATAAATGAATTTATTTATGGATAGACTACAGATCAGTCTAGCAGTAGCAATTTTAATTTGCCATTGCAAATAACATTCAATCAATGATATCAACTACTGTCAGTAAATGCTTACTAAAATTACTCCAGCCTAGGAAAGGAATCCGAACATTTGTGTCAACTGCACTGCTGTCACACATGCACTGTTGAAGCTGTGGAGGTGGTGAAGTGGGCGGGGCAGTCTGTGCTCTCAAGTGGGTGTGTCCAATGGCAATGGTCAGTGGACGTGGAGGCAGTTAACCTACATGGCAAATATAGTAATTAGTATTTGAATGTGGTGAAGATGATGCACTACATACAAAGCACTTTATTTTTGAATTAAAAGTGGAAACTTTGAAGCAATTAGTATTGAATTGCTAAGTACTAAAGTACTACTAGTAGTAGTACTACAGTACTAGTACTAGTAAATACAATTAAGTAGTAGGCCCTACTGTATTACATCTAATCTATAGACATGAAGTGCAGAAAAAAATGTTGCAAACTGCTCATTAAATTATATATCCTGGAAATACAAATTATGAATAGAGTTTGTGGGCCCAGCAACTCGATCCTAACACTATAACAGGATAATTATCCAAAGCAGAAATCTTTTCCAATCTTCACCCACCACCCCATAGGGTTTGTGCACAAGGTGTCGGATGTTGTTCCTATATCATGGTTCTTGCTCTTTCCGTTATGTGTTTACTGTTATAGAGCTGATGCAATGCTTCTCTGTCTTTCGCCGTTTTTACAGACTCCCCCGTTGGACCTTTCCAAGCTGTCAGACAAAGAAAGATGGCGGTGAGTCAGACTCGGATGCCATTCCGTCTACTGCCAGGGGCCACCTCTTTTTTTATCACTTTGCCATTTTGCTTCTTCTCACGGTCTGCCTCTGATTGGAACGCCCTTCCTTGTTCTTGTTTCCCACCCTCGTGTGATCTGGCCTCTTTTTTTTAAGAGGAATGTCAATTCCTATCTCCAGCCTTCCTGAGGTTCCTCCCTGTCTCCTTTCCTTGGCCCTTAAAGCACCTACCCAACATCAATTGGGAAAATTGAAAAACAGAAATGTTCACATATTTACATGAAACTTCTACAGTTTGAGGATCGTTAAAGTAGAAACCTCTAACTGAAATATCTCTGCTGTTGGATCTCTGTCTGTTGGATGCTATTCTTTTGACCTCGTCCAATGTTTGTAGGGGCTTTAACCATCTGATCTAGGCATTGACATTCCTCTTAAAAAGGGCAAGACCATAGGCTGTGGGAAAAAAACATGAACCAGGAAGGGAATTCCAGAGAGAGGCTGAGCAAGGGAAGAAGCTGCTCTGATACCTCATTGTTCTTCACCTATGTAAATACTTAATAGAATGGAGTTTTGGGTGTGTTTTTTTAATTGAGTTATAGTGGATGACTGTTTGTATGAATTTAATTATTATTAATTGGTTTGCGGTGACACCATGTTTATCATCTCTTTTGAGACTGAGTGTGGCTCTGAAAAGAGCCGGTGACTCAACGTTTCGAGCAGTGTGTACTCTGCTCGTCGTCAGGAGACTGCTGGATTCCAACTATCATCAGGGGTTTTGTATGGCTTGGAGGAGCGGTGAAGCGTGGAGGATCCTTCCCGCCAAAAGTTGTGGTCGTGACCGTTGAAGTGTGGAGGAATTTAATTGTATTCCATGAGTGCTTTTATGAATTGTTTCGAGTGTTTGATATACAATTACATTGCTTGTATTTATATGTTTGGTTTTAATGAGCTGTCCCTACACTAGTGCAATTGTCTTTTGAGGGACTAATTAAGTATTTTGAATTTAATTGAATTGAAATCACCTCAGCTATTTGGGCTGGATAGCTCAGCACATTAAGCCAGAGGTCTCTAACCAGTTCTGGTCCGGCCCAATTTTTTGGGCCTTACTTTTTTTTCTTTTTCTTTTTCTTTTTTTGAATAAAGGCTCCCTGTCAGTTTTTCCTTGAATAAGTTTCCCGTTTTTTTTCTGTGTGTGTCTGGGTTCACTTTCCCTGGCCAGGATCGAGCACCAGCGAATGCACGAGAAGCACAAGGGACACGAGGCCATGCACGCCGAGATGATCCTGATCCTCATCGCCACCCTGGTCATCGCCCAGGTCCTGCTCGTGCAGTGGAAGACCAGGCACTTCAAATCCTACCAGGTCGGTCGGGCTTTATCACCTCGGCTCGTTTTTTTTGTCTTCCTTTTTTCTTTTTTTCTTTTTTTTTCCCACACTGTCACACCAGCCCTCCTGGCCATTGGACTTGGCTCCAAACCGACCCCACGTTATTTTGTTTGCGGTTGTCTTGCTTGGTATTCTGATTTCAGTCTTGGATGCCGACATCCTATTTTGCGCAGGGCGGAGTTTGAAGAGTCAAGGCATGGCCTTTGTCGCCCCAGCTGGCCAGCAAGGCTAGTTGGCAAGGCACCAGTGAATCTGCAGGAGGTATCCTTTGCTCTGTCATTTTCCTGTGTATGCCTAACTCTCAGGAGTTTTGGGGTTATTTTTTTCCCTTTTTTGATGGGGGATAAATCACATTTTTGAAAAGTCGAAAAAAAAGTTGCATCCAAACTGATGTAGCCTGGTATAAAATAAACTGGCATTGCATCTGAATGAATACTAATGAAAACAGGGGTGGGGGTGTTTCCATTGGATTATGGCAGTTAATGGTTAGATGCTCCTGACTGGCGCCTCCTATCCCGGCAAAGATACGTGACTATTTGAGGAGGCCGCCATCTAAGAGCTGGATAGCTCAGGTGGCAAGAGCGCTGGTACGCCAAACCTAAAGTCTCGGGTTCATGTCCCGGCTCCGTTCGATTTTTTGGGTTGCCATTTTTTCCAAAATCACATTTTTCGCTGATTCCGATAACCTGTGTGTTTTGGTGTCCGTCTCAGATTGCGACGCTGGTGGGCATGTGGGCCATCCCATTGTACTTCTGTGTCACCCTGGGCTGGTGGCGCTTCCTGATCATCTGGACCATCTTCACCCTGATCACGAGCTTCATCTCCTACAAGGCAACGCGTAACCCTCTGCCCGGAACCACACCCAGGTGAGCTCGGCTAAGATCTGAAGGTGGAAGCACAAAGTGGAAAGTTTGAGGTGATATCATCAAGTAAGTCGTCTCTTTCAAGAAGAAGTATGACTCTTTAAAAAAAAAAGCCGATAACTCAGCATTTCGGATAGAGTGCTCTCTGCCTATCATCAATAGACGCTGTGTTTGGGCAGAGTACACATTGCCCAAAACGTTGAGTTAGCAGGGTCCAATTCTATGACTCTGCTTAAAGCCCCTACACAACATTGGAAAGATCGAAAAATCAGACATGTTCACAGATTTAAATGAAACTTATACAGTTTGAAGATGGTTATAGTAGAAACCTCACACTGAAATATTTCTGCCTAAAAATGTTGTATTTTGGGAGAAATGAGTAAAAGAAATAGTTTACGTCTCCCCGAGATCGAAACTATTTTTCGAAAGAGTACTTCCTGAGAAATCTTCACTCAAACATCGATTTCTTACACCACAGAACCGTGCGAAAACCATGACGGTTTTTTGCTTTTTTTCTACTCTCTCAGATTACCATTTGAGCTTAAACATTCGCAGGATTTCTGTTTTGGAATGTTTAATGGTTTAACTCACAAACTGTGGCAATCTTTTAACTTTTCCTTTTTTCGACTTGTCTATGGTCAGCTAGTGCCCAGAGGCACTGCTGTTTGTCTTGGCGAGAGTCTGCCCTGCTTCCCGACCACGTGCCATGTCTGTGATCACTCTCATAGTGCCTCCACCCATTGACTTGATGTCCTCTGTCCATGTTGTTTCGGGACATACCATGCCTCGGCAACCTTCTACAAAACCCCTGTACAATGTGATTGGGGGTTTTGTTTTACTGGTGTCTTTTGTGAATCACACAGCCCCCAAAATGCACCTTTCCATCTCCAGATCGTCTGATGGTCTTCTGCAATGCTGTGCCAGATGCCAATATCTGTGGGTCCGTTTCTCTTTCCAGGATACTCCTAGCAGCCTGCATAATTCAGTTCCATGATATTGGCCTCTTATCTGAGCTGTGAGTCATACCGTCCTCATACACTTCTCGTCTTCTCAATCTCTCCACAGACTGGTGTACAAGTGGTTCTACCTCATCTACAAGATCAGCTACGCGCTGGGCGTCTGCGGCTACACGGTCATCATGTGCACCTTCCTGAACCTGAACCTTCTCTTCATGATCCGGACGGAGAAGTCCATGGACTTTGGCCTGGTCCTGCTCTTCTACGGCCTCTACTATGGCGTGCTCGGCCGCGACTTTGCCGAGATCTGCTCGGAGCAGATGGCCACCCGCATAGGGGTGAGTGCCGTGTAGAATGCCTGCACTGACACACCGGTGTGTCACCGTTCATGGAGAGGGAGTGTGGCTCTGTGAAGAGCTGGCGAATCAAACTTTTCGGTCAGTTTGTGCCCTGAGCACTGCTGCCCGTGTTTGCACTATAGCCATGCTCCATTTCTATTGAACCATGCTTTGGGCCCCTAAGGCTTAGGGCTTCACTTTTTTTTGATTTCTTCTATCTTTCTATCCAAAGTGCAGCCCTATGGATTTCAAATTTAAGATGATGAGCAGTGCTTACAATTGCAACAGACCGGGGCTCAATTTTGATAGAGCCGCTTAAGCATCAAAATTTGCTGAGCATGAAAAACCTTCCTCGATAGAATCAGGTTGCCAGCCAAAGTTCAGCAGTGTGTGCATACAGCAGTACACACATTTTTTTTCTTGCAAAGCAACCAATATTGGAAGACAAGTCAACTTGTCAAGTACAACAAGCATCAAGTGGAATAATTATGGTTTGCGATCTCGTGTTTAACCTTGGCAGCTCTATGAAGCTGCTTAAGCACCAACATTTGCTTTAAGCACAAAAAGTCATGATTCATAGGATCACCTTGCCATCCCAAACCTCACTTTTGTTTCATACTCAGTGAAGACTAAGCCGATACTCTTGTCTCTGCCGTAGTCTTATGTTTGTCAGTTCTCTTAGTAATCTATTATGTTCTATAAATGATATACACAAATGTTGCAAACTACTTACTGACTAAAATTACCAAAATGCAAATCTCAAAATTTAGTGGGCCTGACGTTTCGATCCTAGTAGGACCTTTCTCAAAGGGAGAGTGAGTGCCTTTGAGAAAGGCCCTGCTAGGATCGAAACGATGAACTATAAATAAGTGCTCTAATATGAAACCAGTAAGTTTTCAAATAGGCCCACGCTCATAAGCTCTGCTTTTTCGTGGGTGCCTTCACAGTCTATCCTATGGTTTATAAATAGAACATCAAAGCTATGTATAATGTGATACTGTGAAGAAAGAAAAGAATGATGAATAGTGGGAAGCAATTGAGATTGCTTCATAATAATGGTTTGAAAATCCCGTTTACCCGAGGAAGACTTTTTCATTCTTAGCAGATGTTCACGCTTGAGCGGCTGTGTGAAATTGGGCGAGAGTTCGAACGGCTGGCACTGTAGGTTACAGTTACTGGCCGACGGGTTTCACTGACCCAAATGACCCCTCCCATCGTTGCTCGGTCCACAGTACTACACCAAGACAGGACTGCCCGGCCGCACCTTGGAGGAGAACGTGTGCGCCGTCTGCGGCCAGAAGATCTACATCCCGGATGAGGACGAAGAGGTGGCAGAGAGGGTGTACGAGCTGACCTGCAGACACAGGTCAGGGCCGATAAGTGTCAAGTTTCACATCCCAGAGGTTGCCTCTCCCCTTGGAATGTAGACCCTTGGAAGTCGCAACGAAGTCCTGCACACTGTTCAGTTTACTGTACACTTGACTGTTATTTACACCCCAAGTATACTCTTCACTACTTAAATCATGGAGCCAATACAAATATTCCTCATCACAATCGTCTACCGGTATTTATCAAACCTTTGATTAATGATTACTCAATCAACTGTGGCCGATTGACTGCCCTTCTCTATGGCCCTTTACGAATCCATGGATCAGGCTCGGGCCCGGGCTTCGTCTCCGTCTGACAAAAATCTGAAAATCCAGGTTGTGGTTGGTAACCGAATTTGAAGGTTTGTTGGCTTTTTAAGTACAGAGTATTCACCAAGAAATCTTGGGCCAAACGCTTGCCTCTAGATGCCTGTGACATTAAAATGGGCATTAGAGAAATGTGACTGAAGCCTAAGCCCGAGCCTAAGCCTTCGTTTCGTAAACGGCCTATGTCACCGTAGTGTCTCCGTTCTGCCATGGTATTCCGAAGGTTGTGATAGGGTCAGGGTTACCTCCGTTGCCTGTCCACTGTCAATCATATCCTGGTTCTCCTCTTCTCCTTTCCCGGTCACGTTACTTTCCTCGTCCCCTGTCTGTTTATCGGAATTGATTGTGAGACTGCTGAGCGTGTCACCGATCCTTTCCTTTTCTTGTTTTTTTTTCGTTGGGCACAGATTTCATGAGTTCTGTATACGTGGCTGGTGCATCGTAGGCAAACGGCAAACGTGTCCGTATTGCAAGGAGAAAGTCGACCTGAAGAGGATGTTCAAAAACCCGTATCCTTTTTTAAATAAAGAAAGAATAAAATCACAACTGGCTGCACTCTATTCCCACCTTCAAAAAGAACCTTTATTATTGTTAACATTATTTCTATTTATTTGGAAGGACACCATCTAAGGGCTGGATAGCCCAGAGGGAAAAGCGCTGGTACGTCAATCCAGATGTCTCGGGTTCAGGTCCCGGTCCTGTCAAAGTGTTCTTTGCCGATTTTTCAATTTTTATCAAAACTTCCCAGTCAGTTTTTTCTCTTGTTTGTTTGACTTGAATTGAAAGGGCTGTATCCTCTGTGTGATCCTCGAGCTGCTGTACTTATTTTACTCGGACCCATGTGAGATCAGTGCTTTGGAAACACTGAATGGGACACCCGGTCTAAAGAAGAAATAAATAAATAAATAAATAAACAATTTGTTGTATGCATCTGAATTAAAGCGGGGATGTGATCCCTTGAGATATACAGCAATTAATGGTTTTATTGGTTCTGACTGGCGCCCCCACCCTGGCAAAGGCTAATTGACTATTTTGGAAGGCTGCCATCTAAGGGCTGGATAGCTCAGATGGAAGAGCACTGGTACATAAATCCAGAGGTCTCGGGTTCAAGTCCCAGTCCAGTCAGAGGTTTCTTTGCCAATTTTTAAATGTTTAAATTTGTTCAAAAGTTCCCAGTCAGCTTTTCCTTTGTTTGTTTGAACTCATTCATTTAGAGGGCCTGACATTTATACTCCCAGTCAGTCAAAGCTGAGTTAGTATCCTTCATGGATGATGCTGTTCAATTTGTTTCGTGGGTTTTCTTTTATGAGGCTGCAGCAAGCCAAGACAGCGTTGCTGCGACTCCTAGTCTCTCCGTTGCTCTCTTTTCCTTAACCCCTTCTTGTGGCCCAGCTGGGAGCGCCCTCACGTCATGTTCGGCCAACTCCTGGACTGGATCCGCTACCTCGTGGCCTGGCAGCCAGTCATCTTCATCATTGTTCAGGCCATCAACTACATCCTGGGACTCGAGTAGCCCAGTCTCACACGCAAGATGCTCCTTGGCATCGGCGTTGGACCTCGGTCCGTCTTCAGTTTCATCTTCCGTCTACGCTTTTCTGGATTGCTTTACCTGCGCAAGTCTCGTGTGTTTACAGTTGACTGCACCGGGCCCGGAATGATGAAGTCGGTGTGCCCTTGTGCTGTCGTGCGGGGATGTGCCGGTGTTATCGAGGGCGTGGATCCCTGTGTGGGACTGTTCGTGCATCGGTCCCGTCACCTTGTTTGGATGGTGGGAGCCGGCCGGCGGGTCAACGGGTGCCTTCGATTTGCTTACCCCTGTGTAAAACCCGCCAAGCCTGGGTCCTTCTAGCATCATTTCCAATCGCCCTGCCCAGCGTGGAAGGAGGCGGGGTCACTTTAAGGGTAGCCCGGGTCTCACCCAGGGGAAGCATCCTGTGGGCACAAATCCATGCATTGGTTTTCCTACACCCGCTACTTCCCGTTTGGATTTGGGGGCCGGGTGTGGGAAATCCATGCATTGGTTTTCCCACACCCGCTACTACCCGTTTGGATGGGGGGGGGGGGCGGGGTGTTAGTTAGGTGCCAGTTAGCAAAATGACATTCAGCCTCATTCAGACATTGTTCAGGTCCAGTAAGATTCTTCAGTTACTAGACCTGTAGTCTGGTGCCTTTTTTTTTATTTTTTTTCTCGTGAAATTTGAGCCCTGCAACGTGTCCCACGACACCATGCAGCTGCCATGAAGGAACACAGCATCCACTCAGACACAATGCCATCTCCATTCTCCACTCATACCCATTTTAAGGCTGGACAGAGGCTGCTTGTGATAAGTTTTTTGGGGGGATGGTGGGAGTATCCAAGGATGCAGTTAGCACTAAGCCCTTTGGCTGGACGCCATCTGAACACACAATCTGAAGAAATAGGCAAAAAATGTTGCAAACTGCTTACTGACTAAAATGATCCCACAAAAGGGAATATCAGAAATTAGGAGGACCTGATGCTTCGATCCTAGCAGGACCTCTTAGAAAGGCAGAGAAAGGTCCTGCTGGGATGGAAACATCAGGCCCTCCTAATTTTTGCTACACAATCTGAAGCTTAAATACCTCGCACACTAGGCCACTGTTCAGCTCGCACACCAGGCCACTGTTCAGCTCACAAACCAGGCCACTGTTCAGCTCACACACCAGGCCACTGTTCAGCTCGCACACCAGGCCACTGTTCAGCTCGCACACCAGGCCACTGTTCAGCTCGCACACCAGGCCACTGTTCAGCTCGCACACCAGGCCACTGTTCAGCACGCACACCAGGCCACTGTTCAGCTCACACACCAGGCCACTGTTCAGCTCGCACACCAGGCCACTGTTCAGCTCGCACACCAGGCCACTGTTCAGCTCGCACACCAGGCCACTGTTCAGCACGCACATCAGGCCACTGTTCAGCTCGCACACAGGCCACTGTTCAGCTCACACACCAGGCCACTGTTCAGCTCGCACACCAGGCCACTGTTCAGCTCGCACACCAGGCCACTGTTCAGCTCACACACCAGGCCACTGTTCAGCTCACACACCAGGCCACTGTTCAGCTCGCAGACCAGGCCACAAGCAGGGTTCTTTTGAATTATCAACCATTCGAAACAATAAAAACTGGTGAAATAAATCGATAAGAGTGCACTCTGTGTGCAAGTGAGTCAAACCTGACGCAATCGGATGTTTGTGTAGCTTTTGTCAAGTTACATATTGTTTTGTGGTTGGCATGGAAAGTCTTTGTTTAAAACTTGGACAACAGTGGTGCCCGGAAATGGTGGACCTCCACACAGAGTAACACCACCGGCGCTAAGAATTCCGAGGTACCGTCACAAAGACACAAAGTTGTTAACCATAGATCACAGAGTACTAGGCACTAGACCACTCGGTCACGGCACTACACACGCTGTAGGTTTTGCCCATGCCTTTTGTGCTGCTCTCTCCTTGTGTCATTCTGCCTTTGTCAAAGACCCTGTCTGGCTCTAGAGGTCGGGTCCTTCGACCTTTATCAGCCGAAAGTAAGCAGATGAACAGGGGCCAATTTCATAGCGCCGCTCAAGTGCCAAAATGTGCTTAAGCACAAGATGTCTTGAGCCACAGGATCCCCTTGCCAACCCAATTTTCACAAGTTTTTTTCACTGAGTCAAAAGCAATTGACATAGCATCGCAATGCAGTCAGTTTGTAATACTGCCTACACGAGGAAGACTTTTCCTGCTTGGCAGATTTTTACGCTTAAGCAGCTCTATAAAATTAGGCTCTGAACAGTTTGATACAGGTGCCAGTTCTCAGCAGGTTTACTTGTCTCAAAATTTATTGGGTCTGACGTTTCGATCCTAGCAGGACCTTTCTCAAAGGCAGTGAAAGGTCCTGCTAGGATAGAACCGTCACGCCCACTAAATTTTGAGATTTGCATTTTTATCATTTTAGTCAGTAAGCAGTTTGCAACAATTTTGTATATCACTTCAAGTTTACTTGTGTTACTTTTGTCAGTGTAATAATCATATATGGTGTTGGTTTGTGAAGATAAATTTCAGTTACTGTATTTTTGTTGGCATGATTCCTACCTACTGTCTCTTTGTGCTGGTTTTAGTGAAACATGTTTGTGGTTTTGGATAAACTATTGAAGGTCTGTCTCAATGTTTGGGACACTGAATAATTTTTCAATTTTCACTGCCTAGTTTGTTAATGGCCTTTAAATAAAAGGTTTTCATCCAGAACTTGTAAATGGAAAGTGTCGTGTGCATTGGCAGATTGTTCCTTTTTTTTCAGTGGTCGATCAATGAAAGTGAAAAATTACATTTACAGGTATCGATTGGAGGTGACTTTTAGGAAACTGATTCATCCTTGGCTGAACCATACCGACTGAACCAAATCCTTAGATTAATAAATGCTGTTTAGTGTTTGTGCAAATGTGAAGAAGTGTGGTGTGCATGTGACATGTACAAATTTAAAGTTACTCACGAAGTAAGGCGCCAAAGTCAACCCAATCTTCAATAATTATGAAGTTTTTTAGTGTGCATCTTTCACAGTATTTGTGGGCATTTTTTTAAACGGCTTTTTTTTTTTTTTTTTTTTTTTTAAACAAAACTCAGTGATCTCCTGCACTACCCCCAGAACTGTGGGGTTCTACGTCGTCCGCTGCTCTCCCGACCGGAACCCCACAGATAACTATGTTTTTTTCCCATAGGCTTCTGTGTAACGTTCACTAGTGCTGTGGCATAGGGATCAGCAGGTTCAGCATAACTCCTAGAATACTGCTTCATTTGGCCCAAGATTTCTACCAAATGTGGTTTACATACCACACACCTGTGTGCAACTGTCCATGTGGCGAAAAGTGTCGATTTCCAAAAAGAAAATTGGGCAAAAACCTCCCGGTTCGGTCGCAAGATTCAAACGGCAGCGCCGCAACTGGCAGTCTGGTCCCCTGTAGCTGCGAAGACGTACAGGGTCATACCAAGGAGGTATTAGGCGAGCTCGCCTAGTAATACTAGTAATACCTCCTTGGTCATACCATCACGATAATGGGGGTGCATATTGTTGTAAGCAGCCATCGTATCCGGCACTTGAGCAGCCACGTACCTGACCTCCACGTAGTCCGAGCAAGGAGATCCTTGATCCGAGCATGGAGGAATATCTCTCCTCATTCCTCCATGATCCGAGTAACTTGGACCCGACTTGTCACCCTTTTTTGAGGGACAGGTGACAGTCAACCGCCCCTCAAAATGTCAAAATTCGATAAAAAGGGTGACTTGTCGGGTCCAAGTTGCTGGGACGATCCACGTTGGTCCGTTCTCGCAAAGTGATTTATATCAGATCCGCAGCGAGTGCGAACCAGATCCGTCGAATCATTGCGTGCGCTCTTACACGTATGTAGGTTGAGCGAACGGTGACGTTGAGCAAAAAGTGACGTACATGTATAAATATAAAGGACATTTTGTACTTGATGGGCCTGCCTGACGTTTCGAGGCCTAGCAGGCCCTTTCTCGAAGGCAGAATATTTAATTCACACATCAACCATGGAGGAATGCATCAACAAATAGCCACCCGCCTATCCGGCAAATGAGTGTGTGGAATGGGACACCAATCGCTACAAAATGTTATTCATGTAATCGCTCAGCCAAGCGCGCGGCTACCCCCAGAACTGTGGGGTTCTACGTCGTCCGCTGCTCTCCCGACCGGTCGGGAGAGCAGCGGACGACGTTGAATCCCACAGTTCTGGGGGTAGCGCGCGGCATATGGGCCAGCTTCATAAGAGCTTCTAAAAGCACCCAAACTTGCCAAATAAGATGGCCCAACGTTGCTCGCTGATGTTGGCCCAACGCATAAAAATATGTTGGCCCAACGTTAGGCCCAATATAGGACATTTTGTTCATTTTGTAGCGGGCCAACACTGGGCCAACGATGGTCCGATGTTTACATTGGGCTAACGTTGGGCCAACTTCGACATTGGGCCAACGCAAGGCCGATGAGCAAAATTATGATGGCCCAACGTTACTCACCGATGTTGGCCCAACGTTGCTCACCGATTTTGGCCCAACGTATAAAAATAATGGTGGCCCAACGTTGGCCAACGTCGAGCCAACGTGAGCATAATGTAGGACATTCTATTCATTTTACAGCGGGCCAACATTGGGCCAACGATGGTCCGATGTTTACATTGGGTCAACGTTGGGCCAACTTCGACATTGGGCCAACGCAAGGCCGATGAGCAAAATTATGATGGTCCAACGTTTACATCCAACGCTGGAACAACGTAACCGGTTACGTTGGCCCAAAGTTGGCCGAATGTACCGGTGTTATCTGGGTGGGGATGAAGGGAAAGAGATTGGGCGGGGGTATACGAGGGAAGGAGTAAACAAGCAGAGTGAGGACAATTCAATCTAAGATGGCCAGGAGGAACAAAAGTGAAAAACACTGTGACTCAAAAGCCTGTTCCTCCAGGATAAATGGGCCTTAATATTTGCCCAAACCCACATGCCCCAGACGCCCTTTTCTGAGTAAAGTGCAGCATACCATCAGCGAATGACATAATTATTCAGGTATATTATACGCACAGAACGCCCATATATTGCCCACGGGACCATGGCGTCGACAACGTTTGCGTATAATCACCGCCAAAGAGCATCGACAAACAAACAAACTCACAAACACTGCGAGAGAGAAACCAAGAAAAATACCCCTTGTATTGTGACATTGGTGTTTCCCCCCGTAAATATCCACATTGGAATCGCCCAATTGCCAAAAGTGAAAGGCTGAAGACCGAACTTTCTCCGAGTTCCCAACAAATAATGAGAGCGTCCTTGAAGTTACTCGTCTCCCACGTACTCGACATACAAACGCTTGTTGACACGGAGTTGGGGGTCAGTGGGGCCGGTGAAAAACAGCCCGTATCCGGGTTCCGGTAATTCACGAAAAAGTTCACGAAAGTTCCTCTTCGCCCCCACTCACCCCCCCCCCCCCGCCCCCCTCAGTCCCCAGCACCCTACTATTTCGACCCAGTATATGCGTCTATAAAAGGCAGGAAGTCTTCGGTCGTCTGCGCAGTGTAGCGAGTGAGGTTGCTGAGTTATATTTTTGTTCCAAGGCATATCTTTCTATACTCTGATAAGATGACAACGTTCAGGTAAGTAGAATGTGAATTGTGAACATGAAGCTGTCGCATGTACACTTTGATTATTGCACAAGGCTTATAAACAAAGTATAGCAGTCTATAGATATTATACAGTACGTGTACTATTTAGGCCATGCGGTGAGAAAGCTGTTGCTAGGTTCCAAACCTAATCCGTCAATTAGTGTAAAGATCCTCATGTTTCAGTCCTAGCAGTACTTTTCTCAAAAGCAGAATGTCTTAGTTATATGTCGGGAGCTGGCACTTTTGATTGTTCTATCTCACTTCGTTCCCTGTTATTTTTATAAAATCTTTGTGGAGTGGAGTACGTGGCTGCAGTGGGTACTGGGCAACAATTAACCATAGAGCATGCAGTGGCCGGGGCATTTCATTGTCATTAGTACTGGGTGTACTGGGAGTGAGGACATTTCTTGCCCACTGCACCCACAGGGAATGTGCAGCACAGTATATAATGGGAGGAGCTAAATGCATTATCTATCAACTGCTGTATAGGCCTACATTATATTTATTTCCACTTCTGTATGCAGGGGTTTTTTTTTGTGTTGTTTCCGCTTGAGTTGTGTGAAATTAATACCAATCCGTATATCAACATATTTGATGCTGTCTGTATAACCCACGACTATATTATCTGCCATTGAGAATAATAAATTTAGGTCGTGCTAGGATCGAATCGTCAGCAATCTACATTTTTTTTCAGATCATGCACTGATCAAGATGGAGTGTGGCTCTGAAAAGAGCCGGTAATTCGTAAAGTGTGTACTCTGTCCGACGTCGGGCCGGGAGACCGCTGGAGTGCTAGTGACTATAATTGATATGCTACCATTGTCCCATATGCAACAGAATGACGTCGTTGCTGGTCCTTGCCGTGGCGTGCGCCCTGCTGTCGGCGTCGACCGACCGCTGGGCCCACGCCTGCACCCAGTCGCTGTCCGTGAACATCGGCGTGTCTGAGGCAGCCCAGTGCGCCTACGTGTTCAGCGTGGCGGAGAGCGAGGACGGTTCCTGCCTGAGCATGCGGGAGGCTATGCAGCAGTGGCTGGCCGACCAGGACCCAACGCTACCCGCGGGACCAATAGGTAAGCGCCGTAGGGTGCAGCACACAAATTCCATCCAAGATGGCTCCGCCGAGCTGATAATCAAAATGTGTACCTACAACATTTAAAACAAAAAGAATAAGGGTCTTTGGAGGCTAATTAACTGATACATTGTATAAATAAGTAAATCTTAAGACATCCTGGGGGTTTACTCTTCAATTTGGTATGCAATTTGGATTCAAATTTGACTTTAAATGTGGCCCTATTTGGCTTTAGAAGTGGAGGGGTCCATCCCAAAATCCTTGCAGAAATTCGGCTTGGACGGCTTTACATTTTGGGGGTGTTTTTCTGGATTCTGAGAGATGATCATGAAGGTCCAAACTAAAATTGTCAGTAGGCCTACTGTATTAGCTACAAGAACTGAGATACCTTTGGGTGTGGGATAATTGGCTTTGAAAGTGAAAGTTTTTGTACAGTGTTCATGTAGTGGGAGCTCAATTTAGTGTTCTGCACCCCTTACACACCTTACACGCGTATGGCAGCCAGGGCGTGGCTTGACGCTATAGGGATGTGCTTTTCATCGCCGAGTGTAGCTCGTTTGGCGGTCGGTCATTTTGGATATCAGAACGTGGGTGCATCGTGTCGGAAATAGACTTCAATCCCAATACGCAGGGATTGCGAAATGGTGGAATTGTCACCCGTTCATGCATTAGCCTATACCAACGAGCCAATTTGGCTCAAACAAGCGTTCCACGGTTCGTTCCCACGCGTGCAAATTGCCTCAATTTGCAACGAGCTTTGGTTACCAGGGTGAATGCTCGTCACCACATGCATATTCAACAGCAACCTCTATTATAATGGTGCTTGCTGATTGGTTGGAAACGTGGATGAGAGCTTGGCGTCGACTCGACGTTCTTCAGTGCAGACGACCAAAGACAAGCAAACATGTCGATGCTGCAAAAGGCGTAGGCAGAAAAATGTCTGACTGTACCCTGCTCTGAGAAAAGTAAAAGTATTTTCAATTGTAAAAAGATCATGTTTTTTTAGAAACACAATGTAGTGCCACAACCAGTGCATTTTGAATAAGTCAGCATTGTAAACTACTCAAAGCAAAATCATGATCTCATTGCAATTCGAGAGCAGCTAAGTTTCAACGATAATTATGCCAAGCGATCGAGGGGTGCTGTATGCAGAAACTTGTCAGAACAAGTTTGGTAAAGAACTGGACTTGGCAGTGTATTGTGTGTGGTTACCAAGACAAAAGTGGACATTTTTTCTCTTGGTACTGAAGGCGCTAACGGGCACGGATCACTAAACGTATGCATACGCGTATTTTTTTTTCGCTTGCGAAACCTCCCCTTTAATAACCTGTAGACAGACAACAGAGTGCGCCCTAGGTCTTTTCAAGGGAGCCATCTTTTTGGGAAAACCACGTGCGAAACTGTTGCTGCGATGGGCGGCGCCGCGGCGTTGAAGCCTATACAAAAAAGCATGTGTCCCATAATCTAGCTATTTCCATACCCGACACCACGTGAAACCAACATATTTCTGCCGTGTGTGCAGCTCCTCGGTGTCAATACGCTCTTCGGTGTCAACATGCTCCCCTAGCTGCCTAAACATTAATTGTCGGACCTTGCGGACCACGCGTGCTCGCTGTGCGGCACGGGTACTACATGACCTAAGTATTGGAGGACTAGGGAGCATGTTGACGTTTTATGAGAGCGTGTTGACACCGAGGAGCTGCACAGCCGTGGTATGGTGTCCCGACGTCGACTCCAGCTGGCACATACATTTTATAGGTTATCGATTTCACTCTTTGGTATATAGGGGAATACCACCACTTTTATTGACTACACGTACATTGTAATTTTCACAGAAACGAATCTGGAGAATAAATGTCTTTCGGGCACGTTTTTTTGTTTTGTTTACACCGGTTTTTTGCTGTAGCAGTAAAAATTCGCACTTGAAAAAAGTGCTGTGTTACGAGATCAGCAAGTTGGTATTTCTTGTGGACCGGACGGAATGTGACTTCCTGTAGTTGATCGTGGAAGTATTTTGTCACAAGAAGAAAGATGTCTTATCAATTGCAAAGCTCTCAGCTGCTGTTAAAATTTTCAGCTTCACTGGTTGATCTTGTGTAGCGCAGATCTAGAGCTAGTCTCTTTTCAAGCGCGAATTTGCACTGCCACAGCGAAAAAGGCTATAGGCTGCTGTGTAATAACAAAATACACATCCGGGGGTTTATCCCTGACTGGTACCCCAACTTCTTTTGTCTATCAGCATTAGGTTCATACGCACGATGTCATTGGTCACACGTGGCGGCCCTAGTCTTGAAGTCAACGCAGCCTCATAGACAGTGATGAGTCCTATATAATGGGCAAGACCAAGCCATGGAACACGGGATGGAACCCTCTTGTCTTCGAATTGTACTTTTCTAAAAACATTTCGTTCTTCCCTCATCAGCCCATTACGCGTTCGAGGAGGATCTGACCGACTCCACGGCCAACGGGCGGGACGGCTCGCCGAGCGGGGCCGTGGGCTTCGGGCAGGGGCAGTGCGGCCTGGCCGCCTCCTTCGACGGCTCGTCCAAGGTGGTGGTCAACGCCTTCCGCAACTTCGCCTGGGGCTCGCGGTTCAGCGTCAGCGCCTGGTTCCGCCGGACCGGCGCCAGGTCCAACTACCAGGGCGTCGTCAACACGGGCTACCACCACCACGGCTCCTGGGAGATCCGCATGGGCCGGGAGTTCGCCGGCCAGATGCTGGGCGGAGGGGTGCTGACGCCCGACAGCGCCGCGGCCTGGGACTACATCAACATCCAGGCCAGCTACGGCGACTGGCACCACGTGGCCATGACGTACGACGGTGTCGAGCTCCTCTTCTACCTGGACAACCAGCTGCAGTCGGGGACCAGCGACTGCTGCCATGGCGACATCGTCAGCAAGGACACGCCCCTCACCATCGGGCAGGCCGGGATGGGCGCGCCCGCTGAGTACTTCGTGGGGTTGATTGACGAAGTGAAGATCTATGACCGAGTCCTCTCGGCCGCTGACGTTGAGAGGCTCTACAACTCCCCGTGTGCTTAGGTCTAAGTCCGATATGTGACCCGGTACAGCATAATGAGGAATAACCCCACTTTTGAGATTTTAAGATTTTCTAATGATGTGAAAGAGTATAAAATTAGCTTTCAAATAATAAAATATCCTCTAATACTTAAACTTTTCGAAAATACAAAAGAAAAAAAGAAAAAATTGATTTGTTATCGAATTGTGAAGATACTTTAACTTCAGGCGTTGTTTACTCAAAAAGTGTTTTGGTGGGATATTCCTCATGTCGTTGATTTATCTAGCTGATTTATTTTAACAATAACCCTCTGCCCCTCACTTTGATGGAACTTGAAAATAAATATGCGTGCTGCATGCTATGCTGTATCTGATATGTCCATTCGAGTCTGCGTTCCTGTTGATGAGGTTCTGGTATAGTGTCGATCCTCTCACGTACAGAAGCATAAAACACGGGTTTTTGTCTGTCTGCTTTGTTCGTTCGTTTGTCCGTCCGACTTTCTGGGTGTTTTCTTGTCCGTCCTTCCGTCCCTCCGTCTGTCTAACATTTCTGCGCATGTCTGTTAGCCTGTCCATCTACCTGCCTACCTACCTACCTTTATCTAGAGCGCGTGTATGTGTGCGGGATGATTAGCCTACGTGTGCACTGCAAAACATTTGCACAACACACAGAGGGAATGGCCCCATTGAAACGCTCAAAAAGTTCACTGTATCAATGAGTATAATATCAAGCTAAACTAATTACGTGCGTTAACTCGCCGTTTATTACCAATTATAATTATGCGAAGGCCCATTTTCTTCACAATGTTTGAGATCGTGTTGGAGACCACCACCTGTTATGAATGAAGATAACCCATCTATTGATTTTAAACACCGCACTAATTGGTAACGTGCACACTGCTTTGAGATACGATTACAATATAAACAGATTGAAATAGATAGAGAAAATAATTAAAAGGCAGTCTATATGCATGCAATGATCAGTAGTTCAAAGTATCTTTGACGACAATGACATAAATATACAATTTCATAATCAGATTAAGGATTTATCGAACACCCGTAAAAACTCCCCCCGAATCCGACTGAAAGAGTAGAAAATAATAGGTTTTTAAAATGTCCCTTTACCTAAAAATATAAATACACCTATAATGTATGTTTCATGTAGGCCTATCTTGCATCATTTGTCATAAGATAAAGTGTATCAGGTATAAGTTCTTGTGACTGATTTACTCAACACTCTCTAAGCGCTATATACTCGGCAATGTAAGCATGTTATTCCAATTGGTTATGAAGTCGATTTGACGGACTGCCTGATTCGAAGATTCATCTAACCTAGGGTATGACATGTACACTTGCAGCGGCATCGATTCTTGTGTGTCCTTGTGGGCTCGGACGTGGCCTTTTCAGTAACTGGAGAAACCGTCCTCCGTGAAGGTGTGGCGTTCTTCCCCGGTCAGTGGCGGGTCGAAGACGCAGATCGTTTGGCTGTCCACCGTGGGGGTCATGGTGTGCTTGTCGTGCAAGTTCATGAAGAAATTGGTGCCGTCCCGCTCGTCCACCCGCGTGGTCTCGCCGGTCCAGTTGCCGCCGGCGTGGTCGAAGGCGTAGGTGTTCTCCCCGTGAATGTAGTACGCCGCCTCCACGTGGTTCTTGTACACCTGGTTGGACGAGGTCGAGGCGAAGACCAGCGTGTTGGTGATGGTGAGCGGCCAGCCATCCTTGGCCAGGGTGAACCGTCGGCTCTTCCCGTTGCCGAAGCCCACGTCCCTCTCGGTGCCGATCACGTCGCGGAGGTTCCTCGCCATCTCGATCGACTTGTACCTGGCGTCGGCGTCCGGGTAGTAGACCACCACCAGGCGCATGCCGGCCGCCGTCTCCCCCGCGGCGGCCGCTGACACGGTCAGCGTGAGCGACAGGTCAGACGAGAGCGCCACCAAGTGATCGGGGTCGATGTCGTAGCACTCCGCCGACCCGTCCCTGCGGCATTGGCCCGTGCCCGCGACCACGTAGTAGAAGTGGACGCAGGCCTGACCGTCAGGAGACCGCAGCGGCACCGACTGGCCCGCGCCGATCCTAGCCTCGTACATGCTGTACCCTTTGCACTCACCTTCGGGGATGAGAGAGACGCCAGAGAGGGCGCTGTTGGGCAGCCGGATGGTGGGCTGATCGGCTGTGTGGGTCACAATCATGGCGAATGTGAACAGTTACCTGTTGAACTCCTATTGAAACACAAGATTAAGAAGAAAAAAAACCGGATGAAGCAGACCAAACCCGCGAGTCTGTCATTATATGTAAGCCTCCTTGTGACCATCGCATCCATTGACGAGATGAAGTGCGAGGCCATTCACGTCTGTACAAGGCATGTACAGCTATAGCTGCACACGGCCGCGTGCTAAAGATACCCAAGTGTCTGCGAGAAAGGGAATATCTTGCTCATGTTAACGACGGAGTCATCGACGATTTTGAACAACAGCGTTGTTCTGGGAACACTGCACCTTTACAAGTTAGCGCAAAGAAAAATAAAACTACATATCCTAACACGTGGAGGTTCCATTTCGTTAAATCACCAATACTCACGTATACCGCTCACCTCGCACTGAACCGCGGTGCATTCACATCAGTTCAATAACTCAGCAATTCGGCTATTCAATCCATGGGGCGGGGGCTTTTCCTTCCGTCCATCTCACTTGACTACTGCCTTTGTATTGTTTTGTTCAAAACCCCATTAGAAAGTAAAATTGTGGGGTTGTCACTATCATTGTAATTAGGGGCTGCTACTTTTGAAGGGAGTACATCATTTGTGACCCGGCACAGCGATATGAGGAATATCCCACCAAAACACTTTTCGAGTAAACAACGCCTAAAGTCAAGGTATCTTCTCAATTCGATTAAAAATCAATTTTCTTTGTTTTTGTATTTTCGGAATGTTAATGTATTGGAGGAAATTTTGATATCATTTGAAAGCTAATAGTACACTCTTTCACATTATTAGAAAATCTCAAAATCTCAAAAGTGGGGGTTATTCTTCATTATGATGTGCCGGGTCATATTTACATGTGCACAAAACACGCGTTTATCATGGGACAAGTATCGATGAGGTAGTTCTGCACGCTATGGTCAGTCAGTGGGCGTGCTTCGCAATCCTCTATTATGACATGGAGGAGTCCCTCCTCTACCTCCATGCTCGAGTCTATCCACGCAAGTTAATTCTCATTGACCTTTTCCATGTATAGAGTCTCCATCATGGGAGGCTGGATATATACGGTATATATAACCAGCGTATTCATCGATCGGTTTGCGTCCAAGTTGTCCAAGTTGTCTGACACTCCAGTGAGCACCCATAGGTTCCCCCCCCCCACCAGTCTCCCTTTAGGGTTTCCCGCCTTCCCACCTCAGTGACCTAAGCCCTTAGGATAATCCTCCCCAGAGGATTACCGGTATCTTTCCCGCCTTCCCGCCTCAGCGACCACCGGTATATAGGAGTTCCACCACCGAGCCCAAGACATTCTCCTGATGATGGCCAGAGCATACTGGTCGAAACGTCGAGTTACCACTCAGGTTCTGTTCTTTTCAGAACCAAACCTCTTCCTTTAAGAGACCTGATACATGGTGTCACCGCAAACCTTCCTATATTGATTCAACCACCATGCAAATCCTTATTTGTCCAAGTTGTCGGCAGCGCGATCAAACATTTCCTGAAACCACGGTACGGGACAGCGGGAATGATTATATGAACATGTAGAGAGTTCAATGAGGTTCTGCCCGTACTCGACGTGATAAACACTGAGTGCTCGCAAAGCTTTGCCCGGTTCCTGATAAAAAATATATATATTTCAGACAGCTTGGGCTGCCTGACTGTTTTCATCAGGCAGCGGGCAAAGCACTGAGCACTCAGTGTTTATCACGTCGAGTACGGGCAAAACCTCCTTGAATTACATTCTCCTCGACGCAAAACATTATTATCTATGTAGAGAGTTGGAAATGTTTTTTTTTAGATACATGTGTACTTTGGTCATTTGATGCAACAAAGACCTATCGAGGAATAATTTACAAGCAGATGGCAAGCAATTATATTATATTTAATATAATTTATAAAGTTGATAAATTTAATAGAGAGCTGGACCCAAGTCCAATCCCAGACAAATTGTCTTGACTGTTTTAATCAACTGCAACAAAATTACTACTACTCGGAAGGTAATTAGGACGTATACTCGTCACTCGTATACTCAGAAACAAGCTAGATGTACGTGTACAAGGTAATCAGTATACAGTACTTGTTCTCGGCTTGCAAACTACTCGCAAAACTACTTGCAAATCTATCTATTTGTACTCGCCATTCAAGGAACTCCGCAGTACTTCTGTACTCGGGAAAACAAAGGTACATGTACTCGATTTAATACTGCATGTTGTATCCAAAACCGTACGTGTTTCTGTTTTTGTAGGGTTCGGGATCCGCGGATAGTAACGTACTAACAGTAACACACGTGAAACGGAAAATTATAACCCCCAAAAAATGCCACGTACAATACCAGACCAAAGTGTTCAGATTCATTTTGATGCGCACGAATAGGATAGGTACCCCTCGTGAAAAAAATATGACTGTAGGCCTATTGTGCTTCTTATTGACTGAGCCTCATCCAGGACCGTGCATACTGTAAAGGGAGGCTCCATGCTGTTCACGTTGTCATTGAGCAGCTTCGTCGAGGGCATTTTTCCCATTTCAATCCGGGGGAGGACTTGTCGGGAAAATCCTAAGACTCTCAAGGACGTCTCATTGTAACTGCGTGCAGTTTACCAGAACAGTCTGCCCGCGAGAAATTGCAATGCGCACAACCCCGTTACGGTTCACTTAGTGCCCATTGTGGCTAGTTCAATAGGCCTATACCATGAATAGATCAATGGTAAGGCAAGAAACTCTACCCATCCCAGGAGTCTGTAGTAAAATGCAACGTCACTAGTAAACCATAGAGCAAGGAAAAGAGGCGCATGTTCACTCATCACGTTCTTTTCAGAACCATACATCTTCTTTAAGAGAGCTTATATACGTGTACATGGTGTCACCGCAAACCCTCCTATATTGTTCCACCCACCATGCAAAGCCTTAACGGGGAATGCAACCCCGAAAACAAAGTTTGCAAATATGATTGGATGTTAAAAGCAACCTACAATAATTAGCCTCCAGTGGTCGAATTTGCGTTCCTGTACTTCGCCATCTTTTCGAAGGTGCCGCCGCCAATTGCGGGGTGTGTGACTATTTTGCGGAGAAGACGGCAACCGCGTCTGATTGGTCAATTACGCTTGCTCAATCCTTTTAATTTTAACTTGTCCTTGTTTGGAATTGCATGGAAAGTGTTTCCCAGCTTTTTCCCGCTGGCATTTTTAGAGCCAAACGCCTGGCAGTACACCATCGTTTAGCTCGCGAGAGTGTATACAAACTGCATGCAGTAGGGTGCACATCCGGGCACGTATCATACTTCAGTTCTCCGCAAAATCGTCACACCCCCCCCCCCCCCCGGAATCGGCGGTGGCACCTTCGAAAAAAATGGCGACCTACAGGAACGCAAATTCGACCATCGGAGGCTCTAAATATCCATGAGTTTTCTCTGTAAATCGTACGTGATTGTAGGTTGTTTTTAACACCCAATCAGATAAGCAACCTTTGTTTTGGAGTTGCATTCCCCTTTTTAAGTTTAATTTACTAGTAAATAACCAGCAAAAAAAAACAAAAAAACACTCGACTTTGAAGGTACACTCGATTTCAAAAGTGACGCAATGGACAGCACACGGCAGCCCGTAGCCAGACCGTACCCCGAGGAATAACCTGAGAATTCTACTTCAAATAACTTTGCTTCCAAGTTTCCTCTTGGTGTTAAAACATGTGGATAGAGTACGCATCATAATTATTTCTAAAACTGGCAGTATCCGTATATTGGAACCCATTTGCAGACGGACGTAAACCATAGAGCAAGGAACCAATCCGGTTAGTAACAAACACATGATAGCTAGTTTATTCATCGGTCAAAAATATACAAAAATATTATAGGCTTAAAGTGCTTAACCTACCTTGGTGAGCAGCGAAAAGAAGCCGAGTATAGCTGCAATGGAATGGCAAAACTAGTCCTATGCGTTGCTTTATATCATCACCTGCGAACGCGCCCTGCAACACTGGATCAATCCATTTTTCGGAAAGGGGTCTCCAATTGACTAATCGGTGGGTGAATGGGATCATGCCATTGCCTTGCTTCTCGACACATTACGTAGGCTACACGTGAATGTGGGTTTTTTTTTCAAATAACAAATAAAGGGAACGCTATTAAAGGGAACAATGAAGGGGAACTTTTTGAGGAAAAAAAGGGCGAATAAAACTCCTTTCCAGAATAATGGGAAACAAATGACTATATCTTGTGAAATGTACATATCGAGTACTGAGCGTGCGGTATGCGGTATATGGTTAGCAAAGCATTCAATATATCATCATATAATTATGAGAAGACGGTTGTAACGAGACCCGTAAATTTCATGGCCAGAAAGTTTACAACTGGTATGGCACGCAGTTGGCAAAGACTGGGAAATTGGAACCAATTAAAGGCATTTGGGGGCCACCAATGACCAAAGTCTCTATGGCATTATTGTACAGATACTCGTGAGATAGTGTCTCTGATAGTATCTATGATAGAATTATCATTATGTGCATTATAAATCCACAATAAACCTATATATATATATCTCTCTCTCTTTCTCTATCTGGGAACGTATGGGGGTTGTTGATAATAGAATGGCCCACATATACCGATGATCAGATACTATACAACTGATACGACAGATGGCAATTAATCTATTCTGACATAATAAAGGAATTTTTTAATCGAGCTGGCTCATTTTCCACCCGTGCATGCGCAGTGCGCCTGGTCACTGCGCATGCGGATAGGCTTCGAGTTACCAAACTCTCTTCATCTGCGGTCCTGTCAACAAACTATGGCCGTTTTCGGGCTCAGGCTTCGTCTCCGTCTGACAAAACCTGAACATCCAGGTTGTGGTCCGTCTCCGAATTCGAGGGTTTGTTGGCTTGATAGGTACAGAGTATTCACCGAGAAACTGTGGCCAAAGGATTGTTGTTAGATGGCTGCGATGGTATTCACGAGTAAGATAAATATGACCGAAGCCTGAGCCTGAGCCCGAGCCTAAGCCTTCATTTCGAAAACGGCCTATGGCTCGCTACGGCCTCACAACCCATCATTCCATCATACTCCCACCCACCCCTGCCCAACCCCATACAATGAACTCCAGTCCACTTTTATTCAGGGGTCAATGGGTGTGTTTAGGGAGACATGGGATGACAGTGTGGTTGTACAGTCTAGTTAGTTTGCAATAATGCACTTTATAGGGAGCACTTTAAAGGGAGAATCATTTCTTTTTAATATAAGTATAAACGAATAAACGAATAATCCCCTACCCTTCAAATTCAATGCAAATTTATTTTCAATACCGTTTGGTAGGGTTGAAAATGGATGGTAATAAGTTATCATGAAAATGTACACCCGTGTCTGCCTGAATGTAGATACACAGTATTATACAGTCTGAAATGGGCCTACATAACACACTATTTAACAACCTTTATATTGTCTTTCCTGATTAAATTGATGCATTTTTCGGAGCAAAAATTCATAAACTCTGATTTGAGGTTGTAGAGATAAATTTCATTATGTTCCCCCGAAAAAATAATTAAGAAGCAATTACAAAAAACACCAAGTATTCATCTGAATAAAAAAATGTAAAATATGAATGCGGACGGACGGACAGACAGACGGAAATCGGTATTACATATTAGGCCAGCACTGCTAGCCTCGCAGCTCGCCAAAAAGGGAAGGGCGAGCAACGTCATTTTGTGACCTCTGTCATTACCATAAAATTACCACGCAAATGACCCGGGTACCAACGAAACACAATCTCCGTACGTAACTACATTATCTGCACCTGGAAATAAATACAAAAATTAATGTCCACTCCCAATGTATTACTATTAGTACCCGCCACATGGAACCTCATTAAGGACCAATTAAGTTTCTTTTATATCAATATAACTGATTCCCTTTCATTCAAGCGTTATCCAAAAGTTTTAAAAAAAATACTATAGTGCCCTGGACAACACTCCTTCGAACGATTAAAATTAGTCAAAAGTTACTCTAATCAAAGTATTCAAAATTCATAACTCAAGTACTCTCTCCCAAGATGCCGCATATCGTTCACCGTGGACAAATCATTCCCGTACTGCCGTGTTTTTGCTTTACTTCCCGGCGGAGTCCAATGCATCCCCTCGCCCTCAAAGTATTACCCATCCTGAAAATAGAACTGAACAGCGCAAGCATTGTTGAATGGTGGCTTTGTCGAGTTCTTTCTGATCAGTGTGTCCCATTATGTTTGCGCACAAGTATGAAGAATCGAGTCTCAGGTCACTCAGAGTGTTCACGTACGTTGTATTCGCTGTGCAGAAAGCCTTTATTGGCTGTGCAGAAAGCCTATCCCTAGCTTTAACTTCAACTGGTATAATTATATATCCCCCTCCCGGTAAATTGTTTGTGCACAAACATATGCACCCATAGCGTGTATGTGGTACGGGAAAAAATAATTGCCTCCCGGCGGGCAACGATTCATCAATGCATTAGTTGTAAGAAGGACTGAAATGACCGGCCTTTTTCACTCAAAAGGGGGCAGGCCGGGTGTACAGCACTATCAGGTCAGCACCATTGCTCCATTGATCAGTTTCTCTGTACATTGCACAGCGCATGAACCCAAAAATGATATTTATAACCTTTTATATAAGTGCATTTTTTTTCACTCAATGACAAAATAGAAAGGTATATATATACCTATCCCTGAAATAAGACCAGAAATTAAGGCTTACACTCCATTTGGAATGTAGATCTGTAATTCGGCACTGTCTATTCCCCTCTGGATGAGAGGTACCGTCCACCTCTGCGGTGCCTCGAACGAACAAGCTGCTTCGTCCTTTGCTTAGTACTGAAGTGAATCCCTTGTACCTCAACTGATGCATGCAAAACAAACATGTTCAGTTCACACATTGCACTGAACTAAACAAAAACAGACAGGAGACTACATTACAGAATAACACCGACAAAATACCATTTCGTAACAAAATAAACAATTCAATGAGGGTTTGCCCTGCTCTACGAGATAAACCCTGATTGTGCAGTACTTTGCATGTTGCAACTTGCATGATGAAAAAAATGGGCAAAGCAAAGTGTTTATCACGTCGAGCAGGGCAAAACCTCATTGAATTACATTCTTCTCGACAACAATGTTATAGCATCTATGAAAATACACAATTATACATGACTCTGCCTTTGAGAAAGGTCCTGCTAGGATCGAAACGTCAGGCCCACTAAATTTTAAGAATTATACATGTCCATATAATACAGTATTGATCTCTGGATGGAGAGGTACTAGTAGACAAGTTATCACCTGGCATCTGCCACACACTCTGCCACAAGGTTCAGCCAGCGAGGCATGTAATAACCAATGCCACATGTATCACTGACTGATCATCATATCATCACTTTACTGATATACTGTATCACCAACTGATAGGTGACCCATTATGTATCTCCCCCCAATCCCAAACGGATGAGGTACAGTATCACCTCCCAACAGAATAATAATGCAACTGATAAACTTGCCCACCTGGTAGTCTTTTTGGATTCCAGTATCAGGCATATGACAGGACATCCCATCAGCCGCGTGGGAGGTTTACGATCCAACAATTTCATCCCCCCCTCCCCCCCGGTGGGGATATTTTTGTTGGTTGCTTGTTTAATTAGTCCGATAAAAGAGCAAAATCTACTTCTCTGTGTACAAATCCTTGTGACTGATAAAAACGGACATTCTGAATCTTTGCCAGAAATAACTTTTTTTTCTTTTTTTCATTCGGACAATTACCTCACAACCACCCATGAAGCTGTTGGCTTCCCAACCTTGTAAACTAACGGGGAGAGACACTGGCCAGGCTAGGCCAGCCTTTGGTCCTGTGCTCTGTCAAGGACAACCTTGATAAGCAAGGGTGACATAATGTACACTGTGTCAACACAATAAACACTAAACAGGGCTTCCAAAGTTTCATAGTAGAATTCAAATCCCATCCAAACCTAGCAAAAAGTATATTCAGAGCTGTAAACAATATTTTTGGTGAAACACATAGGTGCATTACATTTACACCCGAGTGGGAAATTGCCAAAATAAAGTCGCCAAGTCGGTATATATGGCCATATTAGAAGTCAGTTTCTCTGCTTACTACGCATTAAATATGCAGTTTTTAAAAAGCATATCGAAAGGAATTAGCTAAAAGTAAATTATATATAAGTAATATACACAAATATTGCAGACTGCTTACTGACTAAATTTACCAAAATGCAAATCTCAAAATTTAGAGGGCCTGACATTTCGATCCTAGCAGCGTTCCTTCTCAGAAGGAACACTGCCCTTTCTCAAGGGCAGTGTCACTCTGCCCTTGAGAAAGGTCCTGCTAGGATCGAAACGAGATATATAATTATTCTCATATTCAAATAAAAAGTACATTTACCTATCTCCCAAAATGCATGGAAACATGCCTGGCCAATTGCTGATCCCAGTAGTAAAATGAAGCCATCAAAAGCTTAATTTTTATGTCCTCAGCGTGTACATAGCCATGAAGATAGCTAGTTGCCCTCTATGTCAAGCTAAGCGTGTACATGTAGATAGCTAGTTGCCCTCTACGTCAAGCTAAGCGTGTACATGTACATAGCTAGTTGCCCTCTACGTCAAGCTAAGCGTGTACATGTAGATAGCTAGTTGCCCTCTACGTCAAGCTAAGCGTGTACATGTAGATAGCTAGTTGACCAATGCTGACTGGAATCCCGTCCTGAACAAGATGCTGCTTAGCAGACCTCTGCCAATATCAACCGTGAGCGGTGTCCCATCAATGGTATCAGAAGAGCAAGAGCGCCACCATCTTCAAAAGAGCCTAGTCTTTCAGACTCTGATGTTGACAAAGTGCTCCACGAAAGTCTCCAATTCCACAGATGGTGGTCCACCCCTAGTGGAAGAATGTCTCGCCAAACCTCTTGTTTTCCAGGTCCGCTATGTGACGCAGGACGTCCTTTTTGGAGATGATCCCCAAAACCCTCCTGTCAGAGAACGGCGCGAGAGCAAAATTATACAGAGACTAAGAACCTGCATCAAGCATGGAGTGCCTTTTGGGTGAATGGGTTCACAGGACCGTCCTAACTGAGCAATTATGGGTGTGATTTTCAGGCAGGCTGTATAAAGGAATGGAGCCAACTTCAAAATGTCTGGGGTCATTCTAAGAGTGACTGTCCTGTAAGATTGGAGTAAAGTACGCACATGTAATTGATGGGAGATTCATCAGGGAGATGGAGGCTTGTGCCTTGGGTCAGGCTGGCTCATTCCATCAGGTGCATATCAGTTTGTGAAGAGACCGCCGTCTTGATTCAATGTGAGGGGGCTGGTTTGCTCTGTTTTCATTCAAAAAGTAGCCCTATGTTCTTTCCATTTTCGATGATTCCAGGATCTTAGAATGATCTTTGATGATTCCAGGATCTCAGAATGATCTTTGATGATTCCAGGATCTTAGAATGATCTTTGATGATTCCAGGACCTTAGAATAATCTCTGATGATTCCAGGATCTTAGAATCATCTTTGATTTCTCCAGGATCTTTGAAAGATTTTTGATTATTCCAGGATCTTAAAATGATCTTAGATGATTCCAGGATCTTAGAATGATCTTTGATGATTTCAGGACCTTAGAATCATCTCTGATGATTCCAGGATCTTAGAATGATCTTTGATTACTCCAGGATCTTTGAATGACCTTTGATTATTCCAGGATCTTAGAATGAACTTAGATGATTCCAGGATCTTAGAATGAACTTACCGGTAGATGATTCAAGGATCTTAGAATGATCTTTGATTATTCCAGGATCTTAGAATGATCTTCGATGATTCCAGGATCTTAGAATCATCTTCGATGATTCCAGGATCTTAGATTCATCTCTGATGATTCCAGGATCTTAGAATGATCTTTGATGATAGGAGAATGATGACGGCCAGAGCATACTGGTCGAAACATCGAGTTACCACTCAGGTTCTTTTTAGAACCACACCTCTTCTTTAAGAGACCTTATACATGGTGTCATCGCAAACCTTCCTATATTAGCAAAACCTACCGTACATAATCAGGTCACGTAAAAGCAACCATGGGTCCCATGTAATGGAAAGAAGAAAACACATTTCTCATCAGAGATACCAGTACACTAATACATTCATAACCCAGGAAATTCTGTGCAAACCTAAAAGCCCAGTGAAATATAGGAAGTGAGACAGGGTTACAAGACAGATGTTTTTTTTACAGGAACCATTGAGAATCAACATGTTTGTTTATCCTGTGGCCGACAGGCCAATTTCTGGGTATCCGTAGCTTGATAGCGGGTTCAATGAAAGTGGTCCCCCCCCCTTGATCTATCTGTTAGATTCCTTCCTTACCCATTGTGGGTGACCAGACACGTTCGGATCCCCAGCTTCTTGAACATGTCCACGACTGTGCTCATTGGCGTCTGGTCGGTGATGGTCACGGGACTCTGTCCACGACGGAAGAAAGACCAAAGGAGATTGAACCACTGAACATTTCCTTCATTCCATGCAGTGCAATTGGTTGCCTCTAAGACATAGGCCGTGTCCGAAACGGGCTTCCAGAGCTACGGCTACGGCTATTGTCTTCGCATCCCTGTGTGTTTCCAATGGAGCGAAGATCGAGCCGTAGCTCTAGACAACAGATTCGGACACGGCCTAACTTGTGACAGTAGGATTAATTGGTAAGTTCAAGTGTCCCGTCAATCTGGAAAACTCGCACCATGTGATGACGAAATGGCTCTGAGAAGCAATAACTCAACGTCATGCACAGTGCTCTGCCTATTGTCAGAAGGCTGCTGAACTCCAAGTATAGTAGTAGTATTACGTCTCCAGTTACGTCTCACTAGAACCAAGGCCTGTTAGCTGAAGTGTTTAAATGTGAGCCCACTGCCGCTCTCAGGGCTCCTTGTTGGACGCTGTTGTTTCTCTAGCGCCATTACCACTGAGCCAAGTCTCCAATGGACGGAGGACGGATAACCCCCCAAAACAACTCCAAATACCACCAGTGGAGGGAGCTATACTCACTGCATCCAGGATGTTGAGGAGGTTCAGGTGTGATGGGATGCCGGGCACTTGGAACTTTGGCAGTTTGCTGGTGAAGTACACCTTGGACATGTCCTGTAACTCCTTCTGATTCTTCCTGGCTTGCTCTGACCATTTTGAAGATGGAAGAGAGCGGGGCGGAAAATCTTCATTAGATCGCTCCTTTTGGGAAAAGGCCCGGCTCGGGTCAAAAACGTCGCAATTTCAGGATGTCAAGGCAATCTGTCCCCTTGACAACTGACTGGGAAGCTCGCCTTTCAATTCTCCGTTTGAAAATAAGGATTCAGAACAACTGCATTCAATTTGTCTGATCTCAAAACTGCCGTGCCCGGGTTTTACAACAAAACGGTTCTTCCTGGGAGTGATCCCTGGAGATATACGGCAGTTAATGGTTACCGGTAATTGCTCCATACCGGCTCCCCACCCCCCACCTCGCCAACGATAGTTGAGAATTTCAGATGACCACTGGCAGGCTAGCTCCGGTGGTTTACAGTGCTGGTAGCATAAAGCCAGAGGTCTCTGGTTCAACTCAGGGTCCAGTCAACTTTTCATTGCTACCTTCATGAAATCTTTTGAAAAGTCAGTTTTCCCTTCCTTTTAACTGAAATGGACAACTTAAGGGTGCAGCTGACTCTGCCTTTGAGAGAGTTCCTCCAGGGATCGAAACGTCAGGCCCTCCAATTTTTGGACATTGTCATTTCATAAAGACTCAAAACTACTCTCCGTCTTGCTGCTATTGTACTCACTCAGGGCAAAGCTGAGTTCTTTCCTGTGCACCACTCCGACAAGGCGCTGTGAGTCTTTGGAAATGATGACCGGGTAGGTGTTGAAGGGCGTCTCTGCCATCAGGTTTTCTGGAGTGCAAGCAATCGGCCACAAGTAGCTTTTACAACGGAAAAGACAGCTGGCACGGGCACTGCCTGGCAACAGTACCCTCGAGTTGAAAATCAACAGTGTCCTATTACACAGTGCGAGCGAACACAAAGGGATCACTCTGCCTGGGCATCAGTCAAAGCCAAAGACCGGAGGACAATTTCATAGAACCGCGTAACACTTCCCCCTGCCAAGCCCGAGAATTCTCACCCACAGCAAGGTGTTATGCCCAAGATTTCTCGGGCTAATAGTGCAGCTGCATACTGCCCTCTTTGGTTCCAGCATATGCGCTGTAATATTTATGCTGTGCACGATGAAACTACCGGTACACGCAACGGGGAACACAGTGAAATC
>OX465102.1:13363439-13530042 GCA_949987565.1 Luidia sarsii | reverse complement strand
AATTCCTTCTAATTTACACAGTTTGTAGATGGTCATGGTAAAATCCTCATGTTGAAATCTTACGGTCTGGGATGCTGTACTTCTCGAGAAATCTTCACTCAAGCATCGTCAAATAGTTTATTTACTCGCGAGTAATAAACTATCTCTTACACTAAAGAACGGTTTTTGACCTTTTTCTACTTTCTCAGATCACCATTTGAGCTAAAACCTTTGCAGAATTGCTGTTTTGGAATGTTTAATGGTTTAACGCACAAACTGTAGCGATCTTTTGACCTTTACCAATGTTGTATAGGGCCTTTAATAGACGAGAGAGACAAAGTATGGGGTACCTTGGGGACATCACGTCAGAGGCCAGGCTGGTTTGCATGAACTCTTGCTTGCTGTCCAGGAAGGGGTAACCGTTCAGACGAATGTGACCGTCGTAGCTGAGGTCCCACAATTAAGGAAAAAGCACGGGGGCTGTGTCGGCCCGTGACGGCTCTCTGATGGGGTTCGCCATAGAGTCTGCCAAGTGAGGTCATCTCCCCTCAGGCCAGACAATCGTCCCGCCAACAGTTGAAACGCCTAAACCTTAAAGGATGCTTCTCGATTCCCCCCTTATGATCCTGACCGAGGGGGCCACATTGAATCTTGCGAAATTCGTCGATCACCCTTGCGTGAACCCTGTGAAACTTGTGAACATCTCAGTCGTTTGAAACGTCTGGAGCTGCACCTTTAAGACTGAACTTGAACAACTTAACTCTTTAGCATTCAGGATAACAGAAGATAAAGGGTCTCAAAGTATATGCCATTAAGTAAGGTAATTTAAATGCCAAGTTTAAATGACCAAATTGCAAATCTCAAAAAATGTACAGTAGTTGACATTCCGATCTTAGCTGGACACTTCTCAAAGGCAGAGAAAGGTCCTGCTAGGATCGAAACATCAACCACTTTGCAATTTTGAAGAAAAAAAAAAAAGAAAAAAAAAATTAAGAAATTGCGTGAGGTCCTTTAGAAGGCAACTCCCTTGAGCCCCGGAGTGCGTTTCAAAGGATACATCCCGTCTCTGCCGAATGCGTCGGCCACCCATTTGCTGACCATGCAGGCTATCATCAGTGGGACGATGTAGGTCAGGCGACCCGTCAGCTCAAACATGATGACCACCAGTGAGACTGAAGGAGTGGGGAAGGAAGGTGGGCATCGGTGGGCAATGATATTACGGACTGGCCAGGGGCCAATTCCATGCAGCTGCTTGACCACCAAAAATGTGCTTAAGCACGAAAAATCATCCTCAAATGAATCAGGTTGCCAGCCAAAGTTCCACTTGTATTTCATGTGAAGCAACCGATATCAGAACACAAGTCGAGTACAGCAAGTTGAAGCATCAAGGGGAAATACGGTTGGCAATCTCAAGAAAATTTCATGGCACAAAGTTAGCCAAGTAATTTTCACTGTCTTTTCACCAACGGTTTCAAAGGCCACATTCCTGCTGGAAATTGGCTAGAGGCAATTTACCAGTAGAAGTATCTGGGAGTGACAGTTACAAGGACACCATACAGTACCTCTACAGGGGCTGGTGGTCCTTACTGGTAATTGAATTAGCCATCCCTCAAGGCTGGAGCTTGCCACCCTAGATATTTTTAATTTTTTTTCACGGTCTCTTAAGTGACCTGAAGATGTGATGAGGCAATTTTTTTCACGGTGAATTCACTGTAAAATGCACCGTGAAATCACAGTGACTTTTTAGTTTCACGGCAAAATGAAATTTTCACCCCTTTTTCACCCCGTTTTTCACGGTTTAGATGTGTAAGACAAATATTTTCTGTTCGCAAAAACTGTGAGCGCTGGATAACTGCAAGACTTGTGGTCTGACTTACTTGTCATCCGTGTAACGCCTCCCAGTGTGGCTGCTGCCCCCACCATGGCGTACAGCCCCGGAGTGATGCACTTGCCGTTGTTGAAGCAACCGGTGAAGATAGTCAGGTCCTTGTGTTGGCTGTCAATCATACAAATCACACACACAAAGGGGAGCTCTTACTCAATTACCCATTCAATGATACATGTCCCAGGCGCTACAGACATCACGACTCAAATGAATAGTTAGTTCAATGAGGTTTTGCTCTGCTCGACGTGATAAACAACGTATGCTCAGTGCTTTGCCCGATGCCTGATGAACAAAATTTCAGGTAGCTCAGGCGGGATTCGAACTCGCGACTTCCAATTTCTAGCAAGGACGTCTTAACCACTTGACCACCGAGCTGGTCGAGGTTGTGTGGTGAATTTTGAATATTGTATAGCGGCGGGTCCCGCGTTGCATCATAGATATAACATGATGTTTGGGTCAAGGAAGGTTTTGCCCTGCTCGACGTGATGAACACTGAATGCTAAGTGCTCAGCCCGATTTCAGACAATTTTAATTATAAAGTAATTAGTATGTTGCAAGCGGCTTAATACTGACTCATACAACCATAATTATACTGATGTCAATTAGTAAGAGGGTCTGAGTGCACATTCTTGGCAGGACTCTAAGTTTGTGACTTGATTTTCTTGCTGATTTTGAGTGACTGCCAGGAAAAACGCGTGAGGAGCAAGTATGGCTTCCATTTGGGCAAACAGAGCTGCCATCCGGCTCAGAGAGTTGTTTGTGACAAACATTTGCAAAATTGGTACACCGATCTCTATGTAGCGATGGATTTCAGACTTAGCGATCGATTTTGGCGTTTGCGATGATCGCAAAGCATCAGTGAAATCGGCCCAACCGCCTGAGCAACAGGGCACGGCCCTCAGATTGCGGCCTCCCCAAACGGTCAACTGTCTTTCTGACAAAAACTGCTGAAAAGGATTACGGATATAAAACGTGGTGTACCGGTATGACCCGATCCATTTCAACATATACTGCCTGTGATGCTTCAATGCAGCCACAGCCGTTGATTCAGATCCAGTAATGTGTATGATCATTGCGTCTGTGTGCACTCACATGGCTAACTGCTCCATCCCTATGCCCAGCAGACGGCCCCCTATGGCACCCACGGCCATGGTGGGAATGAACAGCCCGGCTGGCACCTGCAGAGGTCAAAGGTCAAGGTCACGGGGGTCAACCTTACAGAGAATGGCACCAAAAACCGCACAACGCAAAAGAGAATGGCTTTCCAAAAAAACCAAAATCAAAATGGTTAAAAAAATTCAGCCTTGGGGTTCTGCTCAGTTTGTGGCAGTTATTCCAGTGTGTAACATGGGCCAGACATAGCACAAGATAAACTGTCTGAAAACTTTGATAAATTGCTAAATATAAACTCGCTAAGGCCTTCTCCTCTCTCTTTATGACCCAATGATGACTTTGATGGTAGGCACCACAGTATTAACTGAACTTGTGTACACTCACTGGACCAGCAATAAGACCAAAGGTATCCGCAGACAAACTCATCATAACCTTTGATCCATCGCAAGACAATGAGTGATGCACAGAAACCATACAGAGAATCACAACTCACTATGGGCTATCAATCTTTAGTGGAGTAACAATGCATCATAAAGCTTTGTCAATCAACCCCAGACCCCCCCCCCCTCCCACAGCTCCCACCCTGAGGGCCACATCCCTCTGTTTGTGGTTTAGGGTAATGTAAAGAGCTAAATAAATAGACATTTATCTGACCCAGAGGGGCATGGACAAAAACAGACAGGAAGGGGAGAGGTGTGGCCGTGTGGGAGATATCTATGGACGACTGATAAAGGAGGACAAGCTGGTGGATGGACTAGGGTGAGATCAAAGGGAAGGGCAGGCAGAAGGACAGAGATTAGAGGGGGAGGAAAATAAAAGAGAGATATGAGGGAAGTGGACACCAACAAAGTCAAGTCAAACAAATAAAGGAAGGGACTGGGAACTTTTGAACTATTTGGAAACATGGTGATATACAAAAATGTTGCAAACTGCTTACTGAATAAAATTACCAAAATGCAAATCTTAAAATTTAGTGGGCCTGACGTTTCAATCCTAGCAGGACCTTTCTCAAAGGCACTCTGCCTTTGAGAAAGGTCCTGCTAGGATCAAAACGTCAGGCCAACTAAATTTTAAAATTTGGAAACATGGCTATTAAAGATAAACCACCAACTGGATAAGGCCTTCTTCTCTCTCTTTATCTATGATCCAATGACGACTTTGATAGTAAACACCACAGCAATCAACATTGCACACTCACCGGACCAGTGATAAGACCCAAGGTTACTTTAGCCAAACTTCTCACATGACAACAGGTCATAAACTGCGGGACAGCAGTGATACACAGAAGCACTGCATCACGACTCTGAACAATGACGGGTAATCGGTCAAAATCAGAGACTGACACATATACATGTATCCGCAGGTGAACTCATCATAACCTTTGATCCATCGCAAGACAATGAGTGATGCACAGAAACCATACAGAGAATCACAACTCACTATGGGCTATCAATCTTTAGTGGAGTAACGTTGCATCATAAAGCTTTGTGAATCAACCCCAGACCCAACACAACAGATCGACTGATACATATATCTGCAGTAGACTTAACCAAACTCATCCTAGCCTCGCTCTTAATTTTTTTTTTAATAGCCCACCAGGGTAGTAAATTAAGATTTTTGCAAGCCCACAGCAAGTTTTACTAGCCCTGTATAATTATTATTGAATTCAAAACAAGGTTGAATTCAAGAGTTCCCTCTGCCTTTGAGAAAGGTCCTGCTAGGATCAAAACGTCAGTCCCACTAAATTTTAAAATTTGGAAACATGGCTATTAAAGATAAACCACCAACTGGATAAGGCCTTCTTCTCTCTCTTTATCTATGATCCAATGACGACTTTGATAGTAAACACCACAGCAATCAACATTGCACACTCACCGGACCAGTGATAAGACCCAAGGTTACTTTAGCCAAACTTCTCACATGACAACAGGTCATAAACTGCGGGACAGCAGTGATACACAGAAGCACAGCGTCACGACTCTGAACAATGACGGGTAATCGGTCAAAATCAGAGACTGACACATATACATGTATCAGCAGGTGACCTCATCATAACCTTTGATCCATCGCAAGACAATGAGTGATGCACAGAAACCATACAGAGAATCACAACTCACTATGGGCTATCAATCTTTAGTGGAGTAACGTTGCATCATAAAGCTTTGTGAATCAACCCCAGACCCAACACAACAGATCGACTGATACATATATCTGCAGTAGACTTAACCAAACTCATCCTAGCCTCGCTCTTAATTTTTTTTTAAATAGCCCACCAGGGTAGTAAATTGAGATTTTTGCAAGCCCACAGCAAGTTTTACTAGCCCTGTAATTTTTGTATAATTATTATTGAATTCAAAACAAGGTTGAATTCAAGAGTTCCCTCTGCCTTTGAGAAAGGTCCTGCTAGGATCGAAACGTCAGGCCCACTAAATTTTAAGATTTACATTTTGGTAATTTTAGTCAGCAAGCAGTTTGCAACATTTTTGTATATCACCTCAAAACAAGGTTATTAGGTCAAGTAAAACAAATTATTTGTTTCTACATTCTCATCCCCACCCGCATCATTTTTTGCCACAACACCGCTGTCTACTTTTTACTAGTCCGCCGGGCTAGCAAAGTCGGTCATTTCACTAGCCCGCAGTTGTTTTTACTAGACAATGACCATCGGGCTAGTGCTAAGGTAGAGCCCTGTAACATCATAACATTTGATCCGTCGCAAGACAATGAGTGATGCACAGAAACCATACAGAGAATCACAACTTACGATGGGTTATCAATCTTTAGTGGAGTTACGTTGCATCGTAAAGCTTTGTGAAATCAACCACAGACACCCCCCCCCAACAACTCCCACCCTGAGGGCCACATCCCTCTTTTGTGGTTTAGGGTAATACAGAGAGCTACTAAATAGATGGCCTTATTGTTCAATCCCAGCTGGACATTTATCTGAGGCAGAAGGGCAAGGATAAAAACAGACAGGAAGGGGATTGGAGAGGGGTGGGAGATATCTATGGACAACAGATAAAGGGCAACGGAGGACAAGCTGGCGGATGGACTAGGGTGAGATCAAAAGGAAAAGGAGAGGGTGAGGGATTAGAGGGGCAGGAAGATAAGAGAGATATGAGGGGAGTGAACACCAACAAAGACAAGTCAAACAAATAAATAGAGAACAGACAGGGAACTCTTGAACAACTTTGAAAAAATAATGGCAAAGAAAACTTTGACGGGACCAGGATTATTAATAAACATTCAGCATTCTGAAGAAAATTAAAGTTCAAAAGTCAGTCAGTTTTGCCTTTGTTCGTTTGACCTAAAACAGCATTCTGTTTGAACTACATAGGGTCAAATTCAAACAAAGTTTTGCTTGCTCGACAGAATGACTTGACATGTTTAACTCTGAGAGAGAAAAAAACGGGGCCTGACATTTATATTAATCCCTGTTAGGGGGGTGCCTTCCACAGAGGCCAAAATGCAGGGCAACATTAAATTTTGAAAGAAAAAGTGATATGCAAAAATGTTGCAAACTGCTTACTGACTAAAATTACCAAAATGCAAATCTCAAAATTTAGTGGGCCTGATGTTTTGACCTTTCTCAGAGTGACAAGGACAAACAGAAAAAGAGAAAAAGAGAAGAAAAACATAGAAGAATGGGCCTACCTTCAGGCCAAAGGTGAAGACGGTGAGAATGCCTTGCAGTATCATGGCCAGGGGCAAGAGCCACAGGGCCTGTATCAGACCAGGCTGGGGCACCGCCGACGGATACCACTGCTGGTCCGTTCGGGTGTAGGTCCGGTTATAATCGCTGCCAACCAAACAAAATCAAGCAAGAATCACACACAAGCACGTACAATGTATAGTCAAACACTGCACTCTGCACGTAATTCACGGCTCCCCAAACCAACCCCCCCCCCCCCCCACCCACCCCCGATTTCCACATTGTGATTCCGCAGGGCAAATCTTCAAATCTTATCTCGGCCGATTCTTCATACGGGGTTCTTAGCCGGCAACCGGACTTCATTTTTCATTCACCAGAACAATTTGGACCAAAGTGGTGACTGGATTCGGAGGGCCCAGCGCATAGCAACACCACAAGCACTCCAAATTCAGAGGACCTGTCGTATAAAAAAAAAAAAACACCTCGCCAAAATTGCCGAGAATTAAACTGGGGAAAAAGCCACGTTTCCAGCGGACTTATTTGGTAAAACTCACCAAGACGATGGGTTACTTTTCCTATTTTAAGTCTTGTGGAAACGGCCCAGTTGAAAGCCCGCTGGTTACTTTGACCGGCCAACCTCTGCCCAGTAAAATTGGCAGGTAACTTTAACCAATTCAATGAGGGTTTGCCTCACACGACCTCGACCAGCTCAGTGGTCCAGAGTGTTTAAGACGTCCACACTAGAAAGAAGGAGTTGTGGGTTCGAATCAGCAAAGCACTGGGCACTGCTTATTACGTCAAGCAGGGCAAACCCTCATTGAATTACATTCTCCTTGATGCAAACATCACGTTATATTTTGACAACTTTAAGTCGATTTATCCAGTGGCAATGTGCAACTTGTCTCACCAGAACCCAATGGTGTCCTGCGGTCCGCACTCGCGGAATAAAGCCGCAATCAGCTGGCTGGTGTTCCTGCTGGAGTATGGGTTGGGGAAGCTGAGGATGGCTGTTGCCAGGGTAACCAGAAGCACCTGCAATTCAGTCGGCAACAGAAAAATCTGGACGTGTCACGACGCAGAATGACCGTCTTTCTAATAGTCATACAAAAAATGATGCAAACTGCTCTCTAACTAAAACAACCCAAATTGCAAAAATGTGACCCGGCACAGCGACATGAGGAATATCCCACCAAAACACTTTTCGAGTAAACAACGCCTGAAGTCAAAGTATCTTCTCAATTCGATAACAAATCCATTTTTGTTTTTTTGTATTTTCGGAAAGTTAATGTGTTGGAGTATATTATGTCCAAAGGATTTTTCCGAAATCCGTCTCTAAATGTGGGAAAAACGACGATTTCGGGGGAGTGTTTGTGTACTGTTTTCATGAAAATGTAAAGTTCCTGCCTTTTTGAATGACCGCTTTCGAGGAGTTAGAATGGCGCTGCTATAATGTGTCTGGTACCAAATGAACGAGCGAAGTCCCCTTGTACTATTTGCAACAAAGTTCACACGGAGTAATTTTGATATCATTTGAAAGCTAATGGTATATACTCTTTCACATCATTAGAAAATCTCAAAATCTCAAAAGTGGGGGTTATTCTTCGTTATGCTGTGCCGGGTCACAAATGAAAAATCGTTGAGGGCCTGGAATTTCCTTCTACCCATTCAATGGACACCTAGACCAATACCTTCTCAGGCTCCATGAAGATATGCAATTGTAACGGATGATTTTGTACATGGCTGTGGTACAGTACAAGAAGGACCGCTTCTCTCTCGTACCACCAGGGACAAAAGCCAACTCAACCCCCACAGACAGAAGCAGGGTCTCCCCCCCCCCACCCCACCAGTCCATATCGGTACAAGGCCAGGTACAGGGATGTAAGTGACCGACAAAGTCATTTCCTGAAAATCACTGAAGGCCAATCAATTGTGCAACTCCGATTGAGAGCTTACACGACTGAGAGATGCGACTGCGCGTGAGTGTTTACGCGACCGAGAGATTCATGGCAGGGGTGCAGGCGCCATAATTTTTTTTAGACTTTTAACAGATATAAATGAGCAGTTTGAGATACCTGTTTGACATAAAATAAAAAAAATAAAATAAAAAATAAATAAATAACAAAACAAAAATTAAAAATAAATCAAAAATTAAAATAAAATCACTGGAAAAAAATTATGTAAACATCTGGAAACATCTGGAAAAATCCAGAAATTTCAGGAAATCTTACATCCATTCAGGTATCTCTCTAAATTTGACTAGCCAGTCAAATTAAGACATTTTACCCCTCCCCCTCCCAACAAAAGTACACAGTCCAGATTAGTGTAACATACACAAATCTTGCAAACTGCTTACTGACTAAAATGACCAAATTGCAAATCTCAAATTCTAGTGGGCCTGACGTTTCGATCTTAGCATGACCTTTGAGAAAGAACCTGCTACTGCTGGAATCGAAATGTCAGGCCCACTAAATTTTAAGTCCAGACTAGTGTTCAGGAACCAGGCATGCAACTCTTGAATTGTAAAAAAAAAAAGGAAAATGTCCAAATCAAAATGCGAGCGCCAAGCACAAAGCCCTTACGGCATTTGGTTTGGGGCCTGCTTAAGGGCCCGGGAAAATTTTGGATTCTAGATGCTCTGTGGTGCATTCTGAGCAGTTTGTGACAACTTATGACTTTAAGCTGAGTGACAGTTTTTAACCTTTTTCAAGGCATTCACCCATAACTTGTTTTTTTAACAAAATGAAAAGTAAACATCAAAGTTTTTAACCTGATCTCATTCTCAGCATGTGTTTTAAATAATAGTTGGGGGAGAAGAAATATCCAGATGGATTTTTTTTTTCATTTTTTTTTTTCAATTTATTTTATGGCCGAATTAAATAAAACGCGGAAATCCGCGGATGCGCGGAAAAGTTACATGCCTGAGGAACACCCCCAAGGTCTTCTTACAACGGGCTACAGTCCGCTACAGTCCACAACCCTAGCCATAAGCTAACTTATGTGCATAACGATGGGCATACCTCAGTCACGGGGTACTGTCCCACCTTGGACGTCATTCGTAAGCTGCACCATTTCAGGTTGAGCCGGTTGAATGCAACACCGTACAGACCCTGCACGCAGGTCAAAAGACAAAGAATGTTACTTTCACTCACACCTCACATGGATGGGTTTCAACCAGAAAAACTCACTTGACCGGCTGGCTAGAGCTTTATGCTTACGGGTATACGATTAAGAGAAATGACAATGAAATGTTAAAGTTGAGGACTGATTAAAATTGCGAGCTCTAATGTCATGGCTTGTTCCTTGAATAGGTTCCCTGTTCCTGCCATCCTGAAATGAAACAAAGTTTTGTGCCTGTGACACTAAAGGCTTGGTTAATGCACGTGCATGCTGAGTGCTGCATGTAACCCCGTGTATATGCAGAAACTTTGCCAGACACTAAACTCGTTTAGACCATATACATGTAGGTCTAGTAATAAAGGGTTCAGGGGTGGATTTCACAAAGCCTTATAATCCGATGGATAAATCGTATCTCATTTTACTACTGATAGCCCATCATAACTTGTAACAGGCCGTACGGTTTCTGTGCATCACTCATTGTCTTGCGATTGATGGCAAGTTATGATGAGTTTGGTCAAATCGACTGTAGGTCTCGTGAGCTTCCTCAGAGACTAGACCTGCAGTCCAGTGCTTTTCCTCCCATGAAATTCGACCCCTGATTGGGTAGCAAATGTGCCATTTACGAAGCTCAGCAGCTAATCTGGCACACAGGCCCACTTCTATCCTCCCAGACAGTGCTCATTGACTTCTTCACGCAATGCTATTACACTACCTCAAGAGCGAAACATGGGGAAACTTAAAGACGTACCCCAAGCACGCCCAGGAAGACAAAGGGCACGATCTCAAAGACGTACCCCAAGCACGCCCAGGAAGACAAAGGGCACGATCTCAAAGACGTACCCCAAGCACGCCCAGGAAGACAAAGGGCACGATCTCAAAGACGTACCCCAAGCACGCCCAGGAAGACAAAGGGCACGATCTCAAAGACGTACCCCAAGCACGCCCAGGAAGACAAAGGGCACGATCTCAAAGACGTACCCCAAGCACGCCCAGGAAGACAAAGGGCACGATCTCAAAGACTTACCCCAAACACGCCCAGGAAGACAAAGGGCACGATCTCAAAGACTTACCCCAAACACGCCCAGGAAGACAAAGGGCACGATCTCAAAGAAGTACCAGGAGGTGCTGTAGTCCACGTAGAACTTGACAGCATGGTCATTGCCAAAGGGGTTGATGGCTTGCAGAACAAAGGCAGCTATCATTGCACAGAAGAAAGACCTCCACAGGGTCTTCAGAGGAAAGTAATAGCTGATCTGATGGGGAGAGGGAACAAAAAATAATCAGTTTTAAAATAAAAATTAATTAATTCTAGGTCTTCCAGCTTTTTACGACTAACTGTTACCTCACTCGATTTTTTTTTTTTAATTTACAGGGCTCAATGCTTTGATTCAAGTAGGAGCTTTCCTATTAGGATAGAAATCTGCCTTTGAGAAAGGTCCTGCTAGGAAAGAAATCTGCCTTTGGGAAAGGTCCTACTAGGATGGAAATCTGCCTTTGAGAAAGGTCCTGCTAGGATAGAAATCTGCCTTTGGGAAAGGTCCTGCTAGGATCGAAATCTGCCTTTGGGAAAGGTCCTGCTAGGAAAGAAATCTGCCTTTGGGAAAGGTCCTGCTAGGATCGAAATCTGCCTTTGGGAAAGGTCCTGCTAGGATGGAAATCTGCCTTTGAGAAACGTCCTGCTAGGATAGAAATCTGCCTTTTGGGAAAGGTCCTGCTGGGAGTGAGTCAGGTCAGGCCCTCTAAATGTTTGACGTCTGCATTTTGGTGGTTTAAGTCAGTAAGTAGTTGTATACTACTTGCAAACTACTTGCAAATTACACTACACTATTTTCTTACTCCTGGAAAAATGATGCTGGTAACTCAACGTTGCAGGAAGAGTGTACCCTGCCCGTCGGCTCAAAAGAGAGGTGTTTAATACATTGGTGTCACCACAAACCTTATTCTCTAGAACTGATTGGTCAGTAATCTTTCCCCTACTCCCTTTCATGGACCTATATTGATCCTATCAGGGGAGGAAATGGCCCTGGTCCCCTCAGGGATGTGGTCTAGCTTTGCAGCCTCGATCCTTGCCGGGCAAGGCTCAGTCAAAAACTCCGACCCGGGACATTGGAAAAGTGACCCACGCCCCCTGGACTTCCCTACCTCTTCCAGACTAAAGAGTACCCCTCCGATGGGCGCCCCAAAGGCCACAGACACCCCTGCTGCAGATGCTGCAGATAACATCTGAAGGGGGAAAAAAACACACCGAAAAACAAATGTGAATGAAAAAGACAACAAATTCTTCTGAATTCCTTGTGACACAGTCCTTCTGACACAAACACAACATGCATGATAATGCATCCCGAGAAATAATGGTTCACAATCTTTTCTTGACTGAAGATGAACTTGCTTGTTGCAGGGTGTTTTTTTCATGCTTAAACAGCTCCACTACTTTGGGCCCTGATTTTATCAGGCAAGTTTCTTCCTGCTTTAAGAATTTTCTTGGGCGCTTTAGCGGCTCGCTGAAATTGAGTACATTAACAGAGGCTTCATGTGTTTAAGCAAATTCTGGTGCTAAAGCGGCTCTATGAAGTTGGTCCCCCGGTTGCAAGCCCAAATTCTACACATTCAAAAATGCTAGTAAGCACACCCCATATTTTGAATAAGAGTCAAACACAATACATATCACCTGAAATATGGTCTAAGCCTTGGAAGCTTGAGGTCTCAGGCTCAGCTTGGGGCACTGAGGTCTCGGCCTCAGCCTTGGTCACTGAGGTCTCAGTCTAGAAAGTCTTAGGGACACTGAGGTCAATCTCGGTCATGGGCACAGTGGTCTCGACCTCAGTCTTGGGGCACTGAGGTCTTGGTTTCAGTCTTGGACACTGAGATTTCAGTTTTGTACAATGGGGTCTTGGTCTCAGTCTTGGTCACTTATGAACGAGCCCTAACCCCCATCCTCCCCACCCCCTCGCCCTCCCCCTCCCCCTCCCCAGCCTCTCACCTCTCTCTTCTTGGCCTCGTTCTTGCTGTACTTGGAGATGAGGTAGCAGCAGAGGTTGCCGCAGCAGCAGGCCACATGGACCAGCGGTCCCTCCTTGCCCAGGCTCAGCCCGGCGCCCACCACCAGGATCATGGTGGTGCTCTTGACCAGTAGCGTCCACTTGCCAAAGAAGCCCTTCATGATGAACCCGCTCAGGATGGTCTTGATCTGTCCGGAGAGGGGACATCCGGAAACGGGTTGAATGAATGAATGAGACTTAAGGCTTTCCATGGTGGGTGAATATAGGAAGGTTTGCGGTGAACACCATGTATCAGGTCTCTTAAAGGAAGAGGTATGGTTCTGAAAAGAACCTGAGGGTAACTCGACGTTTCGACCAGTATGCTCTGGCCGTCATCAGGAGAAACTGGTTGAGAAACGGGTTGAGAAATGGCATGAGGAACTGACGAGAAGCGCTCAAGATCACATTGCCCATCACATGCAATTTCTCGTTTTGTGAGTGTGTGCGTTGGTTCTGAAAAGAACTCCATTTTTCCGGTTCTTTTCAGAACCACACACACTCACAAAAGAGAAAGTGCACGGTGTTACCGCAAACCTATCGTTTAGTCTGCTACACTCACCATGAAAACCATCAAATCCTTTTTTTTTATAAAACAATAACCCTCCAGAAATTAAGAAATCCCGAAGGCCAATCAATGGTTTGCAGCATTTTACCAGATAACTTATAAATAGTGATGGTAAAATAAACGATTAAAAAAAGGGGGTTTTGGAGAAGGGTGATCAAAGTCACGCGATGTATCGTTGCTCGTTGCGATGTTTCGGTTGCTGGAACTGCTAGCCTTCATCAGGCAACATTGGGTTCATCAAGTACGGAGACATTTTTACCTCGGGGATGCCAGAGCCGCAGGCGTAGGGGGCAAAGACCAGCACCAGCAGCACGGCGCTGCCCGACATGAGCAGGGCCAGCAGGATAAAGACCAGGTAGGCCACCAGGTAGGTCTGCCAGACCACCGGCCCTCCGCCCCCCATGCCCAGGAGGTCGGACCACCGCCACCAGGTGGGGCAGGGCATGCCTGCCTGGTCCCAGAAGTCCGTGTTGTTCTGGGCCCAGCAGCACTGCTCCCAGTTCAGCCAGAAGGCGTCCCGGCAGATGCCGAACTTGAGGTCGCTCAGCCATGAGGCCACGATGTCGATGATGCCGGCAAACACCCCTGTGTCAGTGGGCAAGCCGAAAAAACAGCCGGGAAAAGCATCGTCAAATGGGAACCCCCTTAAAGTCCACTGCTTTTAGTTATCATTCGTTTATTCATTTTATTTCACAGTATCACAAATACATAGTTGCGATCACTGCTGTAGGTCTCGAGACCTGGTCTTGGTCTCCAAATGCTCTCAAGACCTTCTCGGTCTCGTCATCTCAAGGGGAGGGGGAGGAGGAGGAGGAGGAGGAGGAGGGGGGAGGAGGAAGGGGAGGAGGAGGAGGAAGGGGAGGAGAGGGAGGGGGAGGAGGAGGGGAGGAGTGGAAGGAGGAGGAGGAGGATGAAGATGAGGATGGGGATGAGAATAGAGATTTGGATGAGGACTGGAGGAAGCTGAGGAAGAGGAGGATGGGTGGAATGAGGAAGGGAAGGAGGAGGAGGGGGAGGGGAGGAGGATGAGTAGGAAGAAGAGGAGGAGGAGGGGGAGGAGGATGAGGAAGATGAGGAGGATGAGGAAGATGAGGAGGATGGTGAGGATGAGGAGGATGAGGAGGGGGAGGATGAGAATGGGGATGAGGATAGGGATTTGGATGAGGACTGGAGGAAGTTGAGGAAGAGGAGGAGGATGATCGAGGGGGATGAGGATGATGATGATGATAATAATGATGATGATGATGAGGAGGAGGAGGAGGACGAGTCAAACACCAGTGCATTGAGGCGAGGGTCTCAGGTCCACATCTTAGGCCAACTCTTTGAATTGGATAAACCCCAAAAATGTGATGACTTCTATTCTTACCTGACAGTATTCCCACCAGCAGGACCACCAGCCAAGCCGACCCCGAGTAAAACGCCCCCTTCATGCGTCCCACTAGCGACAACTGGCTGTGTCGACTGACAGCCTTGTGCTCCTTGCGGTATCGCTGCATGTCCCGGGCCCAGTCGATGGTGTGGAAGTCCTCATACTGGCCCGGTGCCCCGCTCCCTTCAAAGGAGTCTGGTGGAGGGACGTGAAACCGGTTAAAAACCCAACATCAAATCCATTCCATATGAGCCCCGGGGGAGTGGGGGGGGGGGGGGGAGGGGGAGGGGGGGGGTGAAGCACATTTTCAAAGCGCTTCTTCAAGTATAGCTCCTCTAGGCTCCAAACCATTAAATGAGATTGTAATAATGAGGGCTTTGCCCTACTCAACAAATGATGACCACCGTACACTCATCAGTGCTTCGCCCAATAGTTAAAAAATTACAGGTAGTTCCTGCTGCTAAAACTCCTGCTTTCCAGTGCAGACGTCTTCACCTCTTGACCACCAAGCTGGTCAAGGTCCTGTGGTGGATTTGAATCTGTGTGGTGGCTGGAGCCGCACCGCATTGCGCCATAGGCATAATGCCACTTTTTGCATCAAGGAGAATGTAATGCAATGGGGTTTGGCCCAAATCGATGCATAATTAGCACTGCATACATTGTATATACTCGGTGCTTTGCCCAACTGCCTGCTGGGGAATAAAATAGGTCGTCTCACATCTACACGTAGCACAGGGCTATGGCATTAAGAAATAGACATTGAAATGGCGTGCAGCATCTATCTAGGGAGTCTGGGTTGAAGCGAGATTTGAAGGTTTGGATGGTGGAAGCAAAATGTGGACAGTTTGCGATGACACCATGTATGTTAATAGTCATCTCTTTCGAGAAGGAGTGTGGCTCTAAACTGAGCCAATAACTCACCATTTATGGCAGTGTGTACTCTGCTTAGTCTCCTACCATGCCTGTCAGTGGGCAGATAGAGGACACACCGCCAGAAACGTCGAGTTTGTACTGGCTCTTCTCAGACCCACACTCCCTCTCGAAAGAGATGACTTACAGTACAGGCTGTCTCGGCGCACTTTCCACACAGTTTTTTTTGTTTTTGTTTAAGCAGGCGTAGCGCCCTCACCAGGCTCACCTGATTGGCTGTTGCTGTCCGTGCTAATGCGGGCTGTCGGTCCGGACAGCGTGCTTTCCGTGTCCGTGCTGATGTCCAGCAGGTTGTCGTCCTCCTCCTCGTTCATGAGAGAGGACGTGGCATCGCCGTAGCGATAGTAGGCACTGCTGCCCATGAGTTTATCTCGCTCCATCGTGCGTTGGTGGAGCTCAAACCAACTGGACCAAAGAAAGTGGCCCAAATCAACCAAATTGCCAAGCCAAAATAATAGCATGAAGTTAATTTCAAAATAAAATATTGTGGTTGAGCAATATGAGTGAAAACCCTGGGTAAACCACAAAATATGATTGTTTTGTTTTTTTCCATTTTAGAGTGGTCAAAATGATTACTGACATACCTAAGAATTCTACCTTTCTCAGATTTCTGTGAAAGACAAATTACAGTAAGAGGCTTAATAGATGCATAGGTATTCATTCAGTGGGCACTGACACTCATGACTGTACTTACATGTACATGTACCTCTCTGTCAGAGAAAGTCTTGAGGGCCTTAGAATAATATCAAAGGCAGAACGAGAAATCGCTCACAAGATTTTGATATGATCAGATAAGCTGAAAGACCTTTTCATGCACAGAATGAGGATGCGATCCTGCTAGGATTGAAACACAAGCACATCTAACATCATTTTCAGAATGGTACCTGCATGTACCCTAGGACATTGGAGTCAGCAGGCTGTTCCAAACATGTCAACGTTATTTCATACACGTGTCCACTTCCTCATCCATCAGTGGGGTGAAATTTTTCAGTGCACTCAGCGTGACCAGACAAAAAGCAAATGGAAAGCGTACATATGTACATGTACATGCAAGAGACTACAACCTGGGGCCAATTTCATAGAGCCGCTTAAGCGCCAAAATGTGCTTAAGCGCCAAAATGTGCTTAAGCGCAAAAACTCATCAGCCACAGGATCCCCTTGCCAACCCAAACTTCACTTTTATTTCATGCTAAGTAAAGAAGAGTGGAATACAAGTCAAAAGCAATGGACATCACATTGCAGGGCAGCATGTAATCCTGCTTACACGAGGAAGACTTTTCCTGCTTAGCAGATTTTCACGCTTAAGCGGCTCTATGAAATTGGCCCCTGGTAACCATGCCAAGCATGCATGCATGTATGTTTGGGTGGGCCCTGGCAGGAGGGAGGGGGCATATCGGACCAAAGAAACACAGCAAAAGCAAGTGGGGGCTGTGCGCCAGTCAGCCTGTCATTGTGATCTTGGCTTAGGCACAGGGCATGATTACTAACACATCCATGACAAGTGACTGTATAGGATTTATCCTGATCGATAACAATTGCTAGCTGCTTGAGTGCGTTTCAACATTCACTCCGAGCATCTTTTTTAGGGGGGTCAGACAAATAAATCACCCAAAAAGCTAGACACGTGCTAGAGGACCAAATGTTCTGAATCCCGTCAGAACCTTCCCTGGGATTACAATGACGTCAGGCTTCTAACATTTGGAGTTTTGGAGACTCTCCTTAACAGTTGTGTGCACTTTTTGATAAAGTAGTGAGACAGATCAAATCCCTAAGATTTCATGGCCAGTCCACGCACATTTGTTGACTACATCTGTCATGTCTGTAGTTTGGCTAGCCACCATACAGTGTACATGTATGTACATGACCTGACAGTTCTTATTGCTTCATTGTTTTGAGTATCATCCCATGAAATACAAAGTTCAAAGTCTACACATTCATGTAGACTAGTACTGTAACTCAATCGTTCCAGACAGGCTGTGTAACAAGGAATAGCAGGGACGAATAAGACTATACACTCTTAAAACATACTGTAGGCCAAAGTTGTTTGCTCAATCCTAGGCATGATCTTATCAGAAGTACTGGTTTTGATCAAAACAATCCAGTAAAATGGGCTTTTATTGTTAACGGTATGTACAAGTTGATACTTTGACCAGCATTAAACGAAATGCTGGTTCAAAGTGGCCCTTCTTATACAGTAGGCCCTATAGCATGGTGTATCTTCACCAAGCAACGGCATTCTTTCTTGAGGATGTTCCTGTTGATGTTATGCATATTCATGAACACTCTCTACTCTGATTGGCCATCGTCAGAGTATAGAGCATAGAGCATACATAAATATAGAACCTTCTTACTGACGTCACGTTGCTACTAGAAACGCCATCCTGGAGTACACACATACGCTTTCGCTCGCACGTTTGTGTTCGTTTAACGTTACGTTAGTCATCATGGCGAATTTGAATGCTGCACAGTCGGCTTATAGAAATACAGTTCTCTCGACATTCTCGGCTTTATTGCTGGAATAGATCCGTACACAATTAACCCGTGACAACCATTTCGTCCATCTTTTTAGCGAAAGTGTACGAGTTGCGTCACCTTCTCTTGTCAGTACAGCGGATAAACAATCAAAAGATTTCTTATCACGATCCTCCTGCTTCCACAGCCAAGGACAGCGCAAAAGTTAATCATCTTTCAACAGAACAAGTACCTCCCATCCATGGCAGAACCACGGAGGAATAAAAAGAGATTCCTCCATGGCACAACTAGTAATTAATACTAGTAAAAAGTAGCAGTAGTAGTAGTACAACTACGACGAGTTCAAAAGTTGCCGCCGTGCATGTGGAGTTGTTTGTATGCACAGCTGACTTAGTAACGGAGGTGACGTGCTCATGTGTGTAATCCAAGATGGCCGATAAACAAAACGGTGACGTCATCGAAGACGGGTCTATACAACAATGATGTAATGACAGTTTGCCAATCAGAATACGGGACCGACAGAATAGCGTTCACGAGAAGAATGCCGTTGCTGCGTGAACTTAACCTACCGTAATGGTTTTGGACTGAGTACTGTACACTGTTGTTCATTTATTTCACTTGCATAAGCCCCACCCACCCCACATACAGTATGTAAGTACATGAAAAGCTGAACAAGGCACTGAAAGAAAATGGAGCACAGCAGGCATGAATAATGGACGTCAATATGGAGGACAGTCTGAAAGACGGATGAAATGGTGACACTGCACTGAACCACACAAGCAAACAAAGAATGATGGAAGAGCATGCAGCTCTTGTTCTGCCAGGAACAGACAATACAGAGGTCGATATGTGCACAGGAAATCTTGAAAAGTTCATTTCAATGGACAATCTGGATGGCTGCCCGTTACCAATCCCCCTTATTTTTACCTAAAACATTTCGAAAATCCCCAAAAGAAAGAAATACTTGAAACACCAATGGTTATAGCTCTCTAGTCCCAAGTTGTTATGATTAATAACTAATAACAAATGTTGTAATAACTGATTTACTAATATCAACAAAGCGTTAAGATTTCTAATAAGCAACACTATTAAACACTTTAACACTGGTTCCCACATTCTAACTCGCTGAAGGGATAGTGTTGCGCGAGTACCGGTATGTGACACCAACTACGTGTTAGTAACTGCAACGAGCAGCCCTCACTGGTGAACTTACACAGTTGGCTTGCCTGCCCCATCCTGATGATCCTCGGGACCAACGGAGGAGGAATCGTTAAGCCGCGTGTAGCTCATGATGGGCAGCGTCCAAGGGGAAGGGCAACATGCGGTCAAGGGGGGGGAGAGGGGGGGGGGAGAGTGAGGGGGGCCTGAGCGCCTAGGTCGCGGCAAACTGTGTAGCTTCCATGTGCCACTTATTAGAAAGCTCTGTCGGAAATAAGTGCAAACAGGGTGATGATTAGTAGAAAGAAAGCCGTCGCATCCCAACTGTAGTCACTGCCCCAAAACCAACTGGGTATGCCTGACTGTGTACATGCTTAAGTGCCTGCCAAACTGCGTTCAAGGGCATAGCCAACAGCAGTTGCCAAGCACACCCAACTGTGAACAATGCCTAACTGATGTTTGGGGCTTGTGGGATAATGTTCCCAACTGTGTTTTTGGATGAAAGCCCAACTGTGTTTTGGTAATGGGCCTGGAGTGTTAGGGCCTTGCCCAAATTTGTCCATGAAATACATGTACTCAGGTATTGACAACATACTCAAGTATAAGTATGCACACGGTGTCACTGAAAAGCTTGGAAATTACAAACAAATTACTGTAGATGTGCTGAGTTTGAATGCTTTGGCACAGGATCTGTAGTTCCTTGTCATTTCGACTTTTGAGGTAGTCAGCTAGGCAACTAAATCCCACACACTTGGATTAATTTGGGGTATTTCAGTCACTCAAGTAAGCAAGCAGTCTGACGCATTTTGTCCATCATGACTTAAATGTGCACAGACACCAGAAATACTCGTGCATGAATGCCCAAAACACACTTTTTGACTTTGAGGTACACTGTAGTCTTGTCAGCTACAGTGCTGTAGTCTGGTAGTAGGCAACTGAATCCCACACACTTTTGTGGCCTGGGGCCATTTTGTATGGGGGCCATAGGTGCTATGCTGCTGTTCAGAAGCAGTCCAGCCCAGTTTGACAACCACATTTTGCCACGTGTCCCACCAAGCTAGGAGTGCCCGCACCCAAACACGTACTGGTAGTTGGGGTCTGTGACCAAAGCCAGGATGCAACGCGAAAGCCTCATTAAATAAATGTCCAATCAAAAAACAAACAAAACAAAGGTGAGGCTTTCGGAAAGCTAAAGAAAAACAGGGAGATGAATAGATGATGTTGGCATTAATTTCCAAGACAGAGAGAGGGTTATTTAAGAAGAAGGAGTAAGGAACAAGAGATAGAAAAGAGGAAATGATTAAAACAGAGAACACAATCTTGATCCCATTTGACACCGGAAGGAAGTTGAATGCTCTCTCACCAGTTTACACTCAGTTTTTGGATAGCACGATACTTGATGCTGCAGCAAAGATTATGATTTGTAACGAAATAAATGCCAAGAAAACAGCTTGGAAAAGTTTGTATCAAGACCAATGGTTCAAACTATGACTAGGCCAGTATTATACCGTGATCTAATTAGCATATGCTATGCCATAGTGATACAGGCCTACCTGGTAAACCAGTGAAAACTGATAAATATTAATATTATGCACCTATATCAGTTGCACACAGGTGTATCCGTGTCCATGTGGATGTGCGTCAGATTTCGCCTGTACAAATATCGACCCCAAAATCAACAAATTGACAAACCTGTTGCGGATTTGTATGCTCTTTGGAACAATTTTTATGACACACCCAATGGGGTCTGAGGTGCACGTTTCTCTTTGGAACAATTTTTATGACACACCCAATGGGGTCTGAGGTGCACGTGCACTGAATAGGCCTACAAATTATTTTTCGGTACACGGTCAGTTTAGTGGACCTCTTGCCAAGATTTTAGTTAATAATACTCTCCCTGTAAAAAAACCTAAAGCCAAATTAGCCAATTTAGACCATCAATTTGCATGTATATCAATATCCACGGTCTGGCACCACCACTTGCCGTTTAAAATTGGACTTACAATTTTCCCATAGGAATAGTGAAGTGCATGTTTTGGACAGAGCAACGCACTGAGGACAGTTGTCTGGTTGACACATACATGTACGTGCCACAAAATCATGAATTTGGAGAAAACTTTAAGTCTAATTTTTGTTTCAGCAAGTGGTTGTGCCAGACAATGGGATGATGGACATTGTCAATGGACCTTTCCCATGAAATATGTAAATTAGACCTAACGCATGCGCTTTACTAAATTGGTGGGCAAACGAGTGCGACTTGTGTGCAGGTTTCGAAATACGCGCGTAGGAGACACTGAATAGCCAATGACCGCACACCAAACTGTTAGTGAGAAGGAACGCGCGCACGCCCGTGGAAAACTATGATTGGTTGGCAGCCCGCTTGCCCACCAATTTAGTTAAGCGCATGCGCTAGGTCTAATTTGCATATTTCATGGGAAAGGTCCATTACAATCAGTTGGTTGTCTTATTTGGGTTCAGGATTTTTTCCACCCGTTTGCGGTGAAGGTATTAATTAAATTAAACTCTCTCCGACCTCTTTCTGAGTGTATTCTGTGGCCCAAAGTTTGTTTTTGTTCCGTGGTCGTGAACAATGGTCAGTATACTCCCATTTTCATCAGCTGTGTGACATACCTTGAAAGAAATGGACATTGACATTGACGGACCACGACGCACCTATTTTTATTGTGGATTTTTTGTTTTTATGAACATGATCGGATTTTAGCGCACGGTCCCTGGATCATAATTTGGAGGGACAAGAAGCACACATGACATACATGTACACTTCCCGGTGTCATGCCAAATAGTGTCCCCTGCCAAATAGTGTCCACTCATTAGCATACTGATCGCTGATTGGTCCAATACGTATGACATTCAACCACCGTGGTTGGGGTATGGTTGCGCACTACACACACATTGTGTATGGTTGCTGGCCTAACACACGCAACGTTGGGCACTTTGGTACCGTTGGACCCTAACTGTAACCGTAACGCTAACCCTAACCCAAACAACCCTAATCCTAACCCTAATCCTAATCCCAATCCTGATTCTAATCCAAACCCTAACCCTAACGACCCTAATCCTAGTCCTAACGCTAACCAATCAGCGATCAGTATGCTAATGAGCGGACAGTATTTGGCAGGGACACTTTTTGGCAGGACACCGGGGGTCATAGGGTGCATCATACAATTGATAGATTTAGGTGCATTATCATATTATAAGTACTAGTAAGTAGTAGTACTAGTAAGTAGTAATAGCCGTGCACCGGTAGGTAGTCCGAGTAACCTGGACCTGACAAGTCACACTTTTTTTATCGAATTTTGAAATTTTGAGATACGGGTTACTGTAGAGTCCAAGCAAAGTGAAATGTGGTAATTTACCGTAATGTTATCTTTGAAAAATACCCCCGACCGAAATCCCCAGATTTACCCCCAAAACACCTGTGAATCTGTCCCACGCGCCCATTGAGGATTCAGTGAGAATTACAGATTCCAATACTGGTCATTTTGTTTTACTCATGTTTGGGAAAAGGGAGAAATTTCCCCTCAGTTGACCGTGAACGGGTCGACGGGTCGACGAGCCGAGTTGGGGTGGCCATCTACACTACAGTCACCCGTCCCTCAAAATTTCAAAATTCGATAAAAAAAGAGTGACTTGTCGGGTCTAAGTTACTCGGACGACCGTGTAGGTATTAAACTAAAAAAAATCCTTTTCTTTTATTGTTACTTATGATGAAGTTATGGTTATGCATTCACCATGCAGTCATTTACCTGCACGATGATATATATGCGACCAGGCATTGAATGGAAGGTGTGGTTATCCTAATTAATAAAACACCGTTTAACTTTAAGTACTTTAACTTCACGAAATAAAAACAAACTCAAAAAGCAATTGATCCATGTATTACTTACACAATTATTCCTTTGGAATATCTGCTTTCTTATGATGATTTCTAATTCTACTTATCGCGTCATTCTTTCGCTTGTTTTGAACTTAACTCGCAAGTGGACAAGAATTCGCTGCACTTCAGACAAAATAATCATCACTTGTTTTGTGAATAATTACAAAACTCAACTGAGTCCAACTTCCAAGTCACTGTCACGGGATGGTGTGAGGACCAGACTGATGCTAGCCGTAAATTTCAGCTGTCTATGTTTGGTATTGCAGTGATTATTCACAGAGATGTAAAAATAACAGCTAGATAGATATAGAGCTCTATGGCTGTCATTCATTATTATACGGTGCCCACTAAAGACGACAACATAAATCTGGAATTATTTTAATCATCAATTAATCTTTAAAAAGTGGTCTGGACGGTATCCATGCTACAATCATGGAGCTGTTCCGTACCAAATTTAGGGCCAGGTTCAGTCTGGTCTGTTCCATTTCTAGACACGCCTACAATTTATTATCCCTGTTGCTTGCAGTCAAAAGAGGGCGTTCTTCAATATGAATGGACTTTTTTCACAACAAAGGGGTGCAGTACACTAAATAGAGCTCACATTGAACACTGTACAAAAACACTCACTTTCAAGGTCAATTATCCCATGCCCAAAATTCTCTCAGTTCTTGTAGCTATACTTAAAATTGTAGTTTGGACATTCATCTCTCAGATTCTTTTCAATTTGTTGCTAATTACCCCCAGAAAAAACACCCCCAAAATGTGTAGCCGTCCGAGCCGAATTTCTGCAAGGATTTTGGGATGGACCCCTCCACTTCCACAGCCAAATAGGGCCACATTTAAAGCCAGATATGGTCCAAATTACATACCAAATTGAAGAGTGAACCCCCAGGTTGTCTTAAGCTTCACTTGTTCTACAATATATCAGTTAATTAGCCTCTAAAGACCCCTTATTAAAAAAAAGTTGTGTGTACACACTTTATGATAATCAGCTCGGCGGAGCCATCTTGGATGGATTTTGTGTGCTGCACCCAAAGAGGTTTGTATTAACTTTTTGTAATGGTGATTGCAGCATTAGCCTGATGAGGACACACTGGTGGACCTCAGACTGTGCCCACTGTTTTATTAGTAAACAATCAGATAAGAATGTCCACTGTGATCGGTTTATTCCCGTGGTTTGGCAACTTTACCAGCCAATCGTACGGAAGTATATGGATCGACTTAGGGTTTGGGTACCCCCAGAACTGTGGGGTTCTACTTCGTCCGCTGCTCTCCCGACCGGAACCCCACAGATAACTAGGCTTTTTTCCCATAGGCTTCTATGTAACGTTCACAAGTGCTGTGGCATAGGGATCAGCAGGTTCAGCATAACTCATAAAATACTGCTTCATTTGGCCGAAGATTTCTAGCAAATGTGGTTTACATACCACGCACCTGTGTGCAACTGTCCATTTGGCGAAAATGTGTCGATTTCCAAAAAAAAAATGGGCGAAAACCTCCCGGTTTGGTCGCGAGATCCAAACGGCAGCGCCGAAACTGGCAGTCTGGTCCCCTGTACGTCTTCGGAGCAAGGCGCTATACCGTACTACACCGTTCTGGGGGTAGTGTTTGGGGCTGTCTCGTCAGGCCTACTATAGAAAGGGAAGTAAGTTCAAAGAAATGCAGAACTTTACTGGAGTAAATCAACAGCGACGCAATCTCACATTATAATCTGAAGACACTGTGCTTTGATAACATCCCGGTAACAGTGTTAATTTCTGAGTAACTGATGCATGACTACTCAAATAAACCATCGAGCTCACCATATATGGGTCAACTACTGAAGTCTAAAAAATAGAAATGATCTTGGTCGGCTTAATCCTTCCACTACCTGAAATTAAGTGAACGCAGTGGCTGTTGTTACGGCAGTCGTCCGTGTGGTTCCCTGACTTCACAGTATTTGTCAGGATGTTTAGCTCTTGGAACAGACTATCAGCTAATAGACTGGTTCAACCAGCCTGCAATGCTGACGAAATACAATCAAGTCGGGGAACCACACGGACGACTGCCGTAACAACAGCCACTGCGTTAAGTGAAAGGTACGTCAGTATAGGAGTCCACGTACGAGGCAGATGATCGGCCGGGGGGTTGCCATCACACGCACCCAACGTTTGCTTGGCGCGTAGCGATTGATCTCCGTTGGCAGTTCCCAGATTGCTTGACAGAACAGCTGGAAAAGTTCTAGGGGGGGATGACTTACTGCAGTCTTCGGTGCGGCCGGTCCGAGTGTCCGGTGAAGGGCTGGCAGCTAGGTGATGTGATGCAGAGTTTGTCTCACGCCAGCCGGCTCGGAAGTTCGACTTTTTCGCCGACAAATATTGTGATGAGCTTGGATTGGTTTCCGCATCATCGTCTTCAGCACTGTCTTAATTGGGAAGAAGGTGGGGATGTCCTTGTCTGATGACAATGCCATCATGATCAGACCCGCTAACAGCGAAGATTTCGTCCAAAGGTTTTGCAGTATCACCCTCCATGTTTGCTTGTATTATTTTGGCAAGACGCCAAGCGCCAGCATCAAGCCACACGCTCGCATCCTCTTTTCCAACGAACCTGTAAGCACTATCACAATAGAGGCCGGCGCTGTTGAATTTGTGGTGTGAAGAGCATTCCATTATTTTTGGCTTTGAACCCCCAGTGGCACACTGGCCAACCAAGGTTCGTTGCAAATTGAGCCAAATTGGCACGCTTGGGAACGAAGTGGTACGCTTCTTAATTTGTGCCAAATTGGCTCATTGGTAGTGATGAAAGGGCTACAAACGGATTCGCTGCAAGAATTTTTCAACTGGATATCGCAACCACAACATAGATGTGTTATTAGCGACTACGGTCCAAGGCAAAAGTGGGAATATTCTCTTGGTACTGAAAGGGTTACTGGTGCATGTAAATTATTATCACCGCCGTATGGAATTCCATATAGGCCTATCTACCGTCACCCGTCGTGCGTCGTCCGTCGCCTCTTGCTTTTGGTTGTGTCCCAATTCTGCCATTTGGCAGTTCCATATCATACAAGCCATCTCCTGTCGCCCGTCGTCCGTCGCCCGAAAACAATTTTCAGCAAAAAAGCTAATGAATGACAAATTAATTATCCTCAGTGCAAATCATTCTTGCCTACTGTAAAGATGTGCTGCCTTGTTTTCATGAAATTCTAGAAAGAATACACAAATTTCATTTTTTTTTCTTCACAAATTTCACTTTTAAATCAATCCCGCTCCTAGACAATTATTATTCAATTAGACTTAAGGTGATATACAAAAATTTTGCAAACTGCTTACTGACTAAAATTACCAAAATGTAAATCTAAAATTTAGTGGGCCTGACGTTTTGATCCTAGGAGGACCTTTCTCAAAGGCAATTATTATTCTGCCTTTGAGAAAGGTCCTGCTAGGATCGAAACGTCAGGCCCACTAAATTTTAGATTCAATTAGACTGTGTAAAAGTAACTATTTAGACCCTATTTAAATGTAAGGAGGTAGGCCTATATCATCACTTTGTTTAATTTTCCGAAAATACGACCTATTTTTGAGGAAGTGTAATGCCATAATATTATGGTGGACAGACCAGGTATTCCAGCATATGTGACCCGGCACGTACAACGACATGAGGAATATCCCACCAAAACACATTTTGAGTAAACAATGCCTGAAGTTAAAGTATCTGCACAATTCGATCACAAATCAATTTTCTTTCTTTTTTATTTTCGGAAATTTTAAGTTTTAGAGGATATTATTTTGATATCATTTGAAAGCTAATGGTATAATCTTTCACATCATTAGAAAACCTCAAAATCTCAAAAGTGGGGTTATTCTTCATAATGCTGTGCCGGGTCACATATCAGCACTTCTTATTGGGCTAACGTTTCTTTTCAAACTTCTGTGCAACTCAAGTCATGTCTAATTTGAATTAAGTAGGGAGCAGTTTTCATCGTAGGTACACCCGCCCTCAAAATAATGTTTAATCAGTTCGTCTATATAAAGGAATCAGACAATGTAAATGATTTACTATTTTCCATTCAGTTCAATCGGATAGTATTTTATTTCCGATATGATGTCTTGGGATAGGCCTATCGTGGAAGGACAGGCAGAAATACCTACATAGGCTTAGTATAAAATTATGGCCTAATGTTAGGCAGTAGTTAGACATCTAGAGTAACTATTATCAACTTCAAATACAACCTACCCTAATTTAAGTATTGTTGTAAATGTATTTATTTATTAATTTATTTATAACAGAATAGGGCCTATTCTTCACCATGCATTTTACGTTACCGATGTCAAAATGAAAGGATATTGCTTCTTCCAGTTGGAATACGGCGCAACTGGAGAATTAAATCCATTATAGTGGCAGGCATGGAGGCTCGATCGAACAAGTAGGCCTATGTGAAAAGATCAGAAGTAAAAGTGAAAAATGCACTGCAATGCAAACAGGACAAAAAATAATCCGGAAATGTGTGTCATCTATGCAATGGGCAATAGTGTGGTTTATCCTTTTATCCTTAGCTTGCAATTTTAGTCAATTTTAGTGAAAATTGCACTGCGCAAACAGGACAAAAAATGATCCGGAAATGTATGTCATCTATGCAATGGGCAATAGTGTGGTTTATCCTTTTATCCTTAGCTTGCAATTTTAGTCAACAGATAAGACTTTTTAATAGTTTCAAGCAATCACTTGTACGTGTATTTGCTCTGCATTTTGTGTGGTCACTGTGCTAGGATTATAGCAAGGACACATTCTAAAAAGTTGAGGATGGAAACGACGAGAATGATCCTTATGAATCTCCCATCACTTTGCCATTGTTCGTAAGTTGCATTGTGTGGGGTGTGGGGGTGTGTTTTGACACTTAACTTTGCCGTGGTTTTTTTTATAACACAACATTTATTTCATTCAATCCTGCCACTGGTTTACATATTGCACAGTTACGATGGGTTTCGTGAAATCGATCACTATAAACTAGGTCATTTCGTGTACATGTATACTTTACCCAAGTCACGTCGTATTTGCCTAACTTTAGCTTTGTGTTCCCGTTTTCTTTGTGCGCTCTACTGTCAAAAAATACAGATGACGTCAAACATAAACCATGAACATGGTGGGCGCTCTTGACAAAGGAGACAAACTTCACACAAAAAAACACGTTCACTCGTCCCGGTTCGTTTCACACATTTTACAGGGCACTATGGCTGGAATGCGCATCCATTGGCATTGAAATTGCAAGCTACCTTCTGGATGGAACAGCGGGTTTGGTGAATAGTGTAATTATTTATTACAACCGCAAAAGAGCGAGCGAGCGAGGCAACGAGTGAGGCAACCATAAATCAGAAGAGCTGAAAAGCTCCTGTTTTGAGACAACCGTATAGCTCGGAGCAAAGCCAACCATGCGCGTACATCGTCGGATTGTAGGCTGTAGGCTAGTCTACATGTAGCTGCTTATAGCACTGTAGGCCTACCGGTATTGTGTGTGTTCGGGGAATTGGCAGTGGCATGAACAAATACATCACACAAAGCCAGCCAGAGACTGATCAGGACTATTGAAAAATATAAACGCGCTTCACTGCTGAAAATTTTCCCTGCTATACAAACTCACAGCTATATAGTTCGTTCGGCTGAGAACACGACTTTACTTGCTAAACTATACCATATTATACCCTGGAGCTATACCTAGCGCTCACATACAGGTATATTCACCGCTACCGTACTAAACACTGATTATTTGGGAAGGCCGCCATCTAAGCGCTGGATAGCTCAAGGGGGTAGGGCGCTATAGCTGGTACGCAGAACCAGAATTCTCACGGCTGCAGTGCAATGAAGTTCAACTCAACTGAAGAGAAGTGAATGAAACTCAGCTTGAGCTAATTCCGAGCGCTTTCCATCAGTTCACTGCTGCTAGATTTATGCGGTTAATTCTACATAATGCCTCGTACATAATTATAATAATAATAATAATAATAATAATTCTTTATTGCTACAGACATATTCAGATACATCGTAGAATTCATTGTGGCTGCTGCCTAAAAATACATTAAGACACATTAATTAAAATTAGTACACAGATAAAAGTATGATAAGCACACTACAAAATACGATAAAAGTGCAATTACAGTCAATACACTGATAGATCTTAGAAAAATAAGACATAGGCCTTATTGATAAAATCCACCGAAAAAAAAAATATTAACAACATTACAAAACATTAAAAATACATGAACAAGGTTATTTTAAAAAGTTAAAATGTCCGTTAAGGAAGCGAATTGCAGTGTTATAAAAAGATTGCTTTGACCGCCTTGTTGCGCCAGGTAGTGATCGATAGGCTTTTCTAATTTTTACAAAGAGTTCATTTGCCGGATGGAATTCATCTCTCATAATATTCTCTGCACTTTCATTTTTCTATTCGGTTTTGTCACATAGTCTACATACTAATCATTCTGATCGTCAGTATTTTCAGACTCCTTGAGAAGTTCGTCTCTCATGGCCGGGATGATTCCCTTACGGAAGGTGATGTCCAGTAGCTCCTGGGAATTCTTGACCGTCGGATACTGATTCAGTGCCCACTTGAGATAGACCAGAAACTCGCTCCAGTCTACCTGTCCGTCTGCGTCCATGTCGATGGCCTGTAGGGCCTTACGCGTGTCTGAGCAGCGGTAGCAGGCGAAGTAGGGCGCCATGAAGCCGTTGTAGAAGGAGTCGAACTGCAGCATCTCGTCCCCTTGCACCTCGTCCTTGAGGTCCCAGGTGTCCCAGGTCTCGCGCACCTCTTCGATCATGGCTTCGGCGTGCGGGCTTTTCAACTCCAGGTTCTCGATGGAGTCTCGCATTTTCTCGGTGATCTTGCCACCAGCCCGGTCGAAGAGCAGGGCCAGGCCAGCGTGGCTCATGTACTCCTCTTTCCTGTCAATCAGCATCCAATGAAATCAAACAACCAGTCAGCGATGGAGAATGGAATGCATAATGCACGATTGCAGTTCTTCAGCAGATTAACAGTTCGGAGAAGTAGCTTTGTAAACAGTCTACATTTATAGCTCTATTAATGACCACAAAGCATTGCTAATAATCGTGAAGTATGGGGGATGGCATTGGGTGAGCAAGAAAATAAGAAATCTTTATTTGTTGCGTCAAGAAGACTCTCGTGTGGTATACCTGTTGTCTCGGAGATCGTCCAACATGACCTCTTTCATCTTGTGCGCCTGCTTCAAATCGAACTGCTCGTCGAGGCCGAACAACTCTATCAGTCGCAAGCGGATCATCTCGTCTGACGCTAGGGTCGTGATTCTCTTGGGAGCTTGCTCTCCGAAGAAGTCGGCCAGGTCGAAGTCTTCCTTGGCCAGGCCCAGCACGAAGTCCAAGGCACGTTCGCCGTACACCGGCTGTTTGAGGTGCGGTCCCTGTCCCGTGGTGACCTGGGTCACGTTATTGGCAGCCTTCCTCAGGTAGGCGCAGTTGTAGCTCTGCAGGACCTTCCTGTTGCCCAGTCGGATCATATTCATGAGGGTGACGCAGGTGGATGCGTTTCCCATGGCGGCACCTTCGATGCAAATACTGCCCCAGGTGCCATCGCAGCCGTTCATCAGACTCTATTGAGGGGATAAAAGCACGACGAACGCAAATTGAAAGGCCTGTACCAGATTTTCCATTGATATACACATACATACAGTGTGTATACTGTTTTGTTTTCGTATTGAGTCTCATCGTTCACCCTGCTCACAGTTACAGTTTATGTATGCTCACAGGAACAGTTTATGTAGTCAAAAGCTATGTGGTTCTGAATTCGAAAACGTGTATAAATCATATCAAATTTTCACAGGTAAAACCCTTGATGTCAAGGAATATGCTTACACATACTTATGACAGCCAGGCGACATGATAGCATCACAAAATGATAGAGGGTTACGTGGTATGGAATTCGTGACGTTAATTACTGACCTCCAACTGTGAAGCATCGGCATATCCGAACTTCTCGTGGACGTGGACCAACAGCTTCCCCTGCCACTTGTGTGCGTCCATGATCTTGCGGATGTACTTGGCCCAGTTGCCGCAATGCTCCGGCATGCACGTGCCCCGAGCCTCTTCGAACATTAGTCCAAAGGGTCGCTCGTCATTGGGTAGGGCGGCCAAGAACTTGACCATTTCAAAGGCCCTGGCTGGCTTCTCAGCCATGAGATCTGACAGATCCCGTAGATTCACCAGAACCTTGGCGTCTGCGTGCATTTCCTTATGTATCCATACGATCCACTTCTTGACCAGCGCGCACATGTCGTCCATGCTGAATTTGCTGAAGTTGTACACGCCGTCACTCAGGTCGATTTCCAAGATGGCGTTCCATAGGCCTAACTCTCGCATCTTTTGCAGTCCCACGGGGATTGTTTCCGTATCCGGGATTTTGTCTTTAGCACCTGGCCGAGATTCATAGGAGAAAAAAAAAGTGTAAATTTGTTGGTGGGTCAGACGGTTGGCTGATTGAATGATTAATTGCTTATTTAATTTAATGACGACGACGCAGACGACGGGCAGAGTACATAATACCCGAAACGTTGAGTTACTGGCTCTTTTCAGAGCCACACTCTTTCTTGGAAGTGCTACATGGTGTCACCGCAAACCTCCCACTTAATTAATTGCTAATTTTCAATGGTTCGGTGGTGTTCATTTATTGTTGTTTATTGTTCAAAGTTTGACGTTTTTTGTTTTAAGTGTAAAATCCGAATCGGTTGTTTTGCCTTTGTGGTTTTCACTTTATTTGTACATGAAATCTAGAGTGTTATTCAGACGCATTAGAACATTTTTTGGTGATTTATGCGCAACAGTTATTATTATTATACTTTTGCAAAGAAAACTTTATTCCGAATTCAGGAGGGATACAAAGCAAATAAGGGAAAATATTAAGTGGGATAATTGCACTTAAAAGAAAAGAAGAATCAAGAAAAGAAAACCTTGAGAATTTATAGACATGTTGCATTATTTTGTACAAACGGTTACTTTAGTTTGAACAAAATTAATGAATAACTTATGTGTGCGTCCAAGAACTCAGAAAACCCCCCAAAGCAGAGGCATAACGCCACGTCTCGGAGTCCGAGCAGCTGCTCAGGAAGGAAACAGAGAGGACAAGAAACTAATCTTAACTAGGGAGGGGTATAACATTGCCTTAGATCAACCATGCCATTTGCCCTGGGGTGTAGGTGAAAAGTACATTGTTTATTGACCAAAGTTAGGAATGGAGTTGTTTAGTTTATGATAGTTGTATTCCAGGATCGTTTTGTTTTTTAATCGGTGTGTCCAGACAAGGAGGGGATCGGAGGGTGTGCAGGTACGGTATAGCCAATAGAAGATATTTTTTAAACTAATGATGAGGAAGTTGGCCAGGCGGACGGCTGCTTTGTCTCGACTCTGGGCATGCGGGACGAAGTCGATGACCATATTCGGGAGAAGACGGCTGATGAGGGTGTGGGGGAGTCGAAGAGCAGGCTGGATAGACGGACATGTTATGAAGAGGTGGGTGATTGTACCTCTCTCGCCGCACCAAGCGCACTCGGGCGAGATGTCTCTGTTGATTTGGTGAAGGACTGGGAGTGAAGGGAGAATGTTGTGCAGTAGTTTGTACTGGACATCTCCCTCCTTCTTCAAGATCGGCGGCTTGTATATTTCCTTCCATTGTACGGGATGGGAGGAAGGGAAAAGGCCAAGATTATGCCACGGAGTTGGAAGTGGAGATTGGAGACTGTTAATGTTCCGGTTGAAGATACTGTAGAGGGCTTTGGAGGTCAGAGCGAGGATGTCTGTGTCCGTGTCCAGGAGAACGTTGCCGGGGGATGGAGGACGGAGAGGAAGAACGTTGAGGTCCGGAGGTGAGACACGGATCAGTCCGGTGTTGGGGTGGAAGAGTTTGGGGAAGGAAGATGGGATGACGTCGTGTAGGCGGGTGAGGTCCAGTCGCTGGAGGCGAAGAGAAGGCTGACGGATGCAGGTGGAGGAGATGCACAGATACTCAGCTGAAAGCCACTTGCCCGTGTTGACATCAAGTAGTTGTCGGATGGATCTGATGTCGTTTGCCCAGAGTCGAGCGATGAAGGCCGTGCCGCCCGGCAGGGGGTTGATTAGGGGAGGATAGATTAGGGGCAGGTTTATGACATGGTTGATAGAGTCGGGAGGTGTTTCAATTCGAGCTCCTAGGGTGCACCAGGCACGCAAAACCTCACTATAGAAAACTGGCAGACTGGACAAAAAATTAGGTTCAATCTCTAACAGGAAAAGTTGATAGCCAAGATTAAGGCGTTTGTAGCGGTTTAAAAAAAAGGTTGGTTAGGGTAAAGCAGGGGTGCGTTTCGAAATTAAAAAAACGTTGGAGGTGTTTGAATTTGAAAGTAAGGCTGCGTGCCCGGAAACAAGCAAGACCAAGCCCACCTTTGTCGCAAAATTGATAGAGTACACGTTTTATTAAGAAAGTGCCGTTTATGGGACCAGATGAAGTCGACAAGCATTCCTTGGAGTTCATCTAGGATGTTATCCGGGCATGAAAGCACGGCAAGGGAGTGGAAAATTTTGGTGGCAGCTACCTGATTGGCGATGAGTATCTTGCCTTTAAAAGACATCATCGATAGGAGAGGGTTCCACCGAGCCAGGGTTTTCGATATTTTGTCTTTACATTTTCCCCAGTTCTGTTTGACGTAGTTGTTGTTATTTCCCAGATGAACTTCAAGGAAGGGAAGTCCCTCATTATTCCACTGGAAACCTAGCGGTTTGTCGCTTCGACCGGTCCAGCATCCGGCCCAAAGACCCTTTGATTTGTCCGTATTTAGACTTGCAGCAGAGGCTGCGCTGTACAGTCTGTAAACTCTTTGGACAGTAACGATGGAGGGACGTAGAAACGATCGAGTCTGACTTTGGAAAAAAAAGGCGGGATTGAAAGTGTTTTTCCTCATCCAGGTGTATTCATCGCAATCGGGGTTGAGTCTGCGCCAAACATCACACAGGGCTAGTTTAATGATGCTATTATTTTTTGAGAGCCATTGAAACTCTGGGACGGTGCTCGGTCGACGTAGCGAGACGATCACGCGAGGGATCTAGTGTACAGTTAAAGTCACCTCCGACAAACAGGTTGCCCTCTCATCACCGAGTTGACCAGAGTGGTCAGCAAAGATTTCAAAGAGGTGAAAAGCGGTAGTGTCTATTTGGGGGACAAGGCAGTTGTACATGTTATAAAGGACGTCATTGTGCTTTAGTTTAACAAAAGATAGCCGGGAAGGAGAACGCTGGAGGTTTCAAGGATAATATTTGTCCGGAGAAGAATTGTCACTCCCGAACCAGGAGTTGGTCCGGGCGAGCACAGAGGAGTGTAATTTTGCCAGTTTCTCCAGCAGGGAGACTGGGCAGTGAGGGAATAAGTCTCCTGAAGGAGAATTATGTCATGTTTTGGACGGAGATTGGAGAAAAAGCGAAAAAAGGAGTAATTACGAGTGAGATTGACGCAACCTCCAGTGTTGAGAGTAATGATAGAGAGCGCCATAAGTAAAGGAAAAAAGAAAGAGGAGGAAAACGAAGCCTTTGGGGGAGAAAATTAGGATTCAAATTTGTTCAGTAACTTGCGAATCCTATGCTGCAAGTTGTACGGGACGAGTGAGCTGTTCTTCAAGGGTTTGAGCTGTTGAGTGAGGCCAGAAATGTCGTGAGTGAAGGTTTTTGCAATGGTTTTATAGGGCTTCTTTTAGATTTAACTTGCGATAGAAATTTGAGCATTTGAGATTCACTGAGAGGGCCGGGAATGAGAGGCAGTGCTAGCTGAGACGACTCGTCATCTGAAAGCGTCTGTGAACCCTCCCAAATGGAGTAGTCAGTGTCCGAGGTTACGACTGCGGAGTGACTCGGCGAGAGAGAGCTGGGAGTGGAGCTGGGGTCCGCTAACGAGAAGGGATTTGGGGCAGGGGGTGGGGGGTCGGGGACAGGGGATGGGATAGGAGAGGGGGTAGGTGTGGGAGTAGGGGCAGGGGATGGGATAGGAGAGGGGGCGGGTGTGGGTGTGTGTGTGGGTGTGGGTGTGGGTGGGGGTGTGGGGTCGGGGCAGGGGAGGGGGTAGAAGGGTGGGTAGGTGTGGGGTCGGGGACAGGGGATGGTGTAGGAGAGGGGGTAGATGTGGGGTCGGGGGCAGGGGCGTGGTTTGAAAGGTGGGTGGGGTAGCGGGTGGGGATGGGCTAGAAAGAGGGGTGGGTTGGGGGTGGGGAGAGGGGGAGAGGGGTGGTTGGGGGTGGAATGGAAAGGGAAGAGGGGGCAGGAGGGGAGGGATGTTGGGGAGCAGAAGCGAGCTGGGGGAGGGACAGAGAACGGATGAGGACTGGGGGTCGAGAGGCACTGTTGTCTGGGAGAGGTTTAGGGTATCTTCATCAAGAGCTTGTGAGAGGTTGGGAGTCTGGGGTAGTTGACTTTGGATGGTTTTCCTTAGTTGTAGACAACATCCATTGTCTGGCACCACCACTTACCGAAACAAATTATAGACTTATAGTTTTCCCAAAATTAGTGATTTTGTGGCGCGTACGTGCGTGTGGCGCGTATCGCTAGTGAGATGCATGTTCTGTATACAGTGCCTGTTGTCACTGCTGACCGTCGTCCGTTTGACAGATACGCCTCACAAAATCACGATTTTTGGAAATACTGCAAAGTGCAAGTCCATTATTTGTTGTCCCAGACAATGTAGTTTCTCTACACAATAATAGCTGGTATCTATTGTTGATTCAGAGATTTGTTCCATCCTTTTACGGTGAGGGTATTAAACCAAAATCTTTCCATTTATTCCCCTACCACCCCAGGCAACAACGATTTAGGTTCATATGGAGCTTCTGCCCCCTTTTTACAAAACCCGGCTTAGGCTCTGTTATCCAAAATCTGAAAACACAGGTCGGAGTACTTTGTTGCAGTTGAAGCTGAGGATTTCTTTTTCAAAATGCAGTTTAAAATGAAAATAAAAAAACCCAAAGGCCTCCCGTTTTCGTGCCTTGCACTAAACCCTCAAAGAGTCGGGTTATTTTGACCATCTCACAGCCAGGGGCGGATTCCGCCTCCCCCCTCAGATCTCGGTCGTTTAATGATGGATTCGAATGATATTTGGCAGGGTGATAGAGAATTGCATAATAAACATTTGTGTAAAATTCCATTTGAAAAAAGATAATGGTTATTTATAGCTCATTAACTATTCATGATTCAATTTGTTTGGCTTTTTGAATTTTCTATTTTTTTAAATTAAATTTCCCCAAATCTTATGATGATAATGAAACACGAAGAACCAATAATTGCATACAGCAATATCAATGAGCTTAGGCCTATTATGCAAAATAATTCCTGAAAAGAAATACCCTATGCACCTTGGATGCTATGGTTTTATGTAGTCTAATTCAATGGGAAAAAATCCGTCAAACTATACCATGGCCCTGAAAAATGTTCATTGTCAGAGAACGGCACCTCCAATTTCAATAAAATTGGTGTCAAAATATGTCTAAGAAGAATGCCAAAAAAAGTCATAAAGCGTTAACAACTCTTCGGCTCATACTTTTCCCCATTCACATTACGCGCGATTGCTACTGACACTCTTCGCGAGCTGAAGTTGCCCTCTTTGGTGATGGCACCTTTGAGAAAGGTCCTGCTAGGATCGAAACATCAGGCCCACTAAATTTTGAGAAATTCAAATGAGTTAATATGTAAGCTTTGGTGCACAAACCTTCAGTGACCTCCGAGAAGGCGTAGAGTCCTCTGCGGTCCTCCCCCTTGTCCACCAGTTGCTTAATGAAAACGTCATCGACTCGGGTCATATGAGAGAAGGAGGCCACGATGACGTTTCGGAAGCCACACTTTCTCACCTCGTCGTACACCTGCCACTTGTTTTCCAACGTGTGCCCCCTCAGCTGCCCCACCGTGCTTTCTCGGATCGAGTTGTCTAGAACGAACATGTCTAAGTCTTGGAGACGCTTGTATTTGTTGGTATCTCGCTTTACGTCCCTGTTGTAGTGTTTCACCAAACTGTCGATGTTCTTCCCATCGTCGAAAAATTCCAAAAAGTCCAAAAGACTCATTTTTAGGTGTTTTGTCTAGTTTGCTGTGCGTTTAGGCCAACTGGTGGATAAAACTGGACGACAGGTACAAGCGAACCCAGAATACACGATTGAATGACTGACTTATGTATGCGAGAGTGGCACAGAAGGAAAATGTTACAGGATAGAAGTCCGGGGAACTATCGTGCTTCTCGAAGTTGTGCGTGAGACTGCACGAATGGCGGAGGATTCTATAATTATGTGTACATTGACCCTTTCTAGTTATATGCGTGCAAATTTCCCAGGCTTTTCAGATTGTCAAAGGCATATGCACAGTAAGCCCCTCTAGGATTTCAATGCTTGCCAGTGTATTTTTATCGGTCCTGCTTGCGTGCACGACTGACTCCTAAAGCAGCGCGCATTCACTAGCCTTTTAAAATGTTTGCCACACCATGATATAACTCGACTCGCTTCACGCGTGGCTTCACGCAAAGAATTAATTTACTACTCGATCTGTTATACACACGCACATGTCAGGACTCAAAAATAGTTTCCATTAGCTGCGAGTCGTCTGCACTGGTGCTGCACGAATTAATTACTCGTGAACTGGAAAATACAGGTCGTGACTGGACACGATAAACACCCTTATAATGTCACGGGGCTCTGGAAACAAGCGTTTGACACATTTTTTGTGAATACTCTGTACTTATCAAGCCAACAAACTTCTGGAGACAAATCAGAACCTGGATTTTCATCTCTAGCCTGATAATTAATGTATAATGTAGGAGCATAAAAACTGGGGCGTTCGGAACGGAATTGTTCAACAGCGCCCTCACTCGATTCGATTATCTCAAATAATTAGCGCCCTCAAGAGTTCATTAGTTTTTGATTGGCTGTTTACAATGTTCGCGTCAAACACAAAATAATCACGTACGCGTATATAGCACCTTTACTTCCTCCATTGGTAGCACTAGCACTTAGCAGTCAATTCTCGACTTCAGAGTCAGACAGTCAAAAGTGCACAGGAAACACTTTCCAAATGGGCCCGTTGAAGCAAGGTAAGTGATCAATGGGCTAGCAATGTTTTGCTTTGATTTTTATTGTGGGAGTAGCCTGATTCGCGTCATCGGTTTTCGATCGGATAACGGGAAAAATTCCCGAAAACAGGAACTAAATCATAAAATTTGGAGTTTTACAATTGACTACTTGACTTACCTTTCAAATGGACCCTTCCACTATGGCACTAGTTCAGTAGTTGTACCCGTGCCAACTCGTACCCGTGCCAACTCGTACCCGAGCCAACTCGTGCTCCTGCCAACTTGTGCTCCTGCCAACTCGTGCTCGCATAACATCTTGCACAGAGCCTGACGAGTTTACTCAAAATCTAACTACATGTATGATGTATCATGTATGATGTAGATGATGTACCGGTAACCTTAGTTTGTGAAGTGTCCAGTTATTATTGTTTTCGGTCGGGTAATAATATTTTTACTGCTGCGTGGTGGGTTTTGGGTTGGATAATTTTCATTAAAGTTACTTAGGACAAAAATCGAACGTGTCACTTTAACTGAGAATGTCACAGAAAATCATTATGTAATTCATTTTTAAGTAGATTATGAAACAGATTTTTGTTTTATGCATTTAACAAAGGTTACATTCTGCATGTGAATTACCCCCAGAACTGTGGGGTTCTACGTCGTCCGCTGCTCTCCCGACCGGAACCCCACAGATAAAAAAATTGGGCAAAAAACTTCCGGATCGGTCGCAAGATTCAAACGGCAGCTCAGCAACTGGCAGTCTGGTCCCTGTAGTACGGTATAGCGCCTTGCTGCGAAGACGTACAGGGGACCAGACTGCCAGTTGCGGCGCTGCCGTTTTGATCTTGTGACCAAACCGGGAGGTTTTCGCCCATTTTTGGGGGGAAAATCGACACATTTTCGCCACATGGACAGTTGCACACAGGTGCGTGGTATGTAAACCACATTTGCTAGAAATCTTGGGCCAAATGAAGCAGTATTTTATGAGTTATGCTGAACCTGCTGATCTCTATGCCACAGCATTAGTGAACGTTACACAGAAGCCTATGGGAAAAAAGCCTAGTTATCTGTGGGGTTCCGGTCGGGAGAGCAGCGGACGACGTAGAACCCCACAGTTCTGGGGGTACATGTGAATGAGAAAACATTTTAGCAAATTAATTAATTTTAGCAAAACAAATGCAAAGTTAATAATAATTTGGCGCGAGTACGAGTTGGCGCGAGTACGAGTTGGTTGGGTACAACTTTGCATGGGTGTGAGTTGACTCGAAATCTTGGAAATGAATGCGAATGAATTGAGTTGATGAATTTGGCAGATGACATGCGGGAGAAGCTGGCACAGTGGAAGGCGGAGAAGGCTGAGAGGAAACGACGCCTGGACGAGGAGCGGAGAGAGACAGAGCAGGGCGGAAGGCAGCCGCTGAAGAGACTGAGGCCCAGCCTTCCCGCAAACAGCGTCAATGCCGTCAAGCAACATGGACCAACTCCTGACAGGAGGTAACATGCGTCCTACTCCTATTAGAGTCAGTCTCCGCTCCAGTCTCCAGATTGTCAGGCTCTCCCTGAGGGTCATACTGATTGGCGTCAAGACGGTGGCGTCAACACACGATAGTGGCGTCAAGCCATCAACACTGCCCCAACACATTCAAAATGTATCATACATCGGAAATGGTTATGATGAGTAGTATCAGGGAGTAATTGCATTGGTTTAATAGGTTATTATCATTCACAAAAAAATGCCATCTCGAAAAGAGTCACCGCAAAGCAGCACATCCGCTGAAAGTATCAATGTTCCCGTTACTCTCCCCCCCCCTTGCTATTTGTTTTGTCCCTGTCATTCTGCCTTTGAGAAAGGGTCTTGCTGGGATCAAAACGTCAGGTCCTCCAATTTTTTGATAGTATTTTTAAACCCCCGAATACAAAGTGTCTTGGGTCTGAAATAACATGGAAAATTTTTAGTATTTGGGAATGATCGAAAGTTAGAGGGCCTGACATTTCAATCCTAGCAGAACCTTTGAGAAAAGTCCAGGTCCTGCTAGGATGGGAACGTCAGGCCCTTTAACTTTTGACATTTTTTTGCAAAGCCTGCGATCATTCCCAAATGCTAAATAAATTCCAGGTCATTTTAGTCAGTTAGCAGTTCGCAACAGTTTTTGTATTAACTTCTTTGCCAAACGGTCACAGCTGTATGGCTACCACAAGTAGACACCCAACCATTTCATCTGACCTTAGAAATTACATGCTGCTTACGTTAAGTTCAATGATTGTCTCAAAATTTAGTGGGCCTGACGTTTCGATCCTAGCAGTAGCAGGACCTTCCTCAAAGCCTTTAAGAAAGGTCCTGCTAGGATTAAAACGTCAGGCCCACTAAATTTTGAGTTTTGCATTTTGGTAATTTTAGTCAGTACTCAGTCAGCAGTTTGCAACATTTTTGTATAATATATATCACTTCAATGATTGTATTAGAATCTAATGCAGCCAAAGTAACTATAGTCCTGATACTATTATTTTCAGTGATTTTGGGATTTGAAAAGAAGAGGTAGGGCTAGCCTAGTTACTGTGGCTCGATGTTTTGCTCGGGATGTGAGCCTTTAGAACATTGCAAAATATGTTGATTCCATACTTGATACCTTAATTCGCGCTTTATTGCCCCGGTCATTTCGCTTCCCACTCCATGCATTTATAATATCGGTAATACCTACCACTCGCAGAGGTTTTTAGTGAGCTGTGGCATATCTAACGGGCGGCTGCCATTACGTCAATTCTTGCAGAGAGATGCGTAGTGAGGACAGCTGCAGTGACTCCAAGTCCAGCACCCCAGGACAGGTAATGACCATGAGGTAAGTGACCTATGAGCACGTGGTTTTTTTTTCCTGGGCAGAGATTGGCCCTATTGTTCTAGCGTAGGAATGCGTGGGATTGAGGGCATGTGGTAGTTGATGCATAGTACTAGTAGGAATTTTACAGTATTGAGGGCATGTGGAGTTTTTGTCACTGTCAGACTGTAGGAAAATGCAGGATACAGGTTACAAGGCCCAATGTGATGGAGGATGATTCTGTAGGATTAAGGGCGTGTGGAGGTTTTTGTCACTGAAGGAAGATACAGGATACAGGTTACAAGGCCCAATGTGATGGAGGATGATTCTGTAGGATTCAGGGCATGTGGAGTTTTTTGTCACTTGAGGAAGATGCAGGATACAGGTTACAAGGCCCAATGTGATGGAGGATGATTCTGTAGGATTCAGGGCATGTGGAGTTTTTTGTCACTTGAGGAAGATGCAGGATACAGGTTACAAGGCCCAATGTGATGGAGGATTGAATCTGTAGGATTGAGGGCATTTGGAGTTTTTTGTCACTTGAGGAAGATGCAGGATACAGGTTACAAGGCCCAATGTGATGGAGGATGATTCTGTAGGATTGAGGGCATGTGGTGTTTTTTGTCACTTGAGGAAATGTAGGATCCAGGTTACAAGGCCCAATGTGATGGAGGGCACTTGGTAGTAAAAAATATACATTATCACAAAAGGGAGTAGGTACCAAGGGTCCAGGAGACACTGTTTGGACTGTCAGGTTTGGGGCTTTTAACTGAAGGAGTGTAGGATTGTGCAGGATTCAGGTCATGTGCTGGTAACAAGTGGTGGGTAGTTAGGGTTTTAAACTTCACCATCCAAGCCTCTATCTTCATAGGCCATTGTTTTCCTGCATTCCAATATGGCTTTGTCTGTTACGTTATCAGATTTAATGTGGTCACTGTGGTGGCATAAATCTGATATCATTTTGTCCAATGATAATAATAATAATAATATTAACTGATTCATGATGATTGAGACTTTCATACTTCGCACTTTACATACAAATGATAAAAGGTGCATTAATTACCATTAGAATCCCTAAAACCAAAAGAAAATATTAAGAGATGAGTCCAATGATCTTTCCGATGCAACAAGGGGTGTGTAAATCCTTGGACAGTTGAAGATTGACAGTGATAATGGTCATGATAGTTTATACATGCTTCTGACTGGTGCATGCCCTCAACCAAGCAATGATAGTTGACTTACTTGACTATGGTATTTGGGAGACCAAGGAGCTGGAATGTTGAGGTGCTAGAGTGCTTCTATGTAAAACCGGAGGCTTAGTCTCAAATGCAAACTCCATGGGAAATGTTTCATAGCTGATGGATAGTAGAATGTGGCTTTGTGAACCATATGAATATGTCTGGTATTACGGCTGGTCACCATTTCAGGGAAAAGCTGGAACTGTGGCGAAGGAAGAAGCAGGCGTCGGCCCAGAAACCGCCGAGCTCCTCCGCAGCGAAACCGACCGAGTCGACACGGCGGGCCCCACCCAAGAGCCACGCCCGGTCCGTGGCCACGCCCTCCTCATCATCCAGACCGAGGCCGCCCGCTGCCCTCGATGCCGCCAAGTCCCGCGAGGCCGGCGCGGACTCCGCAAAGGGTGGTCCCGTCGAAACGCCGACACCAGCCAGGGGCGCGGGCCTTGGGGCCGATAGAATCGACCGCAGTGGTCCCGCCCGCTCGAAAGCCGTCTTCGTCAGCGACAACGGTCGCTCAGAGGGCCGGTCGACTCCGGCAGTGGCTGCGCGCAGGACGGAGAGCGGGGATCGCCCGCCCGCCCCTCGGAAGAGCCTCGGTGTCCGCGGCAACACCGTCGCCACGCCCGCGAGATGCAGCCCGCGCTTGCTGGAGCAGGGGCGGGGTAGCAGCGTCCAGGCTCAGGCCCCTCTGGGGACCACACCCAAAGCCACGCCAAAAGCCGCGCCCATGCCTTGGCAGGACAAGCAAATGGACATGAAGTGAGTTTTCTCGTCCCGCGTTCTATCCTCTCGTTATCCGCACTAAAAGAAACAGAGCTTGACTGTTTTGCATATTTCCAGAGATCATGTCTAAGTTCAAGTGTGCTCCGGTCTCAACGTAGAGTCCGCTATGTAACCTATTCATTGCCAACATCAAGAACTTGCTTTGAGAGGTCCCCAGTACCACATACCTGTGAGTCTCCCCAGAGCTTGACTTCAATAGCACACAAAGATTTGGACTTCATACCTCAAGCAAGTCTGGGTGCATCCTGTTCTTAACCAAGAAGTTGCACTAAAAAGCAGGAGTTGCGGGTTCAAATCCCACCCGAGCTGCCTGAATTTTTTTGATCAGGCATCGGGCAAAGCACTGGGCAGTCGGTGCTTATTACGTCAAGCAGGGCAAACAAACCTCATTGAATTACATCATGACTTAAAGTGCTGTAATTCAGTTGTAAAAGTTGCAAACTGCTTACTGACTAAAATTACCAAAATGCAAATCTCAAAATTTAGTGGACCTGACGTGTTGATCCTAGCAGGACCTTTCTCAAAGGCACTCTGCCTTTGAGAAAGGTCCTGCTGGGATCGAAACGTCAGGCCCACTAAATTTTGTGAATTTTTTTTTTGGGGGGGGGGACATTGTAGGAACCGGCTGGAGCATTGGCTGACCAGTAAGGGCAAGACCCCGTCCCGATACGGCTACCTCCTGGACCTTCGCCGTGCCACCACCCCGGCCGATGACATCAGGCGCCAGGCGGCCTCTGAACGTCGCCGGCGCCGCCTCAGGGCGGCCACCACGCCCCGCCCGGTCTGGCGCCTGGACCCTGAGCCCAGCTCCACTGCCCAGGACAGTAGGGGGAGTCCGGGGGACGAGCTGACGTCGGCCCTGAGCGGCACGATGGAGGAGTGCTTTCTGCTTCTCAAGTCGGTGAGTTTTGTGGAGGAGAAGAAGAGGGGGAGGGGGGGGGGAAGAGGGGGAGGTTCCAGCAGAAAAACAGACTTTTTGAATGATTTTTGGGGCAGAGTATTAGCTCCATATTAAAACAGCTAAGAAAATATGCGAACTTCTCACTGACAAGAAAAATGCAAATCTTAAGTAGAGGGCCTGACGTTTTAATTCTAAGAGAAGAGAGCCTGGTGTTTAAACCCCAGCTACTAATTTAACAAACACAGAAATCAGACTTTTTTACCTCAGAGGGTTTTCAAGATGTACACAACTTTCCCCACTTTGATAGATATTAAAGTCAATTTGTCGTGATGTGACTACCTTTGATTGGAAAAAGTTCACAACACCGATTAACAGTGAAATGATGCAACTTTACCCACTTAGTTGTCCAGATTTTCAAAACAAAATTACCTGTGTGGGGGGATTAGGATCAATTAATTGATCTACTAATATTTTTGAAATTGCGTAAGAACTTTCCCAGTCACTTTTCCTCAACTTTAATTCATACTTTGGTAGATTAAAAGTATCACTTTGGCTAATTTGACAATCATACGTCATTTTTGGGGCTACATTGACTGTGTTACCTCTAACTTTGAGTTTTATGTATTGCAGGTCATTTTAGTCAGTGAGCAGTTTGCAAAAGTTTTTGTATACTAACTTCATAACCATATAATATATATAATTATGTTGACTTTGGCTGATTTGGGCAATCATATCAAAGTTGGTTTGGCTAATTTGACGATCATTTATAAGTCAGTTTTGGCGAATGTGGCGCAAATTGGCGATCATATCAAATTTGACGATTTATAAAAGTTCATTATGTCCATTTTGACGGGGTCCTTGAGACTGACTGCCACTGGCATATAATGTAAAATATATGCATTGATTTCAGACCTTGGAGCTTTTGCAACAGGATCCAATCCATGACATCTTCCAATTACTCAGTACTTTCTCTCTCTCTCTCTCTCTCCATCAGGGATGCCCAACTGCACACATCTCAGAGTGGCTGGACAACTTGGTCAGCAAGGTACCCGCCATGCGCCAGTGCGCCAAGTACTGGCTCTGCCGGGTGGCCATTGCCCGGGAGGAGGGGCAAGATGCAAATGAGATCATCAATATTTATGAGGAGGCGGTCCGGGAGGGACCAAAGGTACTTACATAGATTTACATAGTTGCGGTTTCAACACTTGGCAGGTCAGGCTTTTTGTGTCAGCCTGACACTCATCCACTGACTCACAATTCCCCTCAGCTCGGAGATGGCAGGATCTAATTGCACACTCCACATGTTGATATGCAGGTTTTTTACAATAAAAAAAAACTGTTGCAAATTGCTCACTGACTAAAATGACCTGCAATACGTAAATCTCAAAAGTTAGAGGGCCTGGCGTTACGATCCCAGCAGGACCTTTAGGTCTTTTGAGGTTTATGCAGGGTTTTTGATAGTCGACTAATCAATCTCCTTCTCTCTATATTCATAACTGCACCTCTGGCAGAAGGAACAAAACACCAAACGGCAGCGGCCTTCATTTTATTTTATTTCAATACGTAAATCTCAAAAGTTAGAGGGCCTGGCGTTACGATCCCAATAGGACCTTAGGTCTTTTGAGGTTTATGCAGGGTTTTTGATAGTCGACAACTCAAACTCCTCCTCTCTATATTCATAACTGCACCTCTGGCAGAAGGAACAAAACACCAAACGGCAGCAGCCTTCATTTTATTTTATTTCAATACGTAAATCTCAAAAGTTAGAGGGCCTGGCGTTACGATCCCAATAGGACCTTAGATCTTTTGAGGTTTATGCAGGGTTTTTGATAGTCGACAACTCAAACTCCTCCTCTCTATATTCATAACTGCACCTCTGGCAGAAGGAACAAAACACCAAACGGCAGCGGCCTTCATTTTATTTTATTTCAATACGTAAATCTCAAAAGTTAGAGGGCCTGGCGTTACGATCCCAATAGGACCTTAGGTCTTTTGAGGTTTATGCAGGGTTTTTGATAGTCGACAACTCAATCTCCTCCTCTCTATATTCATAACTGCACCTCTGGCAGAAGGAACAAAACACCAAACGGCAGCGGCCTTCATTTTATTTTATTTCAATACGTAAATCTCAAAAGTTAGAGGGCCTGGCGTTACGATCCCAATAGGACCTTAGGTCTTTTGAGGTTTATGCAGGGTTTTTGATAGTCGACAACTCAAACTCCTCCTCTCTATATTCATAACTGCACCTCTGGCAGAAGGAACAAAACACCAAACGGCAGCGGCCTTCATTTTATTTTATTTCAATACGTAAATCTCAAAAGTTAGAGGGCCTGGCGTTACGATCCCAATAGGACCTTAGGTCTTTTGAGGTTTATGCAGGGTTTTTGATAGTCGACTACTTAATCTCCTCCTCTCTATCTTCATAACTGCACCTCTGGCAGAAGGAACAAAACACCAAACGGCAGCGGCCTTCATTTTATTTCAAGCAAGTACTCATACCGAGCATACAGCGATTGATTAAACGTCCACTCACCGAGTAGAGCAAACCCTTGTTGAAGCACATTCTCCTCAAGACATAATCATTATTATATCTGCGTGGTACCTGCTTCCATACTATCTCGACCAGCTCTGGTGCAGTGGTTAGAACGGCCGCACTAGTGGGTTCAAAATCAAATCCCGCCTGAGCGACACTCTGGCAAAGCACTGAGCATACAGTGTTTAATTACACGTCGAGTGGGGCAAAACCTTGTTGAAGTCATTTTACGGTATATCTAAGAGGACCTATTCATTTTCACGCAGCCGATTGGAGAGGTTAAGGCATCGCTGCAGAAGTACGTGGCCGAACTGGTAGACTCGCCTGCGTCCCCTCAGCTGGTTGGTGAGGACCTGCTTCCCATCAACCAGCCCGTCCCGGACCCCGGCACTAAGGGGGCCGGGACCCCTCGGCGCATCAGGGCACCCGCCGCTGCAGTGGAGCACCTTCTCCAGTCCACGGTTCTCAAGTACTGCCTGACCGAGTCCACGCCGTACTTTGACAGGCAGGTTTTTCATTTTCTGGAACTCCCTTTCTCCTTGCCATAACTCCAATTCCGAGTGAGACTCAGCAAGGCGCGAGCACTTCCTGCCCCCAATCCGGCACACCTCACCCTGGCCATATGCCCAATGTTATTGAAAAATACCTTCTGTATTTATCCTGAAAGGCTGTGACACTCGTCAAGATACCTGATGCTTGCCTCCTCTCAGCTTGAGCCCATGATCTGCACATTCACCCGTCCTCAGACATCTAACATGTCTAAAGATGCATTCAGTATGCTGTCCTGGGTCTACCTAAATGATGCCTTAACGCCTAGCTGACCTTCAGCGTGAAACCAGGGTCACTTTGAGGATAATCTGGGTCTTCCTGGGGAAGCTAATTGAATGCTACATAACCACTTTGCGCTGGCCGTTTTTCCAGTGCCCATGACCGCCATATATTTTTAACAATGCGTCATTTTCAAATTTCTCTAAAACAATCAGAACAATATATATGTGAAATAAATCAACCAGGTTATACTGTGTGTACAAGTGAGTCAAACCTGGCACAATTCGGACGTCTGTGTGGCTTTTGTCAAGGGATTATCCGTTTGAAAAGGCCCATTATGCAACTTAGCGACTGTGCATGTGTCTGAGTAGCCCCTGTACTGACAGCCTCCGACCTCAGACAGGCCTCCACTCCATGGGGTCAAATCTTTGAAGTGGTCGACCCCAACCGAGCATACAGTTTGCGTTGAGCAGTGAAGATAGTGGGTGCAATTCCACTGCCTGACCGACGACTGTTGGGCTGTGGGACATGCAGGCGCAATGTCTTCTACTCTCCTGTGGCAGCGCGCTATCCCACAATAGTACCAATCTGCCAATTCACAGGTGTCAACTTCCTTCAAAGCGTGTCTTTGTCATGCTTTGTATTGATTTGCTGGAGGCAGAAAAAAGAATGAGTCTTTGAGATCTTGCAAACAACCCCTGACCTCCAGCCTACATCAGTCGGCCTCAATGCGGGTCTTTTGCAATGTGATTTCAAAGCGAGCTTTCACTGTCCCCGACTTCTTATCCTTATGAGTCGGTCACCTTCAGTCTCATCTTTTCACAATGGCTCCACAGGATCAGGACGGCCGTCGGGGAGTCTGGCGCCTCGGCCTCCCTGGTCACGCCCCGGCTGCAGCTGGTGACCCCAGTCCGCCGGTCCACCCGTCTGGAGGGTCGGCGCTCAGCCCTGCCCCTGGGCCTCCAGGAGCACGACCTCTGTCTGGCCTCGCTGGACCTGCTGCCGTCCAGCGGCGGGCCACGGGAGTTCATCCTCAGGACCAATCGGGCTCTCAACGAGGAATTTGCCGAGGAGGATGAGGGACAGGAGGAGAACGACGACAAACAGGCGGAGGAGGAGGAGAACTTGGATCAGGGTTTAGGAAGTCTTTAAAAGCCTCCTCCTGAAATGCCACCTCGATTGATAACCAGATTGACTATCTCAAAATTTCGTGGGCCTGACGTTTCGATCCTAGCAGGACCTTTTTTCAAAGGCAGAGAAAGGGCCTACTGGATCGGTGTATTAAGACAATATCATTTCTGTGACCGCGATAAAAGACTCATCTGGAAGTTTGTCTCCGAGTGGCACTAGCCACAATTATAACAAGCAAACTCACACAGGAATCCCGTAGGCTCTGTGCTTTGCAATTCCACAAACTTGTATGAATATTGGTTGGAGTAATACATATACCTAGGCATCTTACGCCTTTGTTCAAGTACCTCCATAATAAATGCAACAAATTGGGAAGGCCGATCATTTCAATCCTAGTAGGACCTTTCTCAAAGGGAGAAAGGTCCTGCTAGGTTTGAAACTTCAGGCCCTCCTAACTGCCTAATTTTTGATATTAGCATTTTGATTTTTTTTTAGTCAGTGAGCTGTTTGCAACATTTCTGCATATTACTAATAATCTAAAGGGATATACAAAAATGTTGCAAACTGCTTACTGACTAAAATTACCAAAATGAAAATCTCAAAATTTAGTGGGCCTGACGTTTTGATCCTAGCAGGACCTTTCTCAAAGGCAGAGTGACCAGAGTGGTCACTCTGCCTTTGAGAAAGGTCCTGCTAGGATCGAAACGTCAGGCCCACTAAATTTTGAGACACTTAATAATCTGAAACTACTTTTCCTATATAATGTGTCATCAGCAACTATTACTGAAAAAAAAACAATGACCAAGAGACTCTCTGATAGAATAGATTATTCAAAGGGTTATATTATTTACAATTCTCATTTAGAATGCATGGTACAAGACTAATTTCCAAAGGCTTTTAAGTTTTTAATAGCAATTTTAATCAGCTTGCGCCTTTTATTTGGCAATGATGAGGTTGTACTGTACAAAAGAATTCAAGCACACTTGGGTTGAAAATTTGGTATACAAGTTACTTCCCTTTGTATCCTTTTATGTATATTGCTATTAATACGTGTATATACCTAGACTATTTTCAGAATTCTCTGGAAGCTAGATTAAAGTGTGGCAATGTTGAACTTCAAAGGACAAAATTGTAGTGGCCACTGCGGCATGGTATGTCTCTGTTGTTCACTTGGCACTCTCCCATAACTCAGAAGATGGATTTCCAGAGACCAGCTTTCTCATGTCGATGTCACCGAAGTATTCTAATCGGTGGCTGTAGGTATTAAAAAAGGAAATGAAAAAATTCATCAAAACCCAAAATCTTCACAGTGGTGATTTTCCAAATGCAGTATTGATGGATAGATCTTGTGTGGTTTCAAGCTTGTAATACCGGTAAGTATTCTACATGGGTGGAGGAAGCATTCTGTTTATTTGACCAAATAATATTTAGGTAAGACCTAAGATCTGAGCTTGTTTTCAGACAATTTTATTCCAACAATGTAGCTTTCAATCGGGTTATTTCAGTGAGCTGAGAGTTCAACCATGTATAGTCTTGAAGATTTTCATATGAAGAAAAAGTAATTGAACAAAACATTTATAAATTGAACAAAATCCCTGCCCCCTTTCCCCTTTGATCTCCCTCTGCTTCTGTTCCTGTTATCCTCCCCACCCTTTTGTTTGTTTTCCATTTGATCTCCCCTCCCTTTGTGTGTTCATCTGCATCCCTTTGTCCTTCCTCTGTCATGTGTGTCAGGGCTTTCCTTCCCCTGAATGTCTGTGTATGTCCTTGTCACTTTGCCTTTGAAAAGGGTCCTGGTAGGATCAATATGTCAGGCCCTCTAAAGTTTGAGAAAATACAAAGTTTTAACAAAAAATAATAACAGCCATGATTTTCAGACGGATGGGCGGAGGGATACGTACAAGTCCGGGGCAGAGAAGTGACCCTTTGGCACGTAGTACAGGGATTCATACACCCTGCTGTCGGCCGATCCGTGGATGGCGTAGGCGTTGAACTTTGACACACCCGGTGGTAGGTAAGTCAGCGGAATTCTGGCAGTGCCTCTCCACGTCTTCCGGTCGGAGTCGATGACACATTGGAAGTCCAGCGGAAGCTTCACCTTTGGAGTGAAAACCAGCAGGTTACAAATTCCACCTATCCCAGGAGAATTCAGTCTACCCCCCCCCCCCCCAACAACAACAACAACAAAAAGTCTCAAAAGTAAAAGGGCCTGACGTAAGGTTGTGCCGGTTTCAAAATTTAGATACTCGGTATACCGTGGGAAAAAATACCGCGGTCTCGGTATACCGTGACGTAATTTTTCCTTGGCCACGCTCACCACGATAGAAAAAAAGGGGGGTTAATCCCACTGATAATTATTAGTAAGTATACCATGGTTATCACAAAGGTGGCTTCACCTACTGAGTAGTTGATAGTGGTGTGCATCATAGCTACAGTTGCTGGTTTTCCGATTAAACACATACCGGTACATGTAGTTACAAAAATGCATAGTAAACTTTGAGGAAAATTTCCATCCTAGCAGGACCTTTCGCAAAGGCAAAGTGACGCTGCGTTCATGATGGGCAAGTAACAACACCGGAGCCAATGGGGATGGACACAGCACAGAGCTTTGAGAAAGGTCCTGCTAGGATCGAAACGTCAGGCCCCCCAACTTTTGAGATTCATGTATTGCAGGTTATTTTAGTCAGTGAGAAGTTTGCAACAGTTTTTTGTTGTTTTTACTTCGGGTTTTACACACGAACACGTCGAGGTCACTCGTCGGTCTGGCACGGGGGAACTATTCCAGGAGGAAGGGGTCGGGGGAACACCTCCCCGCTACATATATTCCGGTAGGTTTGTGTACAACACTTGGGCTATTACTTGAAGGAAATGTCAGTGCAACTGTATGAAGTAAAGGCCTCACAAGGTGTGCAAGTAATCTGGCCTCTGTCATTGGGGTCACAGTAACTTGGTATTGGGTTAGCAGGGCACACTCGCTGGGTTTGATGTTTGACAGAAAAAACACAATCCGGTAGACGACTGGTCCATTTGATTGCCTTGTCCATCCTCCTTGGCTCCAGTGTCTTATCTTATCCAGCATGAATGCAGGGTAGCTTTTGGGTCACCCCCTGAAGGCCACCACAGCTGGAGTCCATCACATACCAACTCCCTGTCTAGCCAACCCATTGAGGCTTGACATACCAACCTGTTGTGGACCAATTTGTATCCAGCCACCTGGAATGGGGAAGACAGACAGAGAGTGGGTGGGGCATGGGCCCCAGCTACGGCAAAGTCCTTCGGCTTCAGGTACCTCTACAGGAGCTGCCATGCATGGCCACCATCCAGGCTTGACATTCCAACCTGTGGCATGCCAAGTTATATCCAGTCACCTGGAATGGCTACACACATAGACAGTAGGCATTGGGGCCATCAGATGCCTCTTCAGGAGCCGAACTTTTTTTTTTTAGTAACATGCGAAAAATCTAAAATTAAGTGGGCCTGACGTTTCAATCCTAGCAGGACCTTTCTCAAAGGCAGAATGCAAAAATGTTGCAAACTGCTTACTGACTAAAATAAATATAAAATGCAAATCTCCAAAAAAGAGGGCCTGATGTTCCGATCCTAGCAGGGCCTTTCTCAAAGCCTGCTATTGAGATTGAGAAAGGTCCTGCTAAGATACAAATGGCAGGTCCACTGATTTTTTTGAAAGAAAATTTGACCTGACCAGGACTTAAAGCCAAAGGCGCACTCCAGTCTATGGTAATTGTCTCTGCTATTCTAATCAACTATTCAGAAAGGGATGTTATATTCTTCCCACAAACACTATACTACCAGGCCCTTAATCTGATTGGCCAATTTCATCATGTTAATGCATATTCATGTATGCTCTATACTCTGACGTTGGCCAATCAGAGTAAAGAGTGTTCATGAATATGCATAACATCAGCAGGAATGACCTTCAGGAAGAATGCAATTGCCGGGTGAATATACACTTCCTTTAAGAAACAATACAAGCAAGGTTCGCTTCCCTTTGATTGTTGGAAAATTACCTTGTGAAATTTCCTGACACCGTCGAGAAGGAGGACTAGATGCTGGCCATGTCTGGAAATAAGCGGATCGGTTTTATGATTAAACTTGAGATGTGTTCGTCTAACTGATGTAAAGTAGTAAGTAGTAACGTATGGATAGTATTTGAAGACTAGTCAGCTGGTAAAGAGTGCATAAACTTGCGTAGCAACAACTGATTCAGTAGCTGTCGCTGCTAAGAAAGATTTGCACTACTTGCCAACTTGTCTTTAAAGCCCCTACACAACATTGGTAAGATCGAAAAACACAAATGTTCACAGATTTACATGAAACTTATACAGTTTGAAGATGGCTATAGTAGAAACCTCTCACTGAAATATTTCTGCCTAAAATGTTGTATTTTGGGAGAAAAAAGTAAAAGAAATAGTTTATGTCTCACTGAGATCTAAACAATTTTTCGGAACAGTACGTTGAATGCTGCATTTTCACGAAATAAATGAAGCGGTTTTCACGATTTTCTCGAGACACGGTTGGCGGATTGATCCAAAATTTTCACAGGTGTGCTATTTCATGCATACCGGGTATGTTGGATCAGACAACGTATGGATGCTATTCTTTGACCTCAACCAATGTTGTGTAGGGGCTTTAAAGGCCCACTGCAACATTGGGAAGATCGGCAAACATCAATGTCCACAGATTTCCTTCTAATCTTTACAGTTTGTAGATGGTCATGATAGAATCCTTATGTTGAAATCCTACGGTCTGGGAGTGGGATGCTGTACAGTGTACTTCTCAAGAAATCTTCCCTCAAACATTTCCTTTTTTTTGCCTTTTTCTGCTTTCTCAGATTACCATTTGAGCTAAAACCTTCGCAGGATTTCTTTTTTGGAAAATTTAATGGTTTAACACACAAACTGTGGCAATCTTTTAACCTTTTCCGATGTTGTATATGGGCCTTTAAGCACTTTAAATCTTTAAAATTATAAAGTTGCTATGATAAAATTGAGTGGGCCTGACGTTTTGATCCTAGCAGGACCTTTCTCAAAGGTCAAAAAGGACCTTTCTCTGCCTTTGAGAAAGGTCCTGCTAGGATCGAAACGTCAGGCCCACTCAATTTTATGATTTGCATTTTGGTAATTTTAGTCAGTATTAAAGCAGTTTGCAACATTTTTGTGCTATGAATTAACTTCTAATTCTTACTGTATTTCGTTGTCAGTACATGTACCAGCAGGATGTGACCAATCTACTGATTGGTTGTTTTTCGGCAATATCCTTTCCGGGCTGAAAGTCTTACTGTATGGAATTGTATGGGTGTTAATGGCTTGGAGATGCTAATGACATAAACTCACGGACACAGCTCCACCTCCAAGTATTTCTCCTCATCCCCAAGGAAGAATGCTTCCACCACTGTGAACGGGGAGGAACAAGAGAAAGCAATGCTTCACTTTGGAACGGTTCAGTCTATCTTTCAATGTGTAGCATCCCCAATTGATGAACTGGCATTCTCCTCTGCAAAAACCCTGAAACATATTACCATATCATATCTATGACGCAGTGTAATATCCGCTGCTATGCAGATTTGAATCCACCACACGACCTGTACTAGCTCGATGGCCAAGTGGGTACTGGTAAGTGGTAATAGCGTATTCCAAATCATGACTAAAATCCAATTCATAATTTTGCGTTTAAAAGTGGAGTTGCAATCGTGCTTCAAATCGTGATCCAAATCATCGTGGTTCTTTTGTGACAGTGGAAATGGCCCTGTTGAGGCAGAAACATCAATGAATGCACCATGGACTCTACCGTGAGTCAAAATAATACAGGTCAACTCATATGCGACCAACTCGTACGCGACCAACTCGTACGCAGGTCAACTCGTATGCCAGACGACTCATACACCTACCAACCCGTACGCCGACCAAGTCGTATGCTTGGCGAAATTTGTTGAAATATTAAAACAAAAAAAATTTGTATCTATTGTTTTTTTTTCAATTCATTCTTTTTTGAGAACGTGTACATGAGTCATGAGAACAAGACATGTCATTTTCTTTACCAAGAAATAGGAAGTCAATGTTTCAATCTATTCTTGCATAATCCGGCAAATAGTTTGGCAAGTTATTCCCCATTTATTTCAATGAATTTTACGTAGGCACATAACGATTTTTGTAAAAGAGTGAACTATATGAATAAGAATGCGTGTACGAGTTGGTTGGCGTACGAGTAGGTCGGCGTACGAGTTGGCAGGCATACAAGTTGGTTGGCGCACGAGTTGGTTGGCGTACGAGTTGTCCAAGCCATGTACGAGTTGTCTCGCATACGAGTCGTCTGCCGTACGAGTTGACTAGCTGTATCGGGTGAGTACATAGGACGAGTCCCCCTGTAGTCTGTACCATTCCTTGCTCTATCCTTCAACCATGGAGCCTCCATGCTTCAATTTCAACATTGCTTGAAGTTGAAGTTGTACCTTCATAGTCCCAGAGACCATCGAAGGGTTGGCCTGGCACCCCTGCCGGGCTCCCTGCATCGTCGAAGAAGGGCGCCTCCGTCCGCAGACTCAGGAAGGAGGCGTCGTCCCCCGCCTCCTTCGAGACGGACACCCTGATCGGCGGGTGGTCCAGAGCCGAGCCGTCCCATTGGTGGGCTATGGCAAAGCTGTGGGCGTGGCCGCCACGCTCCTGCCCATCCATGTCCATGACGAGCTCAGCACATGAACTGCAGGAGTGAGGACACGAGAAATCGTGTACTTAATTAGAAGCAACTTAGACTATATCTATGCTTAGTTAGTATAGTGAATAGCTACTGTCTGTACTGAATTCGACAATGCTCCAAAAAATCAGGTTTTCCTCTCAAGTAAAGAGTACACGCGTCACATGTCATTACGAATACGACGGCAGTAACGAAGCCGCCTCTTTGGAAAATTAACTCGTCACAGCAGTGTCGCTACCTTTGCCCGGTAATTCACCACAATCACCAGACAATGGCATTGGCAAGCTCGCAATCGCATTGTCGACATTCTTGTCGCAGACGAGACCACTGTCCACCTGACTCGGTCCGTCGGTACACGCTGAGAACAATCCGATTGTCACATTCCCATCTTTCAATTGCACATACATTCCACGCCGGAATAGGCCACTTGTAAATAAGGTGACCGTTCCTTTTACGCATAATAAGTGCTTCGAGCCGCTATTTCACCCGGATGCCCCAAAACAGCGGAAAAATTAATTCAAATGCAGACGTTTTCATTATTCTTCGATTTTATTTTTACACACTTTTTGTTGAGATTATTTTCCCACCCTCACCGGCGGGTTTGAGGTTAGGACGCCCCTCTTTTGCGTAGTGGTATGGTCGCCTTGAACACAATAACAGGTGGATCTCTCCGTGGCGTAAAGATGGCAGCCCACCGGTAGTGTGCACTGCGCCCGTCGATTTGGAGATTTGACAAGTTGGCGAGAGAAAAAAAAAAGGCGGAACCTCTTCTCCAGGGAGAGGAAAGAGGGTTGCTAGCTGACTTGATCGACGGAGAACATGGATATCCATAATCTAGGCACCCCGGTGGTGTAGAGTGGGCGCCGTCTCTGGAACCCGGGGGTTCTGGTTTGGCAGGTGAGCTCCTGAGTAAATATTATCATTTTTTCAACGTTCGATATTTTCCTCTATATACATGTACATCCCTCGACGCGCACAGCGCTTAATTAGGGGCGTTTGTCAATACTCGTGCCCATTTTCCGGACACCTCGTTTCTCTGATCTCTGGTCGTGCGGTGACATGCAACGTCAAAATTAGATCGCCCTGATGATCGGCCTGACAAATGCTCTAGCTATATCGCTGTTTTTCCTTTCTTGCACACGCATGTATTGATGTAATTTTTTTTTTTTTTTTTTACTTTTGTGTGCGTAGTTGTTTACATTTGATTTTAAATATGTTTCACACATTGCTAGTTTTCCCATGGAGGAAGGAACCTCCATGGTTTTCCCAATCAACTATACCGCCACCCATGGAGGAGAAATTTCCTTCCTCCATGCACCACCTAACCAGTATACGCACACTAGTAGTAGTACTCATTCCCGTGATTATTGGGTACATGCCTACATCTATAAACCATTATTAATTAAGCAAGAGTTTTAAAAAAAATCAAATTTGTTATCATTGTTATCATTATTATTTATTCGGCCAAGGAAAGCAAACAAGAAGTACATTTAAGGTGAGAAAGGTCATGCAGTCTATATCATGGAAATTAAAGATGAGAGAAAAATGGTTGAATAAATACCAAACAAGGAGAATTATTATGCACATGTATCAGAGATGTGATAGGTCAGGATGAGAAGGGGAAGAGATGGGGCAAGGACTGGGGATGAAGGGGAAGAGATTGGGCAGGAGGGTAAGAGGCAAGGAGTAAACAAGCAGAGTAAGGACAATCCAATCTAAGATGGCCAGGAGGAACAAAAATAAAAAACACTGTGACTCAAAAGTCTGTTCCTCCAGAAACTGAAAGCTCGTGATGGTGAATGCAGTAAGGTACTCAGTAGTGAAAAGTTTTGTTTAGTCATTATATTCCCCCAAAGACACCTATATTATTGCTACATAATTGTATCTAAATTTGAGCGATCGTGAAGAACAGTGTCTGTCTCTCAGTGTCTGGTGCATCCTTTATGGTCTGACGTTTCGTTTATGCATGGTTTATATTCCATGCACTTCACTTTCACAAGGCACTTGGCAAATAAAACATGTCATTGATAGCTCAAGGTAAAATCAAATCGGACGTGAACATGAGGCATTGTTAATTTGTTGGCGTGCCCCTGGATTTCTGCCCAACCCCCTGGGAAGGATCAGGGTGCCCCTCCCCTTCCTCCACTGTGTCTATTTGAAGATAAGTTGGCCATCGAAAAGACTACCATTTTTAAAGCTACAGTAACTTTAACCCAATACCCCTTTTTAAAAATATTTTTGATTGCCGTACAATGATTGTCGTACGACTTTCGAAATATTAAAATTGTTAAAAAGGAGAACAAATAACTGTTAAAGGCTATAAAGAACATATCTATATCTATCTACCTGTTAATTCTAAAATTAGGAAGGCCTTACTTTTCGGTCCTAGCAGGACAGGTCTTTTTGAGGAAATGCCCTGCTAGGATCGAAATGTCAGGCCCTCCAAATATTTGATAAAATTGGTCATTTAGTCAGTAAGCAGTTTTCAACATTATTTTGTGCATCTGTCAGCTAGGCAGCTTGTGTGTGCAGAGAGCGATACACAACAGTCAGTTGGCGGGGAGTAGCTGGAACAGTATATTACCTGTTACTCTAGGGCCGTTCCCACTACTGCACTACATGTAATTTACTTATCCAGTTCAAGGAAATAACATACATACAGTCATAGCTAGAGACATGTAGGCCTGCATAATTTATGGCCAAGTGAAACTAAGTAAAACTGGTGTTTTTACTTTTACTCTATTATTGTGTCAAAATTGTTATATTTGAATTGATGTTAATTGCATTAAACTTAATGCATTCAACAGAGGATATATGTAAGTTGTACCTGTGCTCTGGGGTATAATTCAACTAAGTAGTTTTATGCAAATTCTTCCTTTGACATTTGAGGCAGGCCCTATTGAGGGTAGAAGGATTAGAAAGTTCAAGCTCTCTGGATTTTTTCGGAAATGCAAACTACTCAATGACGGTATGCCCTTTCCGACAGGTATTCAGCAAGTTTGAAGTAGACTCTGAGTCTGACCAACACAAATACTGTACATGTGTCTATTGGAAGTAGGGCAAGATTTTAGTTTAAAACCTTCAACCTGAAAGGGCGGAGAAAAGCGTATTATTCGCAATAGACCATACTTCCCGCAAAAAATGGACTTACAGTTTTCCCCCAAATCGTGATTTTGGTGAATAAATTAAAGTGAAGTGCATGGTTTGTACACAGCTGCATGCTGGCAGCGGCACTGCTGCCATCATCTGGTTGACACAACACATACCATTAATACCCATCACAAAATTATGATGTTTGGGAATACTGAAAGTCCAGTTGTTTTGGCAAAATTGTTGCAAACTGCTTACTGATTAAAATTACCAAAATGCAAATCTTAAATTTTTTTAAGATTACCATTTTATTATCTTAAAATTTAGTGGGCCTGACATTTTGATCCTAGCAGGACCAGATCCTGCCTTTGAGAAAGGTCCTGCTAGGATCGAAACGTCAGGCCCTCTAAATAGAGGACCTGACGTTTCGATCCTAGCAGGACCTTTCTCAAAGGCAGGATCTGGTCCTGCTAGGATCAAAATGTCAGGCCCACTAAATTTAAAGATAATAAAAGGTGGTGTATAATTTATGTTGATATAGGATTTTTTCCAGCCTTTTACGGTAAGGTTAAAATCTTTCCGAAAATAATTTAGACTTTTAGTGGTCAGTGTTGAATGTCCAATGCTTTGTCCTGTTGCCAGCTGCAAAATGATTCTGATTTCTGGCCCTCAACTCTCTATTTTCCAGTGCAGATGTCTTGAACCGCTTGACCACCAAGGTGGTCCGGTTTGTGTGGTGGATTCGGGTTTATATTGATTGCGGCAGGTGCAGTGGTCAAGCATAGATGTGCACTGTGCAGTACTTATCAGTAATTAGTATTTTTTGTGTTGAACTTGACACACACCCTTCCCCCGACAAGTATTTAGCAAGTTTGTAATAAAGTTTCACCAACAAAAATGCTGTGCATGGATCTATTGAAAATATGTTACACTTTTAGTAGGCTTCCCATCATGTATAGGCTACATCAAGTAAATTGAATTGAAAATGTATGGCAAAGTTGTAGTTGTACTGTGCAGTGAATTCCTTAACATTGCAAAATGCATACATGATGCATATTGTACAGCAATTACAGGTACATGCAACTGAGTCGAGTGGCATGGCCAAAAATATATTGCACTTGCATTCTGTCTTATGAATACATACGTACATGTACATGTGCATGTATACGTAAGCATTAAGGCAGGTGTGATCAACATTCAACAACAGGAACACTGCCCATAGCATCAGCAATAACTGCAGCAATCAGTAAATTCAACATTCATCCTCTTGACGTTTCAATCCCAGGAAGACATTGTTTGAGAAAGGTCCTACCGTACATGGATCAGATTATTGAGTGCTCGACATTTGCAATAATTTGTATCACCTCACAGTATTCAGCAGTTCGTCTAGTAGGTTTTGTACCCTAACCTGAAACCAAACCGACATGAATCGCTGACAAAGTCTGCAGAATTCAGACAATCCAGTACACATATTTGGATAGAATTCCCAGTTCCATACGCATGTGGCTTAAATCAATAATTGACGAGTCTAACTATCATGAACCCAGTCCTAATAAATCACCCTGTGACTGCAAAGTACTGGCGTGTTCACTGACATTTGGCATTTGTAAATTTGGCATTTCTAAATTTGTGTAAACACTTCTTTGTCATAGGCCCTTTGCCCCTGTGCCCAGAGACCCCATAATGTTTGTTTTGGTGTGTATTTGTCAAACCGCGGTGGAATGACAGAGTTTGTGAGGGTTGTGAGAAAAATCCAAATCAAATATAGTACAAAATGTTGCCAATTGCTTACCGACCTAAATGACCCAAATGCACATTGCAGTCTCTTGACATTTCAATCCTAGCCAATGGGTCCAAGACATTTTTGAGACCTGGAAAATAATTTGAATATTTTATTGGTCATAGGAAACAATATGGAACTTCCAGTGTACCATTATGCCATTATTTGGATTGTGATTTGAATCAGGAAATTTTTTTTAACTCCACTTCGACATATTTGCTGTGTGTGGACACATTAAACATGATTATTTGTCAAACTTTAATCATGATCTGCCAATTGCCACATGGGAATGCTCTTCCGAATTGCACCGGGTTTATTCCCACAATGCACCGCTTGCGCTCTGACTGACTAGTATTGCTGTGCTTTTCCGTGCATGGGCCACTCTACAGGGTACATGCACCATTTGACCACAATTACTAATCACAATCGGCTCGCGATTTTTTGCATCGCGATTTTTTGGCACGTGTAGATGTGAGCAACAAAAGGGGGTGGGGGTTGACTAGCGATTTCAAATTGCGATTATTTGCACAGTGGGACTGGCCTGTGTGGAAATTCAAGCTGGGAGAAAAACGGTTGAATAAATACCAAACAAGGAGAATTATTATGCACATGTATCAGAGATGTGATAGGTCAGGATGAGAAGGGGAAGAGATGGGGCAAGGACTGGGGATGAAGGGGAAGAGATTGGGCAGGAGGGTAAGAGGGTAAGAGGCAAGGAGTAAACAAGCAGAGTAAGGACAATCCAATCTAAGATGGCCAGGAGGAACAAAAGTGAAAAACACTGTGACTCAAAAGTCTGTTCCTCCAGAAACTGAAAGTTCTTGATGTTGAATGCAGTACAGTACCCAGTAGTGAAAAGTTTTGTTTAGTCATTATATTCCCCCAAAGACACCTATATTATTGCTACATAATTGTATCAAAATGTGTGCGATCGTGAAGAAAAGTGTCTGTCTCTCAGTGTCTGGTGCATCCTTGATGGGATTATGGGACTGGCCTGTGTGGGTTGAAACATAACAGTGGAGGTCATGCTGGATTGAAGTGACCATCTCATCTGAAAATAGCCTGAGCTATCCACTTGAAACTATGGGGTCAGAGGCCTGACAATAGAAACTGTGACCTCCCCAAAATTTAGAGGAAGAAATGCAGTCCAGGCAGCCCCTGTACATGTGATGATGAGGTGTACATGTATACTCATTGCTGTTACACTAAGTCCAACCTAGTTTCGAGTCATAGATATAACATGATGTTATACTCGGTGTTTATCACGTCGAGCAAGGGCAAAACCTCATTGAACTAGTTTCAAGTGTTTTCATTCAACTTGACATGAGAACCAAAACTGCATGATTATTGGATTGTTGAATGGCGCCCTCTAGTGGCAGGCGGCCCAGTTATTTTCAAGGCAGCCATTCACACAACCCATTGTCAGTAGAAGAGTTTCATAGCCTAGTTGTTTGTCATGTTAAAATGTCAAAGTTCATGCAATGTGAATGTGGTGTGTTTTACGCATAGTTTGGGAACAATTTCATGTCCGAGACAGACGTGAAATTTCATTTATTCCGTGTTAGGAGGAGAAGATTCTTAGGTACAGAGGGTCAAGCGATCACTTTAAATCTTACCAGAACTTCTCTCGAGGGTCACCGAAACAAATTGCAGGGAGAGATACATGTTTATTGTGACACAGAATTACAGATGACAGACAGACCAGCAGTAGCTGGGGAGGGGAAGTAAAGAATGAAAGATCAAAGGGGAAGATCAAAGAGGAATGTAGTAAAGTTGGTTTACACAAAAGAGGGATTTTTAAATCATGATTTTCATCAGACACCTCAGGGAATACAAATTGTGCGTCAAGTTTACCATTACTCCAAAAGAGTTAAGCGCACAAAATTTGCTCACTCTGTGACTGGCTGATAAAAGAAAAGTTTTTTTTGTTGGGGGGGAATTGGCATGTGTTTTCATGTACGGTATATATATAAAGTTAACCAGAGCACCGGCAAGATTGCCTTCTGAGAACAGTGAACAGACACAGCATCCACTGCCCAAACCATTGAGTTCTTGACCCTTTGTACTTCACAGAGCCACACTAATTCTCAGGTGTCATTACCAAATACGATAGTGCTTTACTGCTTAGCCGTTTCTGTTGGGCTAAATTCATGCCAGATCTTGCTTTAGCCATCCTTTGCTTTGTAAAACAGCTGAGGACGTTTGAGTTGGTTGCGCCGCCGAGAGGGACATTTTCTTTCAGCGAGAGATCCACTGAAAAGCACAAACCTACGAACCACCCAAAGTTTGCCTCATTTAAAAAAAGAAAAAAAACACCACCCCTGTCTTATTAGTCATCCAAACGGGCTTCCTGTTTGAGACTGAGGTCTTTTTAAGGTTGTGCCCCCCTCTTTTTCATCATGGCTGACTCTGGATATTAGTAGGCTTAGGCACTGTCTTTCATACCCTGGCCGAACCGCCACTAGCCACTAGCCACCACCCCCCCATGTTTGTTTTCCTTTTTTTCCTTTCTTTTCTTTTTGTTTTGGATCATATATATGGTGTTTTTTTTGGAGGGCTGCACGTTCCCAGCTGCCACTGTGCGAAATCTCGTTAGTGCGACGCCTCCGAGTGCGTCTGTGGATGAATCTGGGTGGTTCCCCGTCTCACGGTCGTTTAGACAGCTCACATGATTATCCCATCCCCCTTTTCCCTACCTCCCTCCCTCCCCCTCCCCCTCCTCTTAAAAGAAAAATCCTGACAGTTGGCGGGTCAGAGTGGAAGGCCAGTTATTTAAAGCTTCCTTTCGTACAATCCGCCGGCTGCGAAAGAGCAGAAATCTCTTCAGACTAGAAATCAGACGCTCTTTTTTAGGGGAGGGTTATAATAGAAAGTTCTTCAAAAAGAAAATTGAAATTGAAAAAGCGAGCGTAGCCACGCAAACACACAAGATGATGCGAAGGCGGCTGTCGTCTTGTTTTCGTGCCCAGAAGCCGAAGAAGAAAGGTAAGAGCGTCATAATGACCTTTACAAACTCTCCAACTGATTCTCCGTATTTTGCCGTACGTAGTTCCCTAAGCCCTAGGTCACCCATGGAAACCTAAATCTTCTAGTCTGTAACCTCAACCAGGTTACACAAAGACAGTGCATGTTTATCGTTAATAGTGATAACGCATGATGTACACGCACTGTTATATGCCGTGAAGTTGAGTTATGGAATACCCATATTTTTCTCTTTGAGTCGATGGGGGGAGGGGGAGGGGTCAGCCATCGTTTGACACTTCAATTGGTAATTTCCCGAGCTAGTTTCCTGCTCATATTGGAGGCCAAACTCTGCCCCGTGTTACTCAGTGAGCGACGGCGTATGCTGAACTCTGCCGAGGTCCAGCTCTCCCCCTTGCACGGAGCGGCCGAGTAGGGAAGGTGTCGCGTAGACCGATAGTGCCTAGATATTCATCATGAGTAAGTCCAGAATGGTTCAGTGTGCCAGCAAGCACGCGTACATGTAGTCACCCTGTTTGAGTTGGTGTGGTTTCCGAGGACACTCGGTGTTCACAATAATTACAATCTCTGTCTCTGAGTGCCATGTGATGGTGGCGCAGTTTTGGAGATGTGAGACCCATGGTGGCCTATTAAACTCAGTAAGGTGGGCCACCTCGCAGCAAATATGCATTTGGGGAAACCCAGTACAATCAATTAGTCAGAGAAGAATTGAGGGACTTGGCATTTACAAAACGATAGGTACTGTCTGTCTTTGCAGTTTGAAGATTGCATGGAATTATTGCAATGGGATGGTTGAAATACGTGCTGTGGGATCCGTGCTGTAGTCTCACCTGAGAAAAAATTGTAATAGACTGATTGTGCGTCCAATGTTTACATGCCATCACGTGACATATAGTGGGTATTTTTGCATCTCATTTGGTGCAGAACAGGAGTGGAAATGAGCAAAGAATATAGTATTGTCCACATTCTTCTTTGTACATTTCCATCGCTGCTCTAGATGTGCCAAATGAGATGCAAAAATGCCCACTATACGTCGTGATGACATGTAAACAGTGGTCGCATAATGGACCTTTCCCATGAAATATGCAAATAGGAGCTGGTGCATGCACTTTACTAAATTGGTGGGCAAACGAGTGCGCGTTGCGTGCAGGTTTTGAAATACGCATGTAGGAGACGCCGAATAGCCAATGACCGCACGCCAAACTGTTAGTGAGAAGGAACGCGCGCACGCCCGTGGAAAACTATGATTGGTTGGCAGCCTGCTTGCCCACCAATTTAGTTAAGCGCATACATGTGCTAGGTCCAGTTTGCATATTTCATGGGAAAGGTCCATTGGTCAATTAGTTGGGGCCTTTGAAGTTGGTTCTTTTAAGAATGTTGCCTGGAAGGCTGCCACCTAAAGACTGGATAGCTCAGGCGGTTTAATTCACTGGTCCGTTAAGCCGGAGATCTAAAGTTCAGGTCAAACTGTCTTGGCTATTGGGGTCCATCGTATATGTGGACATTCCATAGAGACCTTAAATGTATGGAGTCCTCAGTGCACATCCTATGGTACATGACATGTACATGTATCTGTCAGTAGTTACATGTAGGGGCAGTGTGCTAAATTTGTATGCAGGCTACAGCCAAAACCGAACACAAAAGATAGCTTTTGCAAGTGCTGCACTCAAAAATCCAGGGGGTGAGGTCAGGTGATGCATGGTGCGTAAATAGTTGGCTAAATGGGTGCAAGGCAGTGTGCGTAATGACTGCAAGGAGGCTATCGCAGAGAAATGACTAGGGTAGTGGTTCGATGCACACGCAGCGCATAGGTCGAACAATGCCATGTACAGCAGTGTGTCACTCCTCTGTGCACAAGATTACATCACAATGTCCTTGACCAGTCAGTTGGGGTGGGTTTTTTGTTGTCCTTCGGGGGCAGACAGCCATTGTGGCTACACTGCTTTGGTTTGAAGTTTGGTCTGGTGTGCACTGGTCTGATGTGTGCTGAACGAACGATGCAAAGCATTCATTCGTTGTGTCATGGTTGCATTTGGGGTTGTATACACGGCAATTTAGAAACTTCACTGGCAGTGGCAATGTTACGCATGGTTGTACATTTTCATTTTAACAAGTATCCACCACACCTTTCGGCTTAGAACCGTGTGAACTGGCTGAGAAGTCATCTCAAATGCAGGATGCTTTACAGGTATGGACTTGTCAGTATAGTTTTTACATTGCCTGAAAGTCTATTGAAGTTCGATTCCAAACACTGGAGTTTTAGCACATCAAAATGGGGAATCCTCCCCTCTGAGCTTGAAATAGTTGGAAATACCAAGTTGTTTTTCAAGCATACGACGTAGGTTAGCAACCATCTCACTCCTGACTGGGACAAGAAAATTCAAGGGTTTTTCAAGGGAAAACTCGGCACTACAGCATCCCAGACCGTAAGATTTTAACATTAACGATTCTAATCATGACATCTACAAACTGTGTAAATTAGAAGGAAATCTTTGGACTTTGATGTTTTCCAATCTTCCCAGTGTTGTATTGGGCCTTTAAGTGCAAGACACCAAAGCCACACTCGCGGGCCAATGGACCCTTATAGTATACAGTAGGCTTGCTCGGTTGTTGTTTTTATTGTCTTGACGGGCGTACTTTAATGGCATCGGATGGTCTGATTAACTCTCTGGAGCCTCCTGGAGACCAGGGTGTCCCCTATTTTTGGAGGCGGGCAGGTCACCAGTTAGATTTACACGCAGGAAGCCAGTGACTAGTCATCAATTCTTATTCTAATGTGGCGGTAATCCGCCCCGACCAGGAACATACATTGTACATGTACATGTAGTAGACACATGTCCACCCATGTACATTGTACATGTACAGATGAACGTCGTGTAGTTGGTAGTAGACACACACCCATGTACATGTACTGTACATTACTGTTGGTGTTCCTGTTTACATGCTCGCACTCATTGCTTCGTACTATGTACGTGTATGTGCAAGGTCCATTCTACCAGTTTGGCCTAGAGTTATTGCTGATAGTCCAATGTCTTATAGTAGCAAACCTCTTTTCACATGACATCATTTGATACAGATCACCTCTTTGTATAGTCCAACGGGTTTTTCCATTTTTCCATTTTTTATGCTCACCAGATGGTGGCATGCTTTAAGTACAGAGTCAGGGAAGTTCAGGGGCGCAGGTTACCGTAAATTTCACATGAAGGATTTAAGATAATTCTGTGCAAATAGTTGTCCATCGTAAGTCAAGTTACAATGGCTGATAAGGCTATGTGATATCAATACATTGCTACGGAAAGTTATTCACGAGTACATAATTATTACGTCATGTTAATATCTAGTGCGATACATATTTCAATATGGCCTTTACTGCTAGCTTCCCTGTATCCTAATTCTGTGTGGCAGTTCACATTTGGGCAATATTTCAGCAAGTCTTATACAATTTGTGGTCCAACCCATGATCGATTTCATCAGAATCATCGTAACCATTATGATCGCAAGACGATGAGTGATGCACAGAAGAGATGCGGCCCGTCATATCTTATGATGGGTTGTCCATTGTAAGTTGCATAATGATGCATTGTTAAGCTTTGTGAAATTCACCCAAGTCCCCAGAATGTCACAAGGCCATAGCAAAATGTCTTTGGCGTTGATTCTGAATCTGTCTTACTTAGCTTTCCTTTAGAAACCAACATATTGCGTCTCCATATAGCTTTGTTTTTACAGAGCACTGCAAAGAGAATACAGAATGTGAAAATCCACATGTGTAGGCCTACCATGTACACATCTAAAGTGTAGCCAAAAGTCAATTTTGATACATGATATTTGTAATATGGACCATAATTATGTGCAATATCCATAGATTGTAAGGGGCCAATTTCATAAAGCCCCTACACAACATTGGTAAGATCAACAAAACAGAAATGTTCACAGATTTTCATGAAACTTATACAGTTTGAAGATGGTTATGGTAGAAACCTCGCACTGAAATATTTCTGCCTTAAACTGTTGTATTTTGGGAGAAAAGAGTGAAAGAAATTGTTTATGTCTCACCAAGATCTAAACTATTTTTCGGAACAGTACGGCGTTGAATGCTGCATTTTTGCAAAACAAATGAAGCAGTTTTCACTATTTTCTCGAGACTTGGTCAGCGGATTGAGCTGAAATTTTTTAGGTGTGCTATTTCATGCATATGTTGGATCAGACAACGTATGGATGCCATACTTTGACCTCAACCAATGTTGTGTAGGGGCTTTAAGCGTAAAAATCTGCTAAGCATGAAAATTCTTCCCCATGTAAATAGGAGTACAAATGGCACATTACGATGCAATGTCAATTGCTTATGATTCGTATTCTACTATTCTTTACTCAGAATAAAACACGAGCGAAGTTTGGGTTGGCAAAGTGATCTTGTGAAGCATGACATTTTTGTGCTCGAGCAAATTTGTGTGCTTAAGCAGCTCTATGCGATTGGCACCTGAACCTAGAGCTGTGGAGCCAGATGCAGAGCTTGGGCTGAAGCCACTGTATCTGAAGGATAGCAGGGTCTCACTCTCACTGAATGAATTAAAATGAGATAATTAGCGCGCTGTAGTTAAACCTTCATAGTACATGACAGAGTGAATGAGATGGGTACATAGCCTGGAGGCACTTTGCATTCTGGTTCATATTTTGTACTTAAACAAATACCCAGCCAGAAATGACAACAAGTAATCCGATTTCTCTTGCCCCCGGGCACAAAGTAACACTTCGCTGTAATTCCATCTTCCTCCTAAATCAAAAGCAGGTGATTTGTCAGTTGTCACCCCCTACCACCTCACAGCAGACTCCAAAAAAAACAAAAGCAACTTGTTTGCAACCTCATTAAGTTGCAGCCCTAAGGGGAGGGCAGTATTCCATTGTGAATGGATGCTGCTCGTTACCCAAGTTCATTGCCGTGCCAGGCGCCAATTTGGGCTACACCCTACCCCTCCCCTCCTCCCTCCGCATCAACCCACCCCATCTTTCCCCACTGCAGTCAAGACCTCTTGAAGGACTTAGCAGGGATTGGCAACTCGCCGGAAAAAGCATGTGTCACCCCGGAAGTCCTTGAGCCACACCACATTAATGTGCGATCACCACACCAGTGGGAGTTTACACAGGGGTTTCTGTTGACTGGAAGAGATGGGCTATTGGTCAGGAATTGAGAGGGCCTGATGTTTTGATCCTAGCAGGCCTTTTTTTCTTTTCTTTTTCAAAGGGCAGAATTCATAACAACGACTAAGGTGTTTACAGTGTTAATTTGTACGGTGTTGTGTTGCTTTCAGACCAGGCCGAATCTGAAGTGGTCAAGGGGGAGGCCTACATCCTGGTGAATGACGTCGCCGATCAGAAGCTCCAGCAGCCAGCAGACCAGACGATCACGGTAGTTGACGCATCTCGGGAGAATCACGCCCCAACTCCGGCTCCGGCTCCGGCTCCTCTTGCAGACCCCGAGACTGACCGATCAGCCCCTGACTCTCCGTCCGCTCAGCAAGAGCCCGTCCGGTTGGCCAGCTCCCGCTCGTCCGTCGAAGAGAGCCATGGAGTCGCCGAACTGACCCCCGGGGAGGACACTGACCGCCGTCCGGTCGGCCCGTCGGACTTGGACTCGGACGCAGGGAGCCGCTACAGCCAGATCGAGCCGGAATGGACCTTTCTGGACGCCGATGATCTGAGCCTGCAGGAGAGCGCCGCCCCGCCGCTCTGGCAAACCCGCCGCTGCCACGACGACCGAGAGTCCGAGGCGAGCTCCTACAGCAGGGACCCCACCAACGTCTCCGGCTCCTGGGAGCTCCTCTACAACATGGCCGCCGCCGAGGTCGACCAGCCCGAGGTCGCGGGCGAGGACCCGCTGCCCGCCACCACAACAGAGGGCGCCGATCAGCCCGACAAAGAGTCAGCGGCCCAGGAGGGCGCACGAGAGAGTGAGGACGACGAACTTGAACAAGGTACTTTGCAGGCATTTTTGATATGTTTAAATGAATGATGATCTTTCATCCTCTAAAAATCTTAACTCACTCACAGCGGCTCGAGCGAAGTGCATTTCTGACTGGCAAGCTGGTGGTGTCGCAGATAAACAAGCAATGTTTTGATCGAAGAGGACGATGACCAGATAAGCGGAATATAAACTCAAATGACTCTAAAGTGGGATTATACGTCAGGGATGACTGTAAAGAAAAAAGGTCCCCCCCCCCAAGTGGTGTTTTTAAATATTAATGGCCTATTCTGTAATTTTGGAGGTGAAATCGCCTGTCGCCCCCGTGTTTATCCGATGCTGGTGAAGTAAGTTACTAACGTGGATTTTGATGTCACTGTGGCATCCATAGAGACGAGAATAACATTTCACTTTTCAATTTCATTTCATTTCCACCGATCTCATTTCATGACTCTATAAAGACAGAAAGAAGGGGGGAAAACAAGCCAAAACAAAATTCAGATGGTCTGTCTGTTGCTATATAGCCAGTAAGTTGAAATCTAACGTTCTTGATTATGTACATGTATGTCGTCTCTGTGCACTTTTCAGGATCTCAGTGCCAATTGCAGACTCCTACCCTGCATAATTTGTTAAGCACTTGCTCAGTAAACTTTCATCACTGAAATGTGCAAGGAAGCACTTTGACAACATGAATCTCTGGGCACTGTTCCACCACAAACGGGGTTTCACTGCTACAGCTCCGATAACCCACATCGTGACAGGATGATCCGAGATTGACTGTGACAGATCTTGGCATTATAAAGTAGAGCACACCGCCCCCCCCCTCCCTCCTCCTCCTAAAAAGATTCCCATCCAACCATTTCTGACTCACCCAAACTTGACGGCTTGCATGCCACGATTCCACTGCTTGTGTCTGATGAAGACGAGAGACTCTCCGTGATCCCATAGATGCACTTACTGGTCCACACGCATCTGGACATTGTAGGTGCCTTAGTAGTTACAGGCAACTGCCAATGTGCCGCTTGTCCTGTTTAACCGTCACAAGACATGTCAAAGAGTTGGGAAGTGATCCCACGTTATTCCTCACCCTGTCCGAACCTCAAAAGTGCCATGAACCTGTTTTCGGCAGTGTTAGTTATGTGCTTTTACACTATCAATGTGTACACCAAATAAGTACATTATAAAAACAAATAAGCACCATCGTCAAAGTGTACATGAACACAAGTACGCCAAACTGTCAGCATTAGTCCATTTTTCACAATGGCGCATGTGTAGTAATGGTCACTTCAGGCAAACATACTGGTATGTACGTGTGGTACCGGTATCTGCAACTACACCATAGAGCCACACAACTTGCCACAGTCCCTTGTCCAAAAGCACCGCTAAATCTTTGCGGCAGCACTCTTAAAGACTTGCTTTGAAGGAAGCTTTTTTATAGTCGGTCCACAAAGGCACAATCAAGAGACTGTTGTTTCTCTGACTTGCATAACCCTGTTGTTTCTTTTGCTGGTACCACGTGATCTGCACCGATAACATTGAATGGTGTGTTATGTAAGATGCTATCAGCAACACCAGTATGTGTACAAATATGCATGTCAGCATTTATAAACCTTTTTTGAGGGGGAGGGCCTTATATTCTATCCTATGTGTTATCTCTTATCACAGACAGATTACAATTGGTACCCTGGTTTGCCCTCGTGAGCCCTGTATGGTTAAATCGTCAGTATTAAGCCTCTATTGAACAGCACATGTAGTCATGTACAACCTACACAACTTGAAGCAAACTTGCAGTCCCTGCCTTAACAACACAATGCACACACCCCCTCCCCTTCAAGTTCTATCCTTGATCCCTTGAGTAAGCAGCTCACCCCTCCCCTCCCCCAACCTTTCCCTGGTCCTCTCCCCCTTCTCTCTCTAATCTCAGGTAAATAAAGTGATTACACACTAGTGAAGACACACTGAGAGACTGTGGTCAATAGGACTTGCTTCCTGCTCAGTGAAGGGGATAGGACATTAGGAGTTAGGAGGGTGACACCCATATTTTTTTTTTCTCTCGTCTTCTTCCGTCCCTCCGTCCTTCCTCTGTCGTGCACCCGATGAGAGAGCAATTAGTTTGTTTGGTTTTTTGTTTTTGACTTTTTGACTCTGCCAATTGGAAACAATAGTGACTAACCTGGAGTACCGTGACGATCGTTTAAGTCTGTTGTCGGGCATAAGTGGATAATTGACAAGAGACATTACACGTACGTGCGTGTGCTTTGGCTCGCGCACTGAACCACGTGAGGCTCACCTGGCTGTGATTTGGGGGTGCGGGACGGACCGGACATGTTGTCCAGAGCAGATTAAGAAGGTGAGCGGCTCTCTCTCCCCCCCTCCCTCACTCCTTCCTCCCTCTCCCCTCTCATCCAGCCTCTCCTTCTCCTGCTCTAAACCGGAGGAAACTCAACACACCTGTTTAGGACCGCCCGCAGAGTGTGCTCTGCTCTTCATGCGGGCGGGTGCCTGTAACATTAACCAGTACATTTCTTCTATTTTTGTTCGCTCGTGCCCACATGTACTGTACACGTGTTGGGATTTGCAGCATTAGGCACTAAGCCCTTTAACGGGACAGTTCATGTTAGAGTATTGTGTTCGCGGGCCCCGTGCAGTTGCGATGTAAAAACTGCAGTCCTGAGTGATCCGTCACAACGAACAATCGTTTGGTACTTTGGAGTTGACTAATTGGCCTTCCTCAGTTGCGTTTGGGGTAAGTGTCTTTGCTCTTAAGCTCGTTAGACCATGCCGCTCGTTCTGCGAGGAGTTCCTCTGCCTCAAAACACCGGCTACCTCAAAAACACATGTGACCTCCGACCTTTGACCTGTTTGCTGAGGGTTGTCACACTCTCATGGTGACATCCGGTCTGTTTTTCCATGGATCAAAGTGAGTTCCCGGCCAGGGAAGTCCTTTTTGATCAAACGAAGGTGACTAGTTTGTGACTTGATTTTTTTATATTGAACATACTTGAATGAACAATAGTCATAGTCCATATCCATAAGACATGACAAAAATATCAAACTCATGTACATGTATATATGCAGGAAGCTCTAAACATGACAGCCTTATGGCCAAATGAATGGTTCAACGTAGCTTAGATGAAAATTTTGCTTAGCCCTTATATCTATGCGAGTCCATCTACAATAAGATAAGTGCTTACGTGCACACGACTCTTTGGAGGACTGGGCTCCTCCGTTTTTGTCACCAACCAGGGCCCAATTTCATAGAGCCGCTTAAGCGAAAAGTGAAAATCTGCTAAGCACGAAAACACCTCCAATGTTGATTGCTTTTGGCTGGTATTCCACTCTTCTTTACTTAGCGTGGAAGAATAGTGGAGTTTGGGTTGTCAAGGGGATTCTATGAATCGTCAGTTTTTGTGCTTAAAAGCAAATTTTGGCGCTTAAGCAGCTCTATGAAATTGGCCCCAGGCCATTGTTGTCACCTGGAAGTCTGTTCCAGGCATGCCAGGTTGTCATTGCATTATGTAGCTAAGACTCCTGACAGTTGAATGAGTTCTGCTTTTTGGGGCTTTCTTGTGTTAATATTGTACTACGTGTCACTATTCTGAAACCACCACATCCAAAGTCGCTCAGCTCAGTGTGAAAGCAAGGTCACTTGAGGGAGGGGCGTGTATATCCCACCAGCCTACCTGGGCAAGCTAATGGAACACGCTCACACCCTTGCACTTGGGTATCTGGACAGCATTTTCAAGGGACTTGTAACAATAACATGCCTTGATTCACACAACTTGGGTTTCATTGTCTGATATCATGGCAGCCATATTGGCACCCTGACTCGCCAATGGTGTCCCAGAGTGTGTGCCTCAATGCAGGCACAGATGCCCTGCTTTTGCTGTGGTGCACAACAGATGACCATCATGGCCATTGGTGTTGGACAAACTTTGTCTTTTCTTTCAGCAGGGACTCCCCCATAGCACTACAGTGTCTCAAATGACTCTCTAAATTCACTCAACCAGAACACCATGTTCACGAGACCACTTTAAACAGAAAGCAACATACATGTACGAACTTGCAAAATGCGATGATGCAGTTAATTGCCAGTACTGTAACTAAGCCCCAACCCCAATACCCTGGAATCGAAATTACCAGTGCATTTGGCACAAAACTTGTGCATGTACCCTGTACACACACTGTACATGTACAATGTACTGGGTACTCTGTAGAGGCCTTGCATGCCTAGTGTCATACTTACCCATTACCATGATTACAAACCGTCTCTGCCAGTTTCAACTGGAAACTTAGGTCCTTTTGACACCCCTTGAAACAGAACTGTTGGACATAAACTTATGCTTTTGTATATGAATTGGTTTCAAAGATTCATGTTGTTGCATTTTTTTGTTTTGAAGGAACAAGACCAAGCTATTCAATTGCACTGCTTGACATAATAAGCACTGAATGCTCAGTGCTTTGCCCGATGCCTGATGAAAACATTTTCGGCAGGTCGAAGCAAACATTGTGTTCCATCTATGATGCAATGCAGTATCTACCGCTATTCATTTATATTGAAGACGTCTGCACTAGAAAGCAGCAGTGGCAGGTTTGAATCCCACCCGAGCTGCCTGAAATGGTTTCATCCGAGGCATCGGGCAAAGCACTGAGCATTCAGTGCTTATTACCGGGTATATGTCAAGCTTGGCAAACCCCCATTGAGGTGATGCACACTACAAACGTGCATGTACTGTTCATACCAGTACTACAGCTGAGCACATGTGCATGTACATTGTACATACAGGCTAAGTCTGTCATGTCTGTAAATTGATATATCTGACTATTGAGTAGCAGATGTACTAATTCTGTGTGCCAGTATTTTAGGCCTGTATTCAAACTTACAATGGAAATGATTGGCAAATCTCAGGCCTAAACGAGTTATTTTGAGGCTGCTGAGATCTTATTTTCATGCTGCTCCATGTGCACCAAAATGTATGTGCACACACTGTACACAAACTGTACACCCACATAATTAAACGCACACATACATGTACATGTACATGTGTACATGCACACTTTAATGTACACACATCCCAATTTTTGCATCCTGGTGGAGACATTGCTTTGTTATCGTGCAGTATACAACCGAATGAGAAACAATGTTTTAAAGATGCTCCCATTTCAACCACATTCACCTCTCTGGGTAGAAATTTGGACCGTGTCCCTTATATATAACACTTAAATTCTTACCCATGATCACAAATTTCCCATTTTTGAGTTGGTTCCAAATATCAGTTTCAGGAAAACCTTAGTGAGGACCTATACACCTTTACAATTTCCCTATGGAGACGTACACCTGTATTCATCCTATTGGACTAGGTATCCACAAGGTCTCCACAAGGTCTCCACAAGGCACTAGATTCACGCCCATACTGAACACCATATTGTACACATGTACATGTACATGTACATATAACAATGCATATTTTGGCTTCTCAGACCTTATAAGCTGTGAACAAACAGCCTGACTGGCATTACAATGCACACACATACCGTACAGATGTAGCCGTACCTACATGTACAATTTATGTGCACACCAACACTGTACATGTACAGTACATGTACAAGGACTTTTAGCTTGTGTGATTGACTAATGGTCACTCACATCATGGAGCTTTCACGAAGCCCGATAAGTGTCTGCCTGGTTACTGGTAGAGTGTGCTCATTGAAAGCCAGTACTACACCATGGCATACGCACATGCATCCCAAATGGGTCTCCACCAGGTACTAGGGCAACTACAATGCTACCTCCACAAGGACTGCACTAGCAGGACAGTGTACACATACACAAACAGTCTCTCTCCCCCCTTGCCCTGCCCTGCCCTTCCATTCTGATTCAGTTTGTTCCGTCAGTCGAGGTCTCTGCCTTTACAGTCCTTCACTGGAAACCTTGCGTTTTGGACAGCATTATCATTCACAAGCAGTCACAGTGAGCCAATTGCTCTTTCTTTTCTTCTGCTTGACTGTGCTGGTGAACTGCAGCGCACACCACCACCACCACCACCGTGCACTGGACAGATTGGGGGTAGGGGGGGGGGATGATGTGCTCAGCTCAGTGGCCGCTCTGTGTGTCTGTCTCTCGGCCCGGAATAAAGGACCTACTTGTGACTCCTTATGCATCAAGCGTTGTGGACATTTTGCGAACCAGTTGGTTGATAAGTGGATCAGAGTCTCATAGTACCTACAGTTTACTTGTGTGCTCGGTACATGTATCCGTGTAGGATGAGTGAGATGTCGTTTATTTGCCTGTACTACATATGTACATAAATGTAGTGCATAAATGAATCTTTGCGGGTTGGCTTACTGTATCAAGCATAGTTGCATCCAAGTGAGTATTGTACTACAGTTATGACAGTACTATGTGTGTGTGTGTCACCCTATTAGATAATTTCTCAAAGGCATTCAGCCTTTGAGAAAGGTCCTGCTAGGATGGTAACATCATGTTAGTCAGTAAGCAGTTTGCAACATTTCTGCATAATGGTCTAGATATTGGTCTGCTCACAAGCAGAATTGTACACACTTAACAGGCCACATTTTCATTGAATCAAACAGGTACATGTCCTAACATGCAGGCATGCAACTTTTCCGCGGATCCACAGATTTCCGCGTTTTTTAAAATTCGGCCGTACAAAAATATAATCTGTAAAAAAGAAAAGAAAAAAAAAAGGGGGTATTTCTTCTCCCCTAACTATTATTTAAAACACATGCTGAGATCAGGTTAAAAACTTTGATATTTACTTTTCATTTTGTGTAAACAATTTTCTGGGTGTATGCCTTGAAAAAGGTTAAAATCTGTCACTCAGCTTAAAGTCATAAGTGGTCCAAAACTGCTCAGAATGCACCACAGAGCATCTAGAATCCAAACCCCATGCCGTAAGGGCTTCGTGCTTCGCGCTCGCAGTTTCATTCGGACATTTTCCTCTTTTCTTTTTACAATTCAAGAGTTGCATGCCTGTACATGTCTTACTTGCTAATGCCACCATTTCATGCTGAGTTATCGTGGTATACGGTATTATGGTATATACACATAGAAAACGACTTGGAGACAATTAATACAATTTAACAGCAGAAATTCAGAATGCTTGCATTTGTCATTTGTGTCAGCTCTTCAGACCATAATAGTCCCCAAAATCCAACATCGCATCCCTCCATCCAAATGCCAACTTGAGTGGGGGGGGGCACTATTACAATAACATGAACACAAAACATGTACTTAGCTGTGAAATTCTGCACTCACCCCATATGTAACACATCTGAAGTACAAGAGAATGCCAAAGCATTGAGCCCAATGTTCCTTGCTAACTTAACATTAACCAAACAAATTATGCTGTAGCACTGTTTAGCTTTGGGAAAGTTCCTGCTAGGATTGTCCTCCAATTGTCATTTTTTTTCTTAGATTTTTCATGAGTGAACTAAATTTGTCTCTTCACATGTCACATTTTCTGATCAGAAGCATTCCATCGTAAAAGTTAGTCATTTCCTTCCCAAACTCCTTGTAGAATCGCAGGCATGTGCTTTTATTCCCCAACAATATTTGCGAAATAACTTGCCTGAAGTGTTTGCGTTTCTTGAATCCCAGAACAAGAACATATTGTGGAAGGGCTATTGGCTAGTCGATCATTATGCTCAAGTGCCAACCGAAACTCCAACTTTAAGCCCCTAAACACGATTTTGCACAAATCCAAATTTCAACCTGACAAATCTTGTTAAAGTAACTTACTAAAGTGGAGGTATGTGTAAATACCAGTATGAGACATGCTGTGAACTTTTAGCGCTTGAAATGCTGCCATTTTCTTGAAAAGGGGGATTTTGTATGAATTTCCAATGGTCGTTTTAAACGTCTTTTGGGGGGAAAAAAACATGCTGACGAGCCTTAAAGCCCCTACACACCATTTGCACAAATCCAACATGGTCCATTCGCAATTACCGATGACTGTTTCAAGATTTACTCGTAATTTTCCGATTTAAATGCACGGTGGCGCTATTAAAATTCTGCTAGGTGCATTTTACGATCCTCGAAGCGACCCATTTTGATGAAAAAATGAGCCAGTTTTTCACCATTTTCTCGCATCATGGTTGACGGATTGAGCTTACACTTGTTTGTTGTTTCATGCATATGCTGGATGAGACAAAGTATGTGTATCTAAGGCATTTACCAATAGTGTGTAGGGGCTTTAAACTCATTCTCCTCCTCCCCACCCCCCCCCCCCCTCCAAAAAAACCCCCACACACACCACAGTAGCAACAACAACATCACAGAGACAACTCTTGCAAACTGAGTTTTAATGGGAAAAACTCCCTCATATCATCCGTAAGGGACCCAGAGGGTTTGGTTCTTGGCACAAGTCTTTCTCGGAAGGCAAACTCGTGAGGCGAGGCTTGGCACTGCCGTTGACCTTTCAGAGACGGGAAGCTGGGAAGGTCACTAATGAATGCCAGAACAAGACCTGCGAATATAAAAGGCCACTCATTGCTAAAAGTAGCTGTGGGTTCCTGCAGTATTGCGTCATTTGCCTAATTTAAACTCTGCCTAATTTAAAAGCTGCCTACTCAGTCATGCGCACATTCTAACGCACTTTCTCCTTGTCCTAGCAAGTTTCACATCACAAGTTTATACAGTGCAACTTTTAACTGAATACTCAGAGGGATGCCTTATTCTCTGCACCAAGTGTCACTAACATGTCAAAGGGAATTCACATTGCAGGATTGGTGGGTCATTGATGTGATACGATGAAGGATTTTGACTTTTCGTTTCTCGTGAATCAGTTATCGAGTCTCAGTAAGGTTTGTCAAAAATGAGAATAGCCCAGAAATCCCGGAGCAGCAATGTGGGTCAGACTGCTGATGATGGGTCATGGGAAGGTGGTAGTGAGGTTGGAGAGGAAGTTGAGGAGGATGGAGATGACAATGATGAGGACACTGAAGATGATGATATTGGCAGAATGGCAGTGATGATGATCCTGCTCCTTTACTTAAAGCCCCTACACAACATTGGTAAGATCAAAAAAACATAAATGTTCACAGATTTACATGAAACTTTTACAGTTTGAAGATGGTTATAGTAGAAACCTCTCACTGAAATATTTCTGCCTTAAAATGGTGTATTTTGGGGGGAAAAAAAAAAAAAAATTGTTTACGTCTCACCGAGATCTAAACTATTTTTCGGAACAGTACGGCTTTGAATGCTGCATTTTCCCGAAACAAATGAAGCGGTTTTCATGATTTTCTCGAGACTCGATTGGCGGATTGAGCTGCAATTTTCACAGGTGTGCTATTCATGCATATGGTGGATCAGACAACAACATATGGATGCTATTCTTTGACCTCGACCAATGTTGTGTAGGGGCTTTAACCCTCTTTTTGGCTAATACCCAGCCTTTCATCCTCCTCTACCTCCTCCTCTTTCCCCTCTATTTCCTTCTCTTCTTCCTTTACCTCCCCTACCTCGCCTTTCTCTGCCTCCTTCTCCTCTTCCCCCTCCTCCTCCTCCTCCTCCTCTCCCTTCTCCACCACATCTCAAAATTACATTTTTTTGGATAACCAAGCTCTGACCCACTCGGGCCCTTTCCAAAATCAAGGCTTAGGCTGGGGCTTGTATTTTCGCGGTTGTAGGCCCGACTGTTTCTGTGGGTGACTACTCTGTACTGAACAGAGACCGCAAACCTGTTAATTCTGGCAACAACTAACCAAAGACCCATATCTTCAGGTTTTGTGTGACAGAGACAAAGATGAACCCAATCCAGGGATTCGTAAAGTGCCATACTGACTTTCGAAATTAAGGCTTAGGCTCGGGCTTAGGCTTCGGTCTCATTTATCTTACTCGTTATAATATCACAGGCTAATTCTAGACACAAGCATTTGGTACCAGTTTCTTGATGGATACCTTGTACTTATCAAGCCAACAAACCTTCAAATTCGGAAACAAACCACAACCTTGATTTTCAGGTTTTGTCAGACGAAGACAAAGCCTGAGCCCGAGCCTAAGCCTTCATTTCGAAAACGGCCGAAGAACCATTCTCTACCATGCCTAATAGTTCCCTAATTAATTTGGTTTTTCTTCTTCTATCATTCTCTCCCCTCCCCCTCCCCCTCCCCCTTCCCCTCCCCCTCCCCCTCCCCCTCCCCTCCCCCTCCCCCTCCCCCTCCCCCTCCCCTTCCCCCTCCCCCCCCCCCAAGGATCTGCACTTGACGAGTCCGGCAGTGCCAAGAAAAAGAAGTTCAAGCCCTGGAAGTCCATCCGCAACTTCTTCAAGAAAAAGCGGCCGGGCAAGGAGGAACTTGGGGAGGGCGAGGAAGGGCTCAGCACCAACTTCAAGTCCAAGTCTACTGGGGAGCTGAATCTACCGGACCAGGAGGGGGACGAGACCCTAGGGTAAGAGGGAGAAGTGGGGAAAAATGATTCGTGGCCTGTGGCTAACACAGCTCTTGCATTCTCCTCGATGCCAACTCACATCATAATTATTATCTAGGATGTAAAATGGTATCCACTACTTCAAATCTACCACACGACCTCAACCAGCTCAGTGCTCAAAGTGGTTCAGATGTCTGCACTCAAGAGTGGGAGTCATGGGGTTTGAATCCAGGCTGAGCTGACTGTATTGTTTTTTTCAGCAGGCCATCTACAAAGCACTTAGGTGGCAGTGCTAGATATATACATTTGATAGGTTGAATACATTGAGTATTAGTATGGCAAATCCTCATTGAAGCGCAGGATGATGACAGTGATGATAATGATTAGAGACAAGGGCACTAATGAGAAAGATGGCACTGATGTTGACGATTTAATATGATTTTGAATCGTGCAGAATGTACTTCAGCATAGGTTCAGGCCTACTCGGCGTGTGATTAAACATGGTATGCGACTATGCGCAGTGCTTTGCTCAGTGCAGGCAGCTCTGGCGGGATTCGAACACGCTACCCCTGCTTTCGAGTGCAGACATCTCAACCAGATTAATTGCACATTGAGTAGGGCATTGCTGAAGGACATTATGAGCCTTTCTAATAACCACTTATTGGATCCAGTCCTGGTTTACGTGTGGTTCGTTTTCCCCATAGCAAAGTACATATAGCATGCATACAAAATACAGATCCTTATCAAGGTGAGATAGTTATTCTGTTTTTATTAAAACAAATAATAGACATATCTGGTGGGGAACTTTTGAACAATTTTTAAAAAATGAATTGTTCGGCTGAACAAATTTAAGGAAAATGAAAAAAAAAATTCCTTCGACTGGACCGGGACTTGAACCTAAGACCTCTACTTTTTTGTAACAGCGCTCTTATCGTGTGAACTATCCACATGGTGGCAGTCTGGTGCCAGTCAAAGGCATTTAACCATTAACATCCATATGTTTATCTCAAGGGATCATACCCCGTTTTCATTCAGATGAATGAACTAGTTGTTGTTAATCTTGATACAGCAACTCAGGGATCGGACCAATATTTTTTATTTATTTTTCCCGAATGTTTCAGAATTTTTCACAATTTATTCATGGTTTTTATAGGAGATTCAGTTTCTGCACTATTCTACTCAAACAGTCAAAGAACAAAGTGCCTATTTTTTGTACTAGATCTATTTTTTCGTGAAAGGTCCAATCCCATAGTTTTCACTGCACTTGCAATGTGCTACACAGGTGAAGGTGCATTTGGCAATTTGACAGTCATAGTGATACAGTAGACTCGTGTTTTTAATTTCTCTTTGACATATAGAATGCATTAAAACTGCGACCAATTGGACTTTGCTCGATTGCATTTTCGTTTGATTGAGAACCATAAATACCCCTTATTGTCACGCATGCACAGGTCTGTGTTGTACACACAGTGTACTTGTAGTATAGCACTTGTAGTGAGGCTGATTTCTGGGAACTGTGTTGGGTGAAAATTTGATGACACTTCTTGTTGATCACTGGGGTTTTGGGGTTATCTCTGTATTGAGAAACGGTTTCATTTTTGTTACGAGCAAAAGGTAGGTTCTTCTTTTAGCATTTCAAAAGAGTCCCTTTTGTGGTCACTGTAGGAAACTGTTAGTAAAGACCATTCTCAAAATTAAGTGGGCATGACATTTCGATCCTACCAGGACCTTTCTCAAGGACCTTTCTTCCTTCAAGAAAGGTCCTGCTAGGATCAAAACATCAGGCCCTCTGAGTTTTGATGCTTTTTTGAGATTTTTTGGGTCATATCTAGTCAGTAAGCAGAACTTTTGCAAAATTTGTGTAGGCCTATATTATTCTAAGTAAAGATCATTGTATCGAAAATCTTTTAAGGTAGGATCGTATGTACAAATGCCGTTTTTGTAAACATTGAATGTGAGAAGAAAGGGAGCTGACTGTGATTTTGTTTTCAGTAATTATTCAAAGGCACTCTGGCATTGTGAAGCAACCTTTTAGTCGATTACTCTGATCATTTAATGAGCGAGGAACACTGGATTGAACCAGAATAACAATGATATAAATTCTTGTTTATATTTATGGAAATATAGGATGTTTTGGATTCAGTTGGAGAACTCACTCTACGTATTAAGGATAAAAAATAAAAAACAAAAGAGACAAATATTTATTCATTTGCTAGACCTGAACAAGAAAGCCCTTTAATATTCCTCTGTAATTTTCATTGGACACCAGCCAATATTAATGTAGACATGGTGTACACTAATGCATCCAGCATAATAGGGAAGTGCCTGGTTGAAATCCGTTTTATTCTATTTTTCATTTGGCACATGTTATACATACATGTATGAATGTTAACATGCATTTGCCCTGCTTCAGGCCGCACTGGGCGGCCTTTCTGTGGTTTTCTGTCGACACGAACCTCCCAGCAGGCAGCAGGATAAAACCGCAGCCTACTGTGTAGTGTGTATCTACGGTGATTCAACTCAACTCAACTCAACAAGAACCAAGAGCACTTGGTTACATTGTGTGGGATTCTGTCGACTGTAGCCCTGTTTCACTCCACTTGATGGAACACTAGCCTTAGGCCTATACCTCATATCTGCTGGCTTCTGTTGACCACAAACCTGCTGAATTCAATGAGAGCCAGCAGTGGTGACATTGTGTGGGATTCTGTCGACTGTAGCCCTGTTTCACTCCACTTGATGGAACACTAGCCTTAGGCCTATACCTCATATCTGCTGGCTTCTGTTGACCACAAACCTGCCGAATTCAACGAGAGCCAGCAGTGGTGACATTCTGTGGGATTCTGTCGGCTGTAGCCCTGTTTCACTCCACTTGATGGAACACTAGCCTTAAGCCTATACCTCATATCTGCTGGCTTCTGTTGACCACAAACCTGCTGAATTCAACAAGAGCCAGCAGTGGTGACATTCTGTGGGTTTTTGTTGACCACAATCCCTTCTCCCCTCCTCAAGATGCAACACTAGGATTTTGTTTTCCCACCAGGACCATCAGTGGCTACATTCTGTGGATTATCGTCAACCACAACAATGTACAGTAGTCTGTGGGATTCCATTGACTCTAACCCTGCTGAGAAGACCCAAGTGGTTGTAGAGACTGATGTGGAGTGTTGACCAAAACATGCCGTTGACCACAGAATTCCGTTGACCCCAAAACCGAACTCAACCGCTGCAATGTCAACCTGCTTCTATGGAGTCGATTCCCCAGGATTTGTGTGTTAAACCACGTCATCCCTCGCTCACAAGTGTCTAAACTCAACCACAACTGGACCTTTTTCCCTGTGACTCATATTGGTAGTTTGACCATCATAGAGCAAGGTTGGCAGTGACTTCCCCTATAGATGCGTAATCTTCATAGTCGCTTATCATAAAGGGCAACAAGGGGCTGTTGAGTCATCCGGGGGATTAGGCGATCTGATATTGACCGCTTGTGGGATCATCTCAGGTCCTGAAATCCACTACGAGGCAAGGGATCTAATGTGCAGATCCTCTCTCTCTCTCTCTCTCTCATGCCTTCTGTTTCAGGGATGACCCAGCCTCGTCCAGCCTATTGTCTCCAGGCCTAGGCAAGGGAATCAGTGTGTCGGAGGACAGCGTCTTCAGCCCCGACAAGCCCGCCCCCACCAAGGAGCAAGTCCGCATCTCGGCCGAGATTAACATGTCCAACGCATTTGCGGTAAGGAGAAGAAGCCTCTAGAAAGAGAGGGATGGGAGGGAGAGGGAGAGAGAGAGGGGGAGAGGGAAAGAGATGGAAGGGAGAGGGGGAGAGGGAGAGAGATGGAAGGGAGAGAGGGAGAGATATGGAAGGGAGAGAGATGGGAGGGAGATGGAAGGGAGAGAGATGGGAGGGGGAGAGAGGGAGGTAGAGAGATGGAAGGGAGAGCGATGGGAGGGAGAGAGAGAGGGAGAGAGATGGGAGTGAGATAGATGGAAGGGAGAGGGAGAGGGAGAGAGATGGAAGGGAGAGAGATTGGAGGGAGAGAGAGAGGGAGAGAGAGAGGGAGAGAGAGAGAGAGAGATGGAAGGGAGAGAGATGGGAGGGAGAGGGAGAGAGAGAGATGGAAGGGAGAGAGATGTGAGGGAAAGAGAGAGGGAGAGTGAGAGAGATGGTAGAGAGAGATGGAAGGGAGAGAGATGGAAGGGAGAGGGATGGGAGGGAGAGAGAGAGGGAGAGAGAGAGGGAGAGAGAGAGGGAGAGCGATGGAAGGGAGAGAGATGGGAGGGAGAGGGAGAGAGATGGAAGGGAGAGAGATGGGAGGGAGAGAGAGAGGGAGAGAGAGAGGGAGAGAGAGAGGGAGAGCGATGGAAGGGAGAGAGATGGGAGGGAGAGGGAGAGAGATGGAAGGGAGAGAGATGGGAGGGAGAGAGAGAGGGAGAGAGAGAGGGAGAGAGAGAGGGAGAGAGATGGGAGGGAGAGAGAGAGGGAGAGAGAGAGGGAGAGAGAGAGGGAGAGCGATGGAAGGGAGAGAGATGGGAGGGAGAGGGAGAGAGATGGAAGGGAGAGAGATGGGAGGGAGAGAGAGAGGGAGAGAGAGAGAGAGGGAGAGAGAGAGGGAGAGAGATGGAAGGGAGAGAGATGGGAGGGAGAGGGAGAGAGATGGAAGGGAGAGAGATGGGAGGGAGAGAGAGAGGGAGAGAGAGAGGGAGAGAGGTGGAAGGGAGAGAGATGGGAGGGAGAGGGAGAGAGATGGAAGGGAGAGAGATGGGAGGGAGAGAGAGAGGGAGAGAGATGGGAGGGAGAGGGAGAGAGATGGAAGGGAGAGAGATGGGAGGGAGAGAGAGAGGGAGAGAGAGAGAGGGAGAGAGAGAAGGAGAGAGATGGAAGAGAGAGAGATGGGAGGGAGAGGGAGAGAGAGATGGAAGGGAGAGAGATTTGAGGGAAAGAGAGAGGGAGAGTGAGAGAGATGGTAGAGAGAGATGAAAGGGAAAGAGAGGGAGAGAGAGATATGGAAGGGAGAGAGAGGGAGAGAGGTGGAAGGGAGAGGGAGAGAGATGGAAAAGAGAAGGAGGGGGAGAGAGATGGAAAGGAGAGAGATGGGAGGGAGAGAGAGGGGGAGGGAGTGAGATTGAAAGAAGAGGGAGAGAGAGGGGGAGGGAGAGAGATGGAAAGAAGAGAGAGAGAGAGAGAGAGAGAGAGGGAGGGAGAGAGATTTCCATTTTTAGTCTTGTATATGTATGCAGTACAATCTGTATAAAAGTAATCCTTAAAAAAGAAAGATAGTTATCGAAGTATCCCAGCAACAAAGACCCGTTAATCCCTTGGAAAACTTGCCCTATCTTTTAATACTGCAAATAGTTTAATACTGCCAATTATTTATCCAGAGTCAACAAAATCTGTGAGTGGTTGATTGTATAGGCACACATAAGTGAAGAAGAAAAAAAGCTACATATCGTGCAGGGCAAACCCTCATTGAATTACACATGTTAGTGTAGGATATGTGTGAATTCAATGAGGGTTTGCCCTGCTCAACATAATAAGCAATATACGTTTCACAAGTTTGAAACAAGTTTGAACAGGCACCGCAGTAGTCCGTGTTCTAATCTTTGTTCAGAATTTGGCATTAGGCACTCCTCAAATGAGGCAGATGGTCCCGGAAGTGTCTCAGTCTGTGCCTGGGCCAGTTCATCCATTGGACAGAACAGAAGAGGGACCATAAAATCCAGCACACCCGGTGTCACGATCTGAAGTGGGTGGCCGTGCTAAAATGGGTGGGTGACGTCACCACCCATCTGAGCACGTAGCGACAACCTGCTGAAATGGGCGGCGTGCTAAGATGGGTGGGTGAACTGAGCGCGTGCGGGCGCCCTTTACGGGTGGATCGATCGCTCACCGCTGTCGTGTTGTCCTCCGACTCCATCTTGCGAATTTGAATAAACAACCCAGCACGGCAATAACAGGACACTTTTTGGGTATGCACTGCGCATTACGTGCGCTTACGCGATTGCCCATATATGGCAGCCCACCCATTTGATCATGCCACCCATTTTAGACTGTCACACCGGCATCAGCCAGAGAGAACAGAAAGGGGGAGAGGGGGGAGGGCAGGGTCGGGGGTATTGATCACGTCAAGCAGGGCAAACCCTCATTGGAGAAAGGGGCATCTTAAAATCCAGAATCCTGACTTCCACCACACAGAAATGGGGGGTGCATTAATATCTAGAAAATCAGCCTCTGCTTGTTAGAATCATATAGTGGGACATTAAAATCTTGTGCACCACCCTCAGCTAGACCGCTTAGAATGCGAGACATGAAATCGATTTACAGTGGCCTCTGCCAAATAGAACAGAAAGGGGAGTATTGCAATCTACATCCCGGGCTGTCCTCACCAGACGTGAATGTCATTGAGCTGCTTAGGCGCCACATTTTGCTCAAGCGCAACAAGTCATGATTCATGGGATCATGAATCATGACCCAAACATGCGAAGTAAAGATTTAAAAGTGGACTACAAGTCAAAAGCAATTGACACCACATTGCATTGTATGCGTGTTTATGCAAGGGAGACTTTCTGCTAAGCAGATTTTTACATTTAAAGCCCCTACACAACATTGGTAAGATCGAAAAACAGAAATGTTCACAGATTTACATGAAACTTATACAGTTTGAAGATGGTTATAGTAAAAACCTGTCACTGAAATATTTCTGCCTAAAATGTTGGATTTTGGGAGAAATGAGTAAAAGAAATAGTTTACGTCTCACCGAGATCTAAACTATTTTTCGGAACAGTACGGCGTTGAATGCTGCATTTTTGCGAAACAAATGAAGCGGTCGTTGCCGATTTTCTCGAGACGCGGTTGGCGGATTGAGCTGAAATTTTCACAGGTGTGCTATTTCATGCATATGTTGGATCAGACAACGTATGGATGCTATTCTTTGACCTCAACCAATGTTGTGTAGGGGCTTTAAGTGGCACTACGAAATTGGGCCCTCTTGGATTACATGCTGTGCCAAGCAATCAGAGCCAATGGGCAACAGTAGTGCCATTCCCACTGCGAAAATAATCGCTATTCAAAAACCAGGTTTTTTTTGTCGGCCGTGTGTGTACATTATGTACATGTGCATGTACTGTAGTCACGTTGCTACCCCACGCCTGCACGAGTCTTGTGTATAGGGACACGTCACGTGGTATCGAGGGATTCGAGGCAATGTGGGTTGCCGGCGCCGGACCGGATGTGGTTTTTTATCGAGTCGTTTACAGAGACGTCGTTTCCGGACTGGACTTTACGGCTCAGTCAAACTGACCTGGTCAATTTAACCGGGCAGAATTCGGTCGGTTAAACTACCCATTTGAGTCGGGTAAGTTACCTGGGAGAAAAACTTCCTGGGCTGTCCGCACTGGATTTAGAATGGTCATCAGTTAGTTTCCCCATTTTAAGTCCAGTGCGGACGCAGCTTAATGTTACCAAAATGCGAATCTCAAAATTTAGTGGGCCTGACGTTTCGATCCTAGCAGGACCTTTCTCAAAGGACCTTTGAGAAAGGTCCTGCTAGGATCGAAACGTCAGGCCCTCTTTGATACCCCGATACTTCGTAAATCCAACACGGTGGTGGTAATTTTGGGTTTCAGGAAGGGTTAGGGGTTGGCGAGAATAATTATAATTATCTTGTGACACCTGTGCAACCCCTGTTGAATCAAAAGGCCAAAGCATCCAGTCAAACCCCTGTCATGTTTTTGGATGAATAGTCTTTTTTTAGTCCCCACCGATAAGTCATTCTGCCCATTGAAGTTCCCTGGAAGTGATTTATTTGAGTCGCTATGTTGACAGGCCGTGTATCATCATCCTTTAAGTAGTGCGGGGCGGGCGGGGAGAGGCTATACCTGGGTTGGCTGACTGGATGGTCTGACTGTCTGTTTGGCAACACTCATTGGCATCCATTGGGGGAAGTGGGTTGCTCAAGTGACTGTGACCCCACTGCATTGTAATTAGATGCACTGATCATGAGGGCTGAATTCCGCACTCAAGATGCAACAGTGGACACATTATGCGAAATTCTATTGACCGTAACCCTGCTACATGTTTGTGTATACTCAGCTTTCAGCAAGAGGAAACGGTTCGTGGGTTCTACAGAACTCTGTCAACCCTAACCCTAACCAATAATTGACGATATGCAACATTACAAACATTCTTCCTGTGGACTTTCTGTCAGCCAACTCTCTGCCGCACGCAACAAGCTCCAACAGTTTCAATACTTTATTGCATCCTATCATAATCAACCGTAAACCTTGCTGCACTCATTTTGAACAATTCTGTGGGATTCTACTAAAACCCTTCTGAAAACCCAGTAAGATGTAATAGTGAGTATTGCGGACTCATGAATACCCTAACCCTGCTGTGCTCAATGAGATCCAACAGTGGCTACATCATCTCAGTCAGATCCTGGCAACTTGAATCCTATCGCATACCGGTCTTCCTTGGAGGACTGGCAGCCCTTAATGCATTCAGGATGTGCTATAAACCACAATATATCACGGAGAGGGGGATTCTGGGGGATTACTCTCAGGAACAACACCCTGTGACAAGTTTGACCAATGCACATCAGTGGCACACCACCGTGATCTCAGACCTCTTCCTTGACTTGGTGAAACAGCTGGTTCATTTTATAGAGAAACCCAATGAGCCCATCCCCCACCCACCCACCCACCCACCCACCCACGTAATCCTCAAGACAAGGTTGAAAGTAAGAACTTCCCTTGCAGTTATTCTTGTAATACAATCATTGTTGCAGACTGTGTCGTACTGACTTCAAAATGGTCAGAAATGCAAGTCTCAAGAAATATAATCACATCAAGTAAAGAAAATGCGACTGAGAAAATGTTTAACAATTTGAAGAATGGCAAAGAAAATTGGACTGGTCTGGAACTGGAACTGTTAGTACTTTTACCACCTGAGCTATCCGGCCCTTACATGGTGACCTTCCTAATAAGTCAACTATCTTTGTCCCTGCCATCATAACATGCCCCCATCCAGATGGGGGAGGGGGCATCAGTCTGAAGTATTCATCATTAACTAATGTACATCTCCAGAGATCACCCCCCTTCTTTTTTTCATTTGTTGTAAACCTGGTTGTAGCAGTTCTGGGATTACACAAAATGGCTGCAGCTGGTTTTTTGTTTTTTTTAATAATGTTTTGATCCTAGCTGGACCTTCCTTGCAGAATGAAAAGCCCTTTTTTTTTACATTCCTATTTCCTGGATAATTTTCCCAGTCCAGGTAAGAGTAGTCTCCTCCTCAAGGCTCTCTCAATGGCGCATTTGATAAGAGGTTGTTTTTTTCCTCCTGTCAAGGGTAGCCTCCCTCTCAAGGGTAGTCTCCCTCTCTAGTGTAGTCTCCCTCTCAAGGGTAGTTTCCCTCTCAAGGGTAGTTTCCCTCTCAAGGGTAGTCTCCCTCTCAAGGGTAGCCTCCCTCTCAATGGTAGCCTCCCTCTCAAGGGTAGCCTCCCTCTCAAAGGTAGCCTCCCTCTCAAGGGTAGCCTCCCTCTCAAAGGTAGTCTCCCTCTCAAGTGTAGTCTCCTTCTCAAGGCTCTCGTATAGCCCCGGCCCATTGACAGTGGGCTGTTTTCGTGTTTCATCCATGGCTGCAGAGTGAGCTGTCGGCCAAGCTGAAGAAGCGTTCCGGCCCGGACGATGGCGGCCATCAGGCGGCGGCCACCGAGAGCCCCGCCCCCAAGGCCACGCCCGAGCACAAGCCGACGCCCCCCAAGCCGGCGCCCCGCAGCAGCGATAAGCGCCGTAGCGCCAGGCTGAGCATGGATGATGAGGTGTGTATAAGTGTGTACTCCCGCCTGCTTACCAGCCAGCCTGAGGTCAAACGGTGCCAAAGTGTGCTGCACCACGCACGTCCCTCCATCAGTACACACATTGATTAATGCCATTGCTCAAAGATCCCATGTTTTCTTCCCTTTTAACCTTGCCCGCGTTATTGAGCTAGCAGTTGTTTCCAAAAGCATGAACTACCGGTGCATGCACAACATCGGAGAGTGAGAAATTTCAAAAAAGCAGAAATTCTCCACAATCTGCATCACAGCTTACCCTCAGCTCTTCCAAGTCATCACTCATTCAAAGTGCACAGAATGGCATGTCCTCCAGATAAAATTGAATACTGTGACAAAATACGGAGGCAAATCCTGAGCCCGAACCTGGTCCGTAGATTCAGAAAAGGGCCATGGTCAGGGGGGGGGGGGAACCCGGCTTTTTCGTTGGGATTTGGAGAAGGGCCACTTTCTGCTTGGTGGCCTATGGGTTGGCTTCCGAGAGATTGTGGTTTTTAAGGCCAAGACCTGATCACCATCATCATTGCTTCTGTTGTTGTTTTTTCCTTCCCCGACATTGCTCCACAGCACTCCTCCCGCCAGCGCCACCCTCCCAACACAAGGCGATGGGTAAATAAAACGCCAACCCGATTCCCCTCTTTCTCTCTCTCTCTCTCTCTCTCTCTCTTTCGCTCTCACTCTCGGCTGTGCAACCAGGAAGCTCACCTCTGACAGAAAAAAAAATCCTAACATTTCTCTCCTCCACTAATTCACTCCTCAAACACGCTCTCCCACCTTTGAAAAAAATTACCAGGCAAATATGTTGTTTATATCTCTGGTACTAAATTCTAATAGCTTTTTGTTTCTCTTGCAGTCTCTATGGAAAATGACTTGTAGCGGATAGGTCACTTTCTCTTTGGTAGCCAGCCAGTTGCTTGACCAATGACGGAGGGTCAGTTTATGAGTGGCCACTCTTGTCATGAGTGATTATGAAATCTTGTCTCAGCCTTGATTCCTGTCCTTCGTAAAAACTTGACTAAATCTAACTGTCTACTCGTTTGAGATTTCATTGGTTACTTGGTCACCATCATAGGATATGTAAAACAATGATAGCCTAACGGTGCTTGGGCTGGTAACAGGTAATACTACCGCTGTCCATGTATTGTAGACCCATGCAATTTGGCCTCTCTCTCCCTCCATCCCCTATCTCTCCCTCTCTCTCTCTCTCTCTCTCTCTCTCTCTCTCTCTCTCTCTCTCTCTTGCTCTCGGTCTTGCTCTCTGTCTCGCTCTCTCCCTATCTCTTCCTCCCTCTCTTCCTCTTCCTCTCCCTCTCCCTCTCCCTCTCCCTCTCCCTCTCTCTCTCTCCCTCTCCCTCTCTCTCTCTCCCTCTCTCTCACTCTCTGTCTCGCTCTGTCTCGCTCTCTCCCTCTCTCTTCCTCCCTCTCTTCCTCTCCCTCTCCCTCTCCCTCTCCCTCTCCCTCTCCATCTCCCCCCTCTCTCTCTCTCTCTCTCTCTCTTTCTCTCTCTCTCTCCCTCTCTCTCTCACTCTCTGTCTCGCTCTGTCTCTCTCTCTCCCTCTCTCTCTCACTCTCTGTCTCGCTCTGTCTCGCTCTCTCCCTCGCTCTCTCCCTCTCTCTTCCTCCCTCTCTCTCCCTCTCCCTCTCTCTCTCTCACTCTCTCTATCTCTCTCACTCTCTCTTTCTCTTTTACTTCCTCATTCCATGGGCAGATAAGGCTAGTGACTATAACCGTCTCCAAGGGGCTTTTATGCACATACCATGGTTTCCTTGTAGTTATAGGCCTTCTCTAGTGTAGTGCCTTTTACAAAACGCTGTAGCCAATAGCCACTCAATTGGATCTACCCTCAATAATCCACAGTAGGCTATGTTCACCTTCCTGGCCTCTTCCTGGGAAGACTAATCAAGATCTGCGAAAAACCACCAACACTGGAAGACATCTTCTCATGTTTTTAAACAGTGCACACGACTACTTGAGTCTAACAGAACCCTTTCTTTACCTCGTCTCTTCCCTTCTCCCAGCACAGCAAAGATTTAACAACTTTGCACCACTTTGCCCTCGATCTTTGGAGTAGCTTACACGTATTATTAGCCTCTTGCAGGATGTCTAAAGACATGAAAGAAGTTGCATGAAGGGAAAGTGTGTCAGGCGATAGAGTTGAAGCTACTGTCTGCCATATCGTTACGCTGGCCTCGTTCGCAGGGCGGTGTCTAACCATTTCCTTGTTTCAAAATGTAGTGGGCCTGACGTTTCGATCCTGGCAGGACCTTTCTCAAAGGCAGAGTCAACTCTGCCAGGGTCACTCTGCCTTTGAAAAAGGTCCTGCTAGGATTAAAACGTCAGGCCCACTAAATTTTGAGATTCGCAGTTGGGTATTTTTAATCAGTAGGGCAGTTTGCAACATCTTTGTGTATTACTCTAAGTCATTTCCTTGTTTGTAAATGTTTGCAAGATTCAATGGCAACGTGCTAGTGTGGTGACCACATTGGTCTGTGTGCTTTGTACTACGGCCCATCCAGTTTACACAAGTGGGGTTATGCCATCTTCCGCAAACTTGCTGGTTTTAACAATAGCGGTGGAAATGACCAAAGTCTTCTCTTTTTTTCATGCTTTCTTAAACTCTAAACTCTAAATTTCTTAGACTCCAAATCTTGAATTTCTAACATTTGTTGTCTGAAGGGTTTGTCAATTCTCATTTTCCACGCTGCTATTTAAGTACATTGTTATATATCATTTTATCATCATGTGTATTCATGATGTTATACTCTGAAGTATTTAATGTTATTCTTGTAATTCTCTTTCAGTGATATACAAAAATGTTGCAAACTGCTTACTGACTAAAATTAACAAAATGCAAATCTCAAAATTTAGTGGGCCTGACGTTTCGATCCTAGCAGGACCTTTTCCAAAGGCAGAGTGACAAGGACAAAACAGATACATGTACAGGAAGGAGGGGGGAAGAGAGTGAATAGGACACGGATGAGAAACAAAGGACAAAGAGTAAAGCTGGTAGGGTGAGATCAAAGGGAAGGGCAAGGAGTAGGGTAGGGATTAGTGAGAGGAGGGGAAAGATCAAAGAGAGTGTGAAAGACTGAACACAAAAGAAGGATTATCAGAAAGCTGCATGGTGTTAGTCATTACCCTCCTGGATGTTGAGACCATGTGGTTGAATAGTCCGAAGACGCTTCATCCACATTTTCTCACGGCTAAGACGGACAGCATTACTACGGTGACCAAGGGATTCTATGCCCAGTACACTCATATCTGATATCGAATGATCAGGGAGATTGAAGTGATACCCAACAGGGGTGTCCATTTTACCGGTTATGATTGTAGACCTTTGGCCATAGATATGTAATTCTTACATAATTCTCTTTGTTCTTGCCTATGATGATTTGATTTGGTTTGATGAACATGTCCGATCCTTTTGTGAGGATGGAGGTCAAACCAAAAATCCACCTTGGAGAATACTTTGGCTGCCATAAAACACTTAGATAAAAAAAAACATGGGAGTCAAGGGAGGTCATTGACCCTCGCATCGAAGTATTGACAAAAAAGATGCATAAATAATATCGCCTTTTTAAGGCTTATTAAAAGCATGCACTTTTGCAGAAGATAACAATTTCAATTGGCCATCACAGTGTTTGAGTAAATAATTGAGTGTCCATGCACATGCATGTCTATTTTTACTTGGAACTTCCTGGTTTATATTATTGGTGAAGGGATACACTAAACTTTACTACATATAGGTATATACCGTAGAGTGCTCCTTGGACCTTTCTGTAAAATTCACTGGTCAGTGTTGAAGTGCGCCGTTAATAGATCTTCTGAAATTAAAAACCCACTCAATCCAGACACACTGACATTTTAGAGTCGGACGGCTCAAAAAGCTTGCAGGTTCTGCACGGAACATTGCATTCCTTTTCAGTTTTTTTTTTCTCCCATTTCCTCGTATGCTTTATGTACAGCTTATGCAGGTTTAAAAAGAGAACGACCTTTCAAAGGTGGCATTGTTTCAGGCCGTTCTACACAAAGTCGAAATTAAAATCTGCCCCTTTTTCAACTTTTCATAAGCGTACGGTAACCGCAGGGATAAAAAAGGATGTTTTTGAGAAAGCAGATGTCATTACAAAAGTTGTTTTCACTCCAGGCAGCAAAGCTTGAATATAAATGATGTAGTGAAAGAGCTGTTTACCAGCCACAAAGGCACCACACAGCACAATGGAGTTTCTTAGCTGGTAGCCAGCTATTGCTTGGAAGCACTTTTATTTTATATTCGCCAAGTATATTTCAGTGCATTGTAGCTTTTCAAAACTGGTCCCTGCATGAGCAGATTAAGACTGGATTTGCAGAATATGCAGATTCTGAAAATGCCCTACCCATCCGCTGAGAATGATTTCTAAAACACATTTCACATTTGTATGAACTGACAAGTCTTTAGATAGAGAACCTTTCAAAATGTGCATTCTACGAAATTCAGATGTCTTTGAATTTGCAGCATTTCTGGACCAAAATATGCTGTTGTTTTTTCTTTTTATAGCATTTTGAATTTGCAGCTCTGAAAGGTCTGGCTGGGTTGTGATTAATTGTCATCATGCATGTGCTGGCAAAGCATGTGTTACTTCTAAGCCCTCTAAATGCCTATCTTGCTCCAGCCCAATCGACCTTGGTCCCCCAAAAGTTGACCAATTGATCTTGTCTGAAAAGAAAAAAAAAAACCCAGAGGAAATCCGCCCCTGTTCCCTTAACCCATCTCTGTTCCCTAATCTTAGGTTGATTGAGGAAGGATTGAAAATACGGACCATTATAGTGCCATCAAGTTTGTCTGTTTTTTTTTGTGTGTTTTTTTTCCCAATGAAATTCAAGTCGGGGGAGTAAAGGGGAGAGTTGGTTTTTTTTTGCCTGTTGCTTAAGAGTGTTAGACCCTGAGCTGTGCTCTGTTCAAGTCGTAGACCAATCGCTCCATAGTCCGGTGCCGACCCTCTGTAATTGGCAGGAAGTGCTCTCAGTCAGACATGGGTCTGAGTCACTCCCTTGACTGCTTCCCCCCCCCCTCTCTCTCTCCTCTCTCCAACCACTATACCTCCCGCCTCCTACTTCCCCCCAAAAAGGAACTTCAGGAGGGGGGGTTACACACACGATGCAGGCTCTCCCCTTTCCTTTTGTTTTGTTTTTTCCCCATCGACCGGAGAGCCACTGAAGGGGCGACAACCGCAGTGTTTGAGACGCGGCTCGACTTCTGCTGCCCGCACTGACAGACAGACACAATAGAATGTTGCCCTGAATGCGCAGGACAGCCGGGGCTCGGGGCAAAAAGAGAATGTCGCCCTTCTGAATCGGGCAAAGAAACGAACAAAGTTGAATCGGGGGATATCTCTGTTATCCCCAATTTTTTTTCAGTTTTTGTTCATCGGGAGGGGCGACGTTCACTATGAACGGGGAGCTCGCTTACACCGCCAACTCCATCTGGTATTTTGAGGAGGACATCTTCAAGGAATCGGAGGAGGAGCAGGAGGGGGAGGAGAGGAGAGAGATCGAGGAGGGGGTGGTGGAGGGAGGAGAGGAGATTGTATTCACCTGCCCACTCTCCTGCCCTTTCCCCTGTCCCTTGCAGAAGAGTTTCTCGGCCGCCACACACGAGGAGCGCAAGAAGGAGGTGAAGCAGGAGAGCAAGATAGAGGTGACTCCGCCGGGTAAGAGAGCGAGCGAGCAAATTCCCTGCCTCTTCGATCACCTCTCACCAAACCTCCCTGCTCTTCCCTTTCTGCCCCCCTCCCCATCCAAGGCCTCGCTCTCACCATCAGCCAAAACAACTTAGGGATAACGCTTAAGGACTAACCAATTGTTGTCAAAAGTGCAACTGGTCAGCATCCATCAGCCAAAACAACTTAAGGGATAGTGCTTAAAGTCCCTATACAAAATTGGTAAAGGTCAAAAGATTGCCACGGTTTATGTGTTAAACAATTAAACATTCAAAAGAATGTAATACTACTAAGGTTTTAGCTCAAATAGTAATCTGAGAAAGTAGAAAAAGGCAAAAAAAGTCACAGTTTTTGCACTGTTATGTAGTGTAAGAAATAGTTTATTACTCACAAGTAATAAACTATTTGTCGATGTTTGAGTACAGCATCCCAGACCGTAAGATTTCAACATGAGAATTCTAGCATGACCATCTACAAACTGTGTAAATTACAAGGAAATCTGTGGACATCGATGTCTTACGATCTTCCAAATGTTTCCAAAATTTCCTTCTAATTTACACAGTTTGTAGATGGTCATGATAGAATCCTCATGTTGAAATCTTACGGTCTGGGATACTGTAATTCCCTAGAAATCTTCACTCAAACATTGACAAATAGTTTATGACTCACAAGTCATAAACTGTTTCTTACACTACAGAATGGTGCAAAAACTGTGACGGTTTTGTACCTTTTGTCTACTTTCTCAGATCACCATTTGGGATTTTTTAATGGTTTAACACACAAACTGTAGCAATCTTTTGAGCTTTACCAATGTTGTATTGGGCCTTTGAAATAAATAATGTAAAGCAACAGAGTAGAGGAAACCTGGTTTGGAAATTATTATGAAAAATCTTTTTAAAATTGCAAAGAAAATTTGACTGGAACAGGATTCAAACCAAGGCTTCTTGCTTATTTTTTGTTATTAATTGAACATTCAGGTTCTCAGTTTGTTGTCATAGCATGTCAACATATTCTTTGTCTCAAGGAGGCATTCTTTAAAGAAGCATATCTCTTCAATGTATGATCATTTTGAATGCAAACAACAACCGCCAAGGTTGACAGTTTGCTGCATATGACACCAGCACCGAAGAACAACCCAGGGTGAATGACAATGTAGCTCCTACCCCACATCTGTTCTGAAGAAAAAACATCTACCCGGTGTTACCCCAAAACCTCACTGTCCATTTCTTTTTCACCTGCTGCGCGTAGCCTTGAATTTGCCTTGCACTTGTCATAGCTGGAAGACACTTGCCCGAAGACATTGCTGTCAATTGTTACTGTAGATCGTCGTTACTCTTTTGCCACTGGGCTGTATACAGAGACCAACGAGTCTGATGACTTCGACTTGGATTTGATTGTGGGCACCAACCTACTGGAGAACACGGCAGCTCGCCATCGCATCTCAGTGGCTCCCAGAGCAAGAAGGGCAACAACCAGACCTGGAAATGTACGTTTACTTTTCTTTAGTGGGGCGGGGGGAGGGGGGGTATTTTTGATCATTTAGAATTTTGTTAGTGCCATTTTCTGGAAGAAATGTCAAGCATATTAAGTAATAAGTCAGAACTTATCTATTCGGTGCACATGGTTTTCCCACCGGTGTCCTGCAGCTTCCCCGGTATCCAGCGGGAGTTGCTTTCAAAGTGCTGTGTGACATTTTCATAGTAATTCGATCTCAGCAAAAGTGACTTCTGAGCTTATTGATACAATAACTCCCGTCAAATGTCAATGTCGCCTTTTTAAAAGTAAAAGTGGTACAATAGGTCTCGGGTTCAAGCCCCAATTTAGTCAAAATTGTGCCATTTTTGGCAAAAGTTCAGATATGCAGCTTTTTTTCCTATCAGCAAATTACTTCATTTTCCACTGGACACTCCGTCCATTGATTACTGTGTCTAGTCCTGCAAAGATATGGATTTCCTTTGGTGATTTGTTCGTGAAGGTCAGGCTGCATCCCTATTAATAAGTACCTGATTCATGTCCTTGTAATTTTGGTTAAAGGTAAGGTTGACTAAGACTAAGGGTATTACTGGGGGCTTATATGAAGTGCATGACTAGAATCTGTCTCATATGCAGGGGATACTAGTTATGGAAAGGTTGTGAAAGGTGTGGTAATGGTGACTTACAGCCTATCCATATAAATAGGAATCTTTTACTAAAAACCGAGGGCATCCTGAATACCCCTTTGAATGAGATGACTCAAAGTAGTTTAGGAAAACACCCTACCTCCAAACCCTCCTCATCCTTCTCATCTTCCTCATCCTACTCACCCTCCTCATCCTCATCCTCATCTCCTCATCCTCCCCATCCTCCCCATCCTCCCCATCCTCCTCATCCTCCTCATCCTCCTCATCCTCCCCATCCTCCTCATCCTCCTCATCCTCCTCTATGACCTCCATGGCTACGTGAGAAGGCTAGACTTAAGAAGGATCCAGCCTTCATACATGTGTCATACCTTCAGATTTTATCTTGAAGGTGAATGCAGCGTGCTGTGAATAGCCAGACTTGACTCACGTATTTCCATTCTCTGTCCAATGAAGGCCAACCTCTTTGATACCTCTAAAGGTCCGCTGCCTTGCCCCGGTATGTTTTTAATTCTGGATTTCTTCTTCTCATTATGTTGACAGAGGTCCTCAAAACGCCCCGCTACCACCATCGATGCCCACCTTAAGCCCGCAGAGACACCGAGTGAGTTGGTCCCGCCCGACCCCGCCCCCAAACGGCCCAAATCCGCCCCTCAGACGGCCCCTCCTTTAGCTAAGCCCCCCGCTTCTTCCTCCTCCGCCGCCACCCCGCCCCCTTTGCCCACCACGCCCATCCCCTCCAAGCGGGCGTCGGCCGGCACCAAGCCGGACCGCCGCCCTCGCTCGGGCAGCGAGGACCCCAAGCCCACCCCCGTGCCCCGCCCCAACGCCATCCCCAGGACCAAGCGGCCGCCGCCCGTCAAGCTGCCCCGCCCGCCCTCCCTGGGCCCCATGGTCCTCCCGCCCCTCCGCCCCGCCCAGGGGCTGCGCAGCGGGCTCCGCCCGGCCCCGCCCCGCTCCAAGTCCCTGGGCGAGGCGCCCAGCGACCAAGCCCTGTCGCCGGAGCACCCGGTCCAGGACGATGCCAAGCCTGAGAGTCCAGAGTTGACGAAGAGTCTGGATGATTCAGGTAACCAAAATGGTCTGGTCCCCCATGCATCGTGTCCCCTGTTGTGCTTTGTGGCAAGACAGTCTGCATGGTACCCCATCCCAACGGTAAAGTCTGAATCCTTTTTTTATTTTTTTATTTTTTTTTTTTATTCGGCTTTCCCTCCTCCGGAATGTAATCTGCACATTCTGTTGAATTGATTTTTGGTAAAAGCATCTTGATATTGATTGGTACATGTTCCTCAATGTCGGTGGTTTAGAAACCACTGTGTCCACACCCCATGCCCGCTAGGCGTGACCCCAATCCACCCAAAGTCCCACCCCCTACCCTACCTCCAACCCCTCCCCTAAAAAAGGCGTGTTCAAGAAGACCCTTCTTTGATTTTTCGTCTCATTCCATTTTGATAAACAATTAACCCTCAAACCTATTTGTGTTTGTATCCTCTGTGTGACTTCACAGCCATTACAAATTGCTGCTGTTGTCAGTGTGTCTGCTAGGGTGACAGCACTAACTCGGGATTTGTGGTTGCTACTAATAACTTATCCTCCTCAAGTGAAAAGCAAATGGAGATAAAATTGGGGGCACTTTTTTCCACAGTATTTGATGCACTCACTTTCTGCACTTTGTTCCAGGCTGTATTGCATGTGGCTTTGTTGTGGTGGTGCTCCAATTTTGTGCGGTGCTGTTTCTGGTTTTGTTATTTTGCGTTTCTGCTTGTTCGTGTACCTCCCTGTCTATTAACAGAAAAAAGCCTTCTTACCAGTCACATGTTGACCGCGACGCGATCGAATGAAGAACCGTCCGTACCCTGCCCCCTGGCCCTGCCAAAACCGCTGGTCACTTTTGTGGAGCCGGACCGCTCAGATCGGTCCGGTGCGGACATACTGACCCAGCCCTCCACCGCTGGCATCCAGCCAGATGCAAATGCCGACCCCAGCCCAAAAGACCCGATCAGTTTGGAGGCCAAGGCGGGTCCGGTTGCCCCGAGGACTGAAACGGGGTCAGTCGGCGCCGCCACGCCCAGAATGCCGGCGTCGCCCCTGTTGTCGGAACTGGACGCCGCACTCCTGAAGAAGGCCGGGCAGTCCAGGTCCCAGACCGGCTCTGCTGGAGCCTCGGCATCGCGTGGTGCTCCCTCGACCGACGACGCGGAGTCGACGTCCAGAGCTGGGTCCCTGGCACCGGTCCTTCGCCAGCGGTTGCACTCTGCCCCAAGGCCCGGCACGGCCGGAGGGCCCAGCCGAGAGGCCCTCTCCAAGGCCAGGGCCAAGACCATGGGGCCGACGTCCGCTCGCTCTGCCCAATCGCTCGGCACCCGACCAGACCAGCGCTCCCCGACCGCCACCAGAAAGCACTTGACAGACCCCGCAATAGACGGAGAAGTAGCCAACGATCTGGGAAACCCTCTGCCGCCACGTAGAAAGACCCACAAGTCGCCCAAACCCAAAGCAGACGCCCAACTGAAACCCTCTGCGGTTGGAACGGAAGCCGCCCGATCAAAGCTGTCACCCCAGTTGTGGGGATCCAACCCCAAGCCGCCAGAAAAAAGTGCCCAAAAGACCCCCACCCAGTCTCCCGATTTGCCCCCGAAACCGTTTCCCGGGTCGAATAAGAAGGCGGGCCCCGAGAAGGTAGACTTTGGGATCCGTTTGAGGCACGTGGATCGAGGACCGACTACTGAGGGGTCTGGCCTTGGCTCTGGCACCCAGAGGGTAGAAGGGAGCGCACACCCCACGAAGGTGCCCGCACGCAACCCCGTCCTACCCCCGAGGCCCAGTCGGCACCCGAAGCCCAGGGACCCACTGCCCCCGCCCCGTCTGAAGCGCAACACCTCGGACCCCACCGGCCGGACGCCCAAATTGCCCCGCCCCGTCCCCGCTCGCCCCAACAAAGCTGCTGACCCCGCTATTAACCCGGCTCCGGCGATGCAGACTGTCGCCCAGCCCACTGGCCCTCCAAGTGAGCCTGCGCAAGAGACTAACCACGCACCGTCAGGTCAGCCCGGCCTGTCAGAGCCTGTGGTGGTTGAGTCTCCTAACCAGCAGCTAGTAACGGACGAAAAGTCTGATAACGATGCTAACACTGCACTGCATGCTAATCCTCACTCTACACTGCATGATGTGGATTTGTGTGAAGACTCAGGTATATGCCTTCTTGTTTGCTTTCAATAATTATTTCATTTTGGGTTTTTATTTTTTTTATTTTGTTGGTGTGCTCTATATGATTTTTTCTCCTCAATCTGTGAGTTCATTTCCAGCAAAAAAACCAGTTGGCTATATAAGTACAAGACTCAATCTTTAAACAGTATTGTGAACCTGCATGACCTTTCTTCCCTATTTGTTTGTCTTTAAAATCAACATTAAACCTCTCTGAATTGATTGATTATGTTTGATTATGCTGTGGGTTTGTGATGAATTTCAATCCAATCGTTTCCTTTATTTGTTTAACTCAATTTGTTACATTTAAAACAGTTAGAATAAAAACGACACAAATGGCATAATACTTAAGTTTGCAAAGCCTATGCAGCAAGTAATGCAGCAAGTTTTTGAGCATGGGATAAAAAATGGCACATCGTCAAAAAGATTTGTGGCCATCACGGGCACTGAGAAGTGGCTCTGTGCGAAGTGGCTTTGCAAAGCTGAGTGCTTAAGCGGCTCTATAGAATTGGCCCCAATTCTATAGAGCCGCCCAAGCGCCAAAATGTGCTTAAGCGCAAAAAGTCATGAGCCACAGGATCCCCTTGCCAACTTCACTGAAGTTTCCTGCTAAGCAAAGAAGAGTGGAATGCAAGTCAAAACCAGCATTGCAGTGCAGTTTGTAATCCTGCTTAACGCAAGGAAGACTTTCCCTGCTTAGCAGATTTTCACGCTTGAGCATCCCCATGAGATTGGTCCCAGGTCTGTTCACGCAATAGGCTGCAGCTTTCCATGTCAGTCAGTGTCAGTGTGTCTTCCGTGTGCTAACCCATGGTTGGCATCTATAATGCACTATTAACAGGGAGGGCAGAAAAAATGTTCATCAAAATGTACACGAAAAAAAAAATGCTTGCTCTTCCCGTGAGAGAAGGCCTAAGATTGAGAGAAGGAGTGGTTCCACTGCCATTTAAAACCCAATGCACGTTTGCCCATTGATCATTTTTATTATTTTGTCAAGCACGTCATTACGTTGACTCTGGTCATTTAAACACACGATGGCGCTCTTTCAGAATCGTGCAAATTTTAGTATCACAGAATTCCCAGCTGCAGCATTCTTTGATAGTTCTTGCAATGGTTTAATCACGGAGCATTGTTTCATTTCTTCTCTTTTTATTGACTGCGTCTCGGATGCAGAGTCCTCCAAAGGCCGGAAGTCTCCGTGCTCCCCCGGTCCGGCCGTCTCGCCCAAGGCGGCCACGGGCAAGCCGGTGGCCCGCAAGGACAGCAAGGAGCCCAAGCCCAAGTTCACCTTCACCAAGAAGGACGAGGCCAGGGCCAGGGAGAAGGCGGAGAGGGAGGGCGGCAGCGGCGAGGCCAGGAGCGAGGTCTCCTCCCCCGTCAAGAAGGAGCCGGAAGCGGCCCGGGAGCTGCCCTCGCCTTCCTCGCCCGAGAAGCCCTCCTCCCCGAAGGAGGTCCCCTCGCCGGCAGAGGTGGCGGCCAGGGGGGCTTCCCCGACAAAGGAAGTGGCCTCCCCGACCAAGCTGCCCTCCCCGAAGGAGGTGCCGACCTCCCCACAGCGCTCCAAGTCGCCCACAGCAGAGCCGGCTCCCGCCAAGCTGGAATCTCCGGTTGACGAAACTCCGCTGACGAAGGAGGTGTCGGCAGAGGCGGCGTCCGCCCCGCATGTGGTGTCTTCCCCTACTGCGGTCGCCTCCCCAGCAGATATGCCGTCTCCCAAGGAAGTGTCCTCGCCAAGGGACGTCACGGCCCTGGCGGAGGTTTCCTCACCCAAGGAGGTGCCGCCCCCAAAAGAGGTTTCCTCCCCGAAGAAGGTGACATCTCCGAAGAAGGTGACATCTCCGAAGAAGTTGGCTTCTCCGAAGGAGGTAGCTCCTCCGAAGGGGTTACCATCACCGAAGGAGGTGTCTCCCCCAAAGGAGGTGTCCTCCCCAAAGAAGCTGGCCTCTCCAAAAGAGGCGGCCGCTCCCAAGGAGATCCCGTCACCAAAGGAGGAAGCCTCATCGGCCCTCAAGGAGGTATCGTCGCCCACCAAGGAGGTGTCCTCTCCGAAGGAGGCGGCCGTGCCTAAGGAACTGCCCTCGCCAAAGGAGAGCTCCAAGGCCACTGCCAAGGTAGACTCATCCCTGGCGGAGAAAGATCCAGAGCCGGAGGCCGTGTCCGCCTCGCAGGAGGCAGCTCCCCGGGAACAGCCTACAGTGGAGGAGAAAGTCGCCCCAGCCAAGGAGGAAGCAGCGCCCTCGCCCGCCAAGCTGGAGGAGAGCGAGGCCAGCAGGCAGCAGCAGTCCGACGGCGGGGCCCCGGCCAGACCCAAGGCCCCGGGCCCCCGGCGGGGCAACGTCCGCGCCAACATGGCCCTGTTCGAGCCCAAGTCGGGCCCCCCGCCCAAGCCCACCGTCAGCGACAGCAGCAGCGCCCCCAGGGCCGTGAAGCGCTGGTCGCTGGCCGGCAGCCAGCGCTCCTTTGAGGAGGCGCCGCCACCAGCAAGCAACAAGCCGGAGGAGAAGGCCAAGGCCCAGGACCCGGACCCCAAGCGGCCTAGCTGGAAGAAGCCGGCCGCCTCGGCGCCCAAGCCGGCCCCCGTGCCGGTCAACACCCAGGCCAGGCCGGACACCAAGGCGGAGCAGGACGGGGAGCCGGCCGAGAAGCCACTCAGCCTCAAGGACCGCATGTCCAAGTTCCAGTCGGGCCAGCAGCGCTCAGCCCCCGCCGCCGCCAGTAGCAAAGCCACACCGCCCTGGAAGGCCCGCTCCTCCTCCATCAGCAAGGAGGACTCCACCAAGGATGCCGGTAAACCCATGCCCCTGAAGGAGACGAACCAGCAGGTATCATCTGAGAAGGATAAGCAGGTAATGCCGCCACCCCCACACCCCACCAACCCACCAACCCAACCACCCACCCACCCACCCACCCACCCACCAACCCCTGGTAGCAATGTCAATGAAACCTTACTCGTGACCACACTCTAAAAATCCCGGGATAATACTTGGCTTTGAAGGTCAGAGCTCCAGAGGAGCAGATTGATCTCATGAGACTCAGAAGGAACCAAGGAATCAGCTCAATCATCAGCCATGAGCCAATCGGTTGGTCTTTCAGGGCGTTAAAAGGCTGTCACTCTTACAATTACACTGTTAGTCTCTCAATCATGGAGAGTCATGTACTTACAAGACTTTGCCCATGAGCCAAAGTTCCTTGTTCACCCGTGACTTGGGCCTACCATTGTCGGTGTTATGCCATCACAGATGACAGAATCGGTCGTCAGTCAGTCGGGCAGTTATACTCAGTCAGGCAGTCGGGGAGTTAGGTAGACAAACAGTCACTCAATATCTCACCCAGTCAGCTAATTGGTCATTCTCGTTGTAGTCACTTGGTCTCTCAAACCCTCTGTATGTCAGGCGGTCAGTCAGTCAGTCAGTAAGTCAGGCAGGCAGGCAGGCAGTCAGTCAGTTAGTCTGTCAGTCAGTCAGTCAGTCAGTCAGTCAGTCAGTCAGTCAGTCAGTCAGTCAGTCAGTCAGTCAGGCAGTCAGCCAGCCAGCCAGCCAGCCAGCCAGCCAGTCAGTCAGGCAGTCAGTCAGTCAGTCAGTCAGTCAGTCAGTCAGTCAGTCAGTCAGTCAGTCAGTCAGTCAGTCAGTCAGTCAGTCAGTCAGTCAGTCAGTCAGTCAGTCAGTCAGTCAGTCAGTCAGTCAGTCAGTCAGTCGCTGAATCATTCAGTCATGTAGTCACAAAACTCGCCCACAAACCAACGTTTCTTGTTCACCTGTCAATTAGCAGTGTTCTGCCTGAAGTAGGCGTTCGATGGGTGAGGGAGATCAAAACCTCTTCCCAGGGCCCCTTAATACCGTGACAGGACATCTTCTATGTACCGTACGTACTGTAGGTCATCATCGAAGTGGCAGACAAGCCGGACAAGTCTGAAACCCGGAAGCCGGCGGAAGGGAGCCAGAACGAATCGCCGGATGTTGGCAAGGTGGACAAGTCGAACGAGGTAGAGGTTGATAAAGGGGAGGAGGATGGAGGTACATAGTTTTTTTTTCTTTCCTTGAATCTCTGTGTCTCTGTGTCGTTGTGTTAGTAAGGCCAAGGCAGGGTACCACTGGTAACCAGTGCAGCCTTGGTTTCAGTGTAGACCGTTCCGATTGACATCAATATGTCACCCTTATAAAAAAAGATGAAACGATGGCAATGAAATGATGCCCAGCAGTGTATATGCATGGTGCACTGCAAAGGCTGACAGAATACCTTCTGTGCATGTGCTGTAAAGCCGTTGTTATCTGATGTGGAACAGGTCTAAATTCATCATTGAGAATCTCTTGCATCACTGGTACCCTGCCGGTCTGACGAAGGATATGCTGACATCTCACCTGGGCGTCTTGCTCCTTCTTGAAGTTTCTTTGTGTCATTTTTCAAAATAAGGGGGAATGAAAAAAAAATAAGGGGGGGAAAGCAAAAGGCAGAAAACGTTTGGCCAAAGGGTCCGATTAGCTGGAACATTTCAGGGCATAAGATGTCAGTTTATTCCGCGACAGAAGACGAGAGAATCAAGTAGCTAATAGCGGATTTGGCAGTGGGCAGGTAGCGTGAACTACTTCCATACAGGTGAGCTCTTTGATCCCTTCAACTACTGCACAACCCCCTCTCCCCCCCAAAAAAATCCTTGATCGCGCGAAGATGAAAGCGCATACCCGCAGCCTGAACTGAAACTAGGATTCTTCAAGTAAAGCTTCAAGCCCCTCTTCAGACCAGATAGACACAACTTTTCTGTCCGCATGCAGCATTATGGCATCGAGTACAATCTTCTCTCGCTTTCTATAGGCCTATCAGCTTTTTTTTCTGTTCCTTTTTTTCAAATCTCTCGCAATGAATGCATGACAGCGCATATCCAGAAGTGACAAAATGTTTCTTTTTCTTATTGCATCGTGTTCTGATCTTAAAGTTCCATCATAAAAAGATGAAGGCATGAAATGATAGGCATCTTCTTCTTCTTTTTTTCACTTGTGAGTGAAGAAAAAAAATCAGTTGATGCTAAAATATTGCAGACTGTTTGTTGATGAAATGGTGATGAGAAATTGAGAGGGCATGACGTTTCGATCTTAGCGGGACCTTTCGCAGAGGTGGCCTGCTGCCTCGGAAAAAAAGTCCCGCTAAGATCGAAATGCCGGGCCCTCGATTAGAATCTATTTAAGACATTTGGTTATTCAAGTCCGAACACAGTTTCCAATATTTGTGTATTGCTTAGAGTTTGAACTCAAATACGAAATGAGGTCAGTTGAGAAGTTGCGATGTTTCAATCCTAGCAGGACCTCCCTGAAACACAGAATTAGACAATTGAATAAAATAATGTGCTATAAAAAGTTGTACTATAATGCTACAAGTGCAATGCATGTATGGTTTTCCACTCAGGAAAAACAATGTGATTCAGTAAAAGATACTGAATGCGAATTCCTCCCACCTGCAAACTATAAAGGTTTTGTTTGCTTTTTTTCTGAGAGGCATATCACAGAAAAGAGAAACCCTGCATATGTTAGGATAAAACCCTTGAAATCTTCTCCTCTCCCTTGGCCTAAATGGGTTTTTTTCCTCAAAACTTTTCCTCAAGCCGGTCCCAAAGCCTGTGCCTTTCAGCGTTACAATCCCTCCCAAATAGAAGATCTTGAAGGAAGATCCAGAGACTAGAAAAAAAGTGCTTCCTGTATACTTCCACTGTTGCTATCTACTATGGGCTAATTGATTCTCTTGGATTTCTTGCTTTAGTGTCTTGTTATCTTTAACAGTGTGTGCATGGTCTGTGTTTCATGTGCGCTTTAAAAAATGTATTGCTTTTGTAGCTCCAGGGACATGTTTTTTTTAGTACAGAATTGCTTTCTCATCCTGGCTTTTTTCCTGCTTCATTATGGACACCCTTCTACTTCTAACTCTGCTATTTTTTGCTGTACTTTTACAAGCCACATGCTAATCCTTAAAATGAACTTGAAGGACTGAAGGTTATCCCTCTTTTTTTTCTTCAAATGGATAACATGAACCATCTCTTGTTAGCGGACATGTACTAGTGATACTGCTACCGGTTAGACTAACACAGCTATCCATACCCATCTTGAGCTGTCACAGTCAGTGAAATAGCTGTCAATGTTTTGGTTTTTTTTCGCTATCATCCTCATCTTTCCTTTTTCTTCTTCTGCTCATTGAAATTGTATCAGCAATAACAATTAGCTTTTCAAAGGGCTTTCCAAGGCATTCTTACTTGCCAGACACAGATTAGTGTAGCTTCTAATGAAGCCTCTCCAACCAATCACAGGGCTTCTTTCATAACTCTTGGCATCACTCTTACCAAATGTCGATCATCAAATCAAGCCAACCAACTCAGTCAATGCGTTTGCATTAGTTTTTTTTTCAGTGATATACAAAAATGTTGCAAACTGCTTACTGACTAAAATTACTAAAATGCAAATCTTAAAATTTATTGGGCCTGACGTTTCGATCCTAGCAGGACCTTTCTCAAAGGCAGAAAAAGGTCCTGCTAGGATCGAAACGTCAGGCCCACTAAATTTTAAGATTTTTTTTTTTTTCATTAAATGCGCCATCAATTTCCATTTTTGGGGGGTTCATGAAACCACCAAGGTCACCATCTGATGCTTTGTGATGAAGATGGCTCCACTGAGCATGTGCAGTGAGCCGACCTAAAGCTGTTGCATATTCATTTATGCATAATTAATCCTTCACTCAAATAACACCGAGGTCACCATCTGATGATTTGTGATGAAAGTGGCTCCACTGAGCATGTGCAGTGAGCCGACCTAAAGCTGTTGCATATTCATTTATGCATAATTAATCCTTCACTCAAATAACACCATCGTGCTCGGTGCATGCCTGTATGTCCAGCTGCGTATGTGTGTGTGTGTCATTGGCTTTGCAGACGGATCGGTTTTGAAAATTTAACGCAGACGAATGTTGGCGACTTTTTTTGTATTGTTTCAGAAGCAGCCTCAGTCAAATCACTCCTGCGAAAGTTCCAGACAGGACAACGAGGGCAGCAGCAGCCCATCCATGTTTAGCGACCAGACCACGCCCGACAACGGCATCACTATGGGCACTATCAAGGTAGGCCCTACCCATAGTGCTCTATAAATGAACTAGAGTGCGCACTCATCGCGTGATGCGTGCCGACAAGGGGACTGCGACGCCATTACCAAAGAGGTGCAAATGCATGGATCTGTGTGGGGCAAACTAATCCCAATTTTTACAAAAGAAAGAAGGACATTAAAATTCGGCAATCCCTTGAGGTATTGATGGCCTTTCCTTTCATTAACGACTAAAAACCATTTCTATAACATTTTAGTTTCCGCATTCACAACCTTTCGGCTATACCTTTCCCCATTCATATTACGTGCGATTGCTACTGACATCCAGGCACTTCGAGCTGAAGTTGCCCTCTTTGTTAATGTCGGATGAGCATCCATGTCGGCACTTGTTCGTACCACGCGTGTATAGAGCTCTATGGCCCTACCCTTGTGCATAATGTGTTTGCGTTTCTGACCACAATGGGAGTGTATGTATGCTGTCGGCATTTTTTATGAACTGGCAAATCTTTGTACTTGTAATCTCTTGTACCCATAGTATACACTTATCGATTTATTTCACAGAAATATATTGTTCCGATTGTTTTAGCGAGATTTGAAAATGATGCAATGTTAAAAAAAAACCGTATGGCGGTCATCGGCGCTGAAAACCCCCCCGGCGCGAAGTGGTTAAATGAAAGGAGCAAAGACGCTGTGAACAATATTTTGAAAACTCTTTGATGGTGTGTGGAGGGATTCACCAGTTCGTGAAAACGCACAATTTAATGCAAAAATGCAGCTAGTGTTTTTAATAATGATAACGACAAAAGGCCATTTTGTACATATTCACAAAGTGGACATTTTGCGGTGACACCATGTACAAAATGTGAGTCATCTCTTTCAAGATGGAGTGTGGCTCTGAAAAGAGCTCTAGACATCCACACTCGCATGATGTCACAGCAAACTTTCCACTCGGTCTATCAAAAACAAGGCGGAAACAATCACTCTCGTGATGATGGCCAGAGCATACTGGCCGGAACATCTAGTTTTCACTCGGGTTCTTTTCAGAACCATTCCTCTCCCTATACATTGTGTCACCTCCTATATTGTTTCACCTTTAGTCTTATTTAATCAACACTAAGTAATGATCTAGTTGGCTGTCCAATAAGCAAGGATGCCTTTTCATTCTGTAGCATTTGAGCCTTGAAATTGAGCTGTCAAACTTTTTTGTATTGTTCTCAAGGAGGAGAAAGTGGATTCACCAGGGGAGGATGAGGAGAAAGAGGAACCGGCTTCCACCGCCCCAACGCAAGCCCCACACCCAGCTCCGTCCCCATTGACAACCCCAGACACAACCCCGGCCACAACCCCAGCCACAACCCCAACCACAACCCCAGCCACAACCACAGCCACAGCCACAACCCCGGCCACAACCCCAGCCACAACTCCAGCCACAACCCCGGCCACAACCCCAGCCACAGCCACAACCCCGGCCACAAGCCCGGCCACAACCACAGCCACAGCCACAACCCCGGCCACAACCCAGGCCACAACCCCGGCCACAACCCCGGCCACAACCCCGGCCACAAGCCCGGCCACAACACCAGCCACAACCCCAACCCCAACCCCAACCCCAACCCCAACCCCAACCCCAGCCACCACCACCACGTCCCCGAACCTGTCCCGGCTCCGCACCCTGCCCACGCCCTCGCCCGGCAAGCCGGTGCCCAAGAAGCGAGGCTTTGTGCCCAAGGTGGAGCGCTGCATCGCCTGCGGCCGGCCCGTCTACCTGACGGAGATGGCCAAGGCGGAGGGCCAGACCTTCCACCGGGCCTGCCAGCGCTGCTCCCAGTGCCAGCGCACCCTGGGCATCGGCAACCTCATGCTGGTGGACGGCCACATCTACTGCAAGCTCCACGGCGCCCAGACCAAGAACAAGGTGCTGCAGCTGCGTCTGGAGATCTGAGGAGGAGTGGGCGGTGAGGGGAGGGCCGTCCCGCGTTCGAGACAGAGCCCACGATGGTCAAGGAATTGTGTTTGTCATTCATCTCTCACGTCCTTCATCCAAGTCTCAAGTCCTCCCTCCAAGTCTCAAGTCCTCCCTCCAAGTCTCAAGTCCATCCTCCAAGACTCAAGTCCTCCCTCCAAGTCTCAAGTCCTTCATCCACGTCTCAAGTCCTCCCTCCAAGTCTCAAGTCCTCCCTCCAAGTCTCAAGTCCATCCTCCAAGACTCAAGTCCTCCCTCCAAGTCTCAAGTCCTTCATCCAAGTCTCAAGTCCTCCCTCCAAGTCTCAAGTCCTCCCTCCAAGTCTCAAGTCCATCCTCCAAGACTCAAGTCCTCCCTCCAAGTCTCAAGTCCTTCATCCAAGTCTCAAGTCCTCCCTCCAAGTCTCAAGTCCTCCCTCCAAGTCTCAAGTCCTCCCTCCAAGTCTCAAGTCCTCCCTCCAAGTCTCAAGTCCTTCATCCAAGTAAGGACTCCTTCACCCAAGTCACAAGTCCTTCTTCCAGCACTGAGGCGCCCCCCACCCCCCACCCCACCCCCAAGTCTGAAAAAAAATCAGAAAATCCTGGATCTTTTTATGGCTGGCAGTCCTCATTCTGTTTACTTCCACTGGCCAAACCCTCATTTTTCAGTCAGAGAGGGGGCAAGTAGGCACTGAAACCGTCTTCTCCTACCTTGGAATTATGGCGGTCGACCTCCCACGAGCTCTCGGAGAAAATGCAGCCATCAGCAGAAGCAGCGGCAGCAGTCGATAGCAACAGCAGTAACTGATTGCAGCTAGACTGGTTACCGCGGTCAGTGAATCTAGTCAGGTGCCGGCACATCGATATAGCACGGTCAGTCTCTGATCGGTGCGGATCTGTAATGCTACAAACCGTCACAGAGTTAACACCCCCCAAAATGGAACGCACACACATTTCACACCGAGAAAGATTCAAGCGGCACATGTCATCAATGATTATGCGGTCATCATTCGTGCCCAGGGGTGGATTTGGCAAAGCCTTACGATGCATCGTAACTCAACTTAGCCATCGTAACTTTTCATAGGTCGTATGGTTTCTGTGCATCTCCCATCACCTTGTGATTGATCGTAAGTTACGATTAGTTTCATGAAATGGACAACGGGTCCCTCACACAAGCAGACACCTATTGTAATGTAGCGTTTTTGGGTGTTTTTTTATCTGCAATGCACAGAGCATCTTTGCAATAGCAATTCGTGCAGTAGTGAAAAATGCCACAGATATTCATTATTATCACAGGCTTTTAGTTGGGATTCCCCCTTTATTATCATTCCAACGCAGTCAATTCGTATGCCGAGCTTTGTGTAAAAAAGGACCATCCCTACATTATCATTCCAGGCCATGTATTTTACGAGTGGAAGCAAATTTTAAGGATTTTGGTTTTGTTATTGGTAGTTCACTTATGAGATGAATTAAGTCATTAAGTTTACAAATTCCAAGTTTATAGAGTGACCTGGAGATTACGTGACTCAAACTGTCATTTTCATCGTCCAATCATAAGTTGCCAAAGAAACACAACAAAGTTTTTTGTATTCTCGATGCAACTCATTCAATTAAACATCCAAGAGATAAAAATGAGCAATTTTGTATTCCAGAGTTATATGCAAAAATGAAGCAAACTGCGTACTGACTAAAATGACCAAAATGCACATAATTATAAACAATTAGGAGGGCCTGGCATTTTTATCTAAGCAGGACCTTTGATTCTGACTTTTAGAAAGGTCCTGCTAGCATCAAAATGTCAGGCCCTCCTAATTTTTTATATTTGCATTTTGGTCGTTTTGGTCAGTAAGCAGATAGCATTTTGGTTTTCTGTCCCAATTCCCCAGCTACAGTTTCTTTAATTCATTGCCTTTGTTCATAGTAAAGTCTTTTTAATTCACTACTTTTAGATGACGGCCTTCTCAAATACTCAACTAATCTTTTAAAGGGCTGTATAGAACCAAAAATTGTACGCAAAACCAGATGTCTCGTGTTCAAGTTCCAGTCCAGTCAAAGTTTTCTTGGTCATTTTTTTCGAAATTGTTCAAAGGTTCCCAGTCATTTTTTCCTTTATTGTTTGACTAAAAATGACAGTTCAACGGACTATTCTGAAAGGAGATTCGCTCCCTTTCGAATAAGACAATGAAATGTCTGTCAAATGAGAACAGGATACTTTGTATTTGGTTGATGGAAAGAAAGCCATAGCCAAAGTTCTAGCCTAGGAAAGAACACTTCATAAAAACGTCATCGACATAACTTGTTGGTTTTGGGGGAATTTGTATATATGGAAATAGTCAGTTGTCTTTTCATTGTTCTTGGTTTTGTTTTTTAATTTAATTTCAGTATGCATATATTGCGAGATTTTTATATATATATAAATAGGTCTGTAGTCCAAAGTTTTGCCATCATTATGACAACCAAAAAACCCATCAGATTGTACGTTTCACATTCCAAGTTATGAGCAATGAAATTTGTTTCAGCTTTCTCCTCTGTCCCTCTGGCACGAAGGTTAAGATTAAAAGTTACGTACTGGCTTACGTATGATTTTTTTTTTTTTATGGCATTAAGGCGGGCCTATATATGAAAATTGAAACTACATTATTAGCATTTTGGATTCATTTTAGTCATACATGTATTGGCCTATTGTACAAAGAAACCCATATTTACTTGGGAAAACTCACGGTTAACGGTTTAATTTGTGGTCTGTATTCTTCAGTTATCAATATTCCGTACCTGCAAGCAAACTCTAAAAATCCTCTTGCATTCCAAAAATTAATGATTTGAATCGAGCCATTTGTATTTCATTTCAAGAACTCACGTTTGATGAAGTTTCAATGATTCCCGAATCTTCATGGATCGCATTCGTTACTCTGGTGTACTTTACAGTTCAGATTTGTTTGCGCAATCTTTGTAATGTGCATAACATTTGAGTGGGTAGCACCAACCTAGTAAAAAAAAAGGGGGGAAATATTTAAAAATGGAAATAAGTTCAAATGAGTAAAATAAGTTTTTAGCTCTTTCAACTGAGTTGGTGAGTTTGGAGAGTGTCCATTCCTTTACATTTACAAACGCTCAATACGTTTTTATAAACGGTTTAGGCAAAGGTTTTTAGCTGTAATTAATGTATATATTTAATTGTACAAAAATTCATGTTACCATGGAATCGAGAGATCAAGGCATTTGCAATCGCTGGCATATGAGATGCCCGCAACACTCTGAGATTATCACACTCTTTTCCTTTGGTCTGCAAAGGGCACATGCCAGCAGAATTTTCTGAAACCTGTCTCTACGGGATTACCTAAATTTTCTGCGGACGAGAAAAAAAAAAATCAAAGATTCTTACTTTTTTTTAAATTAATGCAGTTGTTTCTTGTCTGGGAGCCTTATTTCTTGATTTGCTGGGGGGTTTTCGGGAATAGGTAGTTTTTTTTTTTTTTTTAACAAACGTGTCTATAGGCCTCAATGGTTTGCAAATGGGCATCGTAGTCAAATTTTTGTATGATTTTCTACAAATATGCCAGTCTCCCTGGAAGCAAGTGAAAAAGATCTGCAAGAAATGTTGTTTAATAACGTCTTGAGAATTTTACCAAAAAAATGTGGTGTACAAAAGGAGAAAGGCCTTCACTTTTTACTTCAGTTTCCAAAAGCGGCAATCTTTTCTTTGTGCTTTTATTTTTTATATCAGTTCTTCTGTTCTGAAACTGATTTATGTCTTGCAGCTTTGAAATGGGAAGCTGTGCCTTTGTTATGACTAGTCTTATCTCAAGCCTTCCATTCTGTGGTCACAACTTTTATGTGGTTATCTTTTCATTTCTTCTCTGTGGTTATTCATCGAGCACCATTTGATGAAAGTAGTGGGGTTTTGTTTTTTGTTTTTCAGAGAGCTCTGGATTCAGATTCTGACCGATTTAAATCAGTTTGTGTTTTAATGAGACGCTCTCTCATATTCACCGTCGTTGTTGCGACCAGTCACATCGAGGTCAATCAGGTGCAACCATGGCAACTGGTTCACGCTATGACAGCACTTTGCTACGGGCCGTGTAAGGGAAACTTTTCAAAAGTCATTTGATTTAGGATTTTGGACAACGAAAATTAACCACTTTGATGACTCACTGTGTAGCCAGTCATCAAAAGTCATTTGATTTAGGATTTTGGACAACGAATATTAACCACTTTGATGACTCACTGTGTAGCCAGTCATCAAAAGTCATTTGATTTAGGATTTTGCACAACGAAAATTAACCACTTTGATGACTCGACTCACTGTGTAGCCTACATGTAACACCCACCACTCCTAATCACTGTTTTATTTGGATGAATTCGCGTTTGAGTATGAGGAGTGTTTACATGCACAACGCTTGCTGAAGGTCAGTGGGGCTGTCAACACACAAAAACCGTGAGCCAGTACTTGGGAAACGAGATTGACCTCGACAGGAAGCGACATTTGACCTCGGCAGAATATTGGGCACTGTCAGTATGTGTCGGTCCACTTCATGCATATCTGTATTCTGATTGTTTGCAATCTCACCTCGTTTTTACCACTGTGATTTATTTTTGTAACACAAAAAAGCAGTTGAAAGTTGGATTTTTTATTGTGATAGTCGTAAGGGATTTCCGGTGTCCAATGATTGGTTGTTATTTTTTATAATTTTTCCGTTAAATGAAGGTCAGTGGTTATTGAAGATGGTTAGTATTGTACAAAGCCAGTCGCAAAGGATTTTAAATTTCTTGCGGTTTACCGACCGACCAATCACAGGCTCCTGTTCCTGAGCCTCTGCAACCTAATTGGTTAGCTGTGGAAGGCCGGCCGGTAGTTACTCATTAATGCACACATCTCACAGAAGTGGTCTTAAATTTTAAAACAAAACAAAAGTGGTTCATTTTAGTAATGGCTGTTAATAAAGTGATAAATTAAAACCTGGGAAGGAAATAGGATGGAACAAAGATGAAATTCATTTTTTGGTGAAAGAAAAACAAATCAAGAATTCTCAATTAGGCTCAACCAATGATTTCCACCAGGGAGAAAAAAAACCCCAAAACAATACTGAACTATTACTTGTATGTGAAGTGGTTGAATTGTATCCCTGTGTAATGTTTTTGCAAGGTGCTATTATTTTGAAGTCTGCACAAAATATTAGTCCACATGAAATGACCCAAATCCTGCTCTTTTGATTTCTTTCGAGGATGTCATAGCACTGATTATCACAAAAACCCTTTGAGTTGCGTTCATGTTCACAAAGGAATGATGAAACTGCTCTGGTCTTGACAACTGAGAGCCTTATAATGAACACTGTAAACAAAGTTGAAATCAATCTTGGAATGAGAACTTTCCCTGTGAAATAAAGCATAATGAACTGTTGATTGATGAGTTGTTGATCCGTGACTATCGTCCCATCAGCGGAGAGATCCTCACATGGAATCCTGCGTGAATGTATTCCTTCAAATTGTGTACAGATTTGTAGGGGGTACAGTACGTGGCTTTGAGATTTTGCCATGTCATTTTCTTCTTACTCCTGGAACACAAGCATGATGACATTATAGTAATCTCATTTTGTGGAAAGCCCTGCATTGGCATCCCCCGTCCCCAAGAATTTCACCCATGACTGTGCAGCACATTCCCTGTGGGTTGCAGTGGGCAAGAATGTCCTCACTCCCAGTACTCCCAGTACCAATGACAATGAAATGCCCCACTGCTCTATTGTTAATTGTTGCCCACACCCACTCTACTCCACTCCACAAAGTTTTTAATACAATAACAAAACAGATGCAGGGAATGTAGACTTTGAATCAAAATCAAACAGTTTCAGCTCCCGACACAAACACACAAAAAACAACGGAACATGACAAATGCACAGTGAATTTCAAAATAAGTGTAATAAATATTGAGAAGCTAGCTTCTTTGGGTTTGTTCGTTCGACATCTCTTTTTAAAGGCCCGATACAACATTGGGAAGATCGGAAAACATAGATGTCCACAGATTTCCTTCTAATTTACACAGTTTTGTATATCACTTTAAATCACCAAACATGGCGGCCCCCAGTTCGAGGTGCCGCTGTTGTAAAGTACACAGTGATAATTGCACTTGATTGTTCGATCAAAGCTTTTCTTTCTCAAAATCTAAGAAGAACATTCCAGAGTTTGAACAGGAGACCTTACCTGAATACCCGCTATAAGTCACGTGATGACATCACGCAATCAGTCTATTCAGTGAGTTCAAGTGGTTGGCAAGGAGAGAACATGGCTGGGCATATAGTTACACATGACGAGTGGTCTTAGAGATAAGACGGACAGGCAGGCAAGCAATTGCAAAGGCAGGTAGGAAGACATCCATTTGACAGGGGTTAGGCAGACAGACAGCAAGTAAAAAGGCAGGCAGAAAGGCAGGCAGGTAAAAAGGTTAGACAGGGAGACAGCAGAAGAGACGGACAGAAATACAGACAGGCAGACAGGCAGGCAGAAACAGACAAATTGGCATTCAGAGAGACAGACACAGACAGGTAGATAAGCACTCACCCTGTCTGCCTGCCTGTCTGTGTATTTGTGTCTGCCTGTCTGTTGGTCTTTCGGTCAGGCTGCCTGTCTGTCTGCTTGGTATGTCTGTCAGGCTACCTTCTTGTGTGTATGCCTGGACTGCCTGCATGTCTACCCTTGCGTCTGTCTGTTGAGCCGTCGAGCTGCCTGTCTGTGTCTATCGGCCTGTTTGTCAGTCTACCTGCCTGCCTGCCTGCCTGCCTGCCTGCCTGCCTGCCTGCCTGCCTGCCTGCCTGCCTGCTTGCCTGTCTGTCAGGGCTTCCCGTCTGCCAGTCTGCTTTATCTACCTACCTGTCTGTCTTTCTGTCTGTGCATTTGTCTGTCTGTCTGTCTATCAGGCTGCCGCAGTGCTTGTCTGTTCTGTTTATCAGGCTGCTTGTTTGTCTTTTCTTTTGTCTGTTTGCCTCTTGGTCTAACCAGCTGCCAGTCCATTGGTGTGTCTATCAGGCTGCTTGTCTTTTCTTTTGTCTGTCTGTCTGTTTGCCTCTTGGTCTAACCAGCTGCCAGTCCATTGGTGTGTCTATCAGGCTGCTTGTCTTTTCTTTTGTCTGTCTGTCTGTTTGCCTCTTGGTCTAACCAGCTGCCAGTCCATTGGTGTGTCTATCAGGCTGCTTGTCTTTTCTTTTGTCTGTCTGTCTGTTTGCCTCTTGGTCTAACCAGCTGCCAGTCCATTGGTGTGTCTATCAGGCTGCTTGTCTTTTCTTTTGTCTGTCTGTCTGTTTGCCTCTTGGTCTAACCAGCTGCCAGTCCATTGGTGTGTCTATCAGGCTGCTTGTCTTTTCTTTTGTCTGTCTGTCTGTTTGCCTCTTGGTCTAACCAGCTGCCAGTCCATTGGTGTGTCTGTCAGGCTGCCTGTCTGTTTGCCAGACTTCCTGGTTGTCTACCTGTCTGCCTCTCTTAGTCTGTCTGTCAGGCTGTCAGGCTATCTGTCTGTCTGCATGCCTGCCTCTTCACAAGGTAGACATGGAGGCAGAGACACTGAGACAGACAGACAGGCAGCTTGACCCCTGACCTCAGACTGCTCTCACATCAGCAAAACATAAAACTACTTTAATACAATACCTGGCAAAGTCAATGATACACATGAAATAATCATATCAGCAACCTTTCATATTTCCAAAGACAAAATGGGCTTTCTTTTCCCAATCATTTATTTGGCAGACAGAAAACAAGACAAAAGTGATCCAGCAAAATCACGGGAAGAAAATTAGAATTTTGTTTAGTATAAAATATATCACTAAATATAATGACAGATTTGACCAGCAAATTACACTAGAACAAATTGTGTCTTTTGCTTGTTACAGCTGAAGACAATACCAGCAATTATAAGTTAGATACGGATGGGTTGTTTTGTTAGTTAATTTTAGCAGACCAAATGCCAAACATCAATTTACAAAAATAATGTTTTTGCTGATTTTTTGTGTATGTAATTACTGTATATGATTGTGGTGCTTCACTTATGGGATCAAGAAACAGCTACATCAGTATTCTTAGAATATTTGATATCAATCAATGTTATCCTGATCAAAAGGTAAAATTTGGAGCAACGAATTCCCTCGTGCCAAGACGGCCTCCATTGGTCCATGTGCCTGGCCACGATGCTCCTCCCAATTGCAGAATTGTTGCTCCTCATTAAAGTTTCGAGGTCACAGAACCCTCGGTCTTCCTGTGGACATCGTCCAGCCACTTGATGATACCCTCGTTCAGTTCCCTTGGCCTGAATAAAGAGACAGTCAAACAAATTTTGAAATTGAATTAGACAAAAAGTTATAACATCATCAAAGAAATCTGGCAATTTAGAAAGCTTCATCATGTTTGGATCCTAGCAGGACCTTTTTTCTCACAGGCCGTACATGTAGATGGTGGCCTTCCCTAATGGTCAACTAGTCTTTGCCGGGGTGGGGGCGCCAGTCTGAAGCAATTTAATCAATAAGTGACTTATATCTCCAGGGATCACACCCCTGCTTTCATTCAGATGCAAACAACCAATTGTTGTAAACCTTGCTTCAGCAGCTCGGGGATCACACAAAGTGGATGCAGCTTTTTTTCAATTCAAGTCAAACAAACTGACTAGGGACTCAGGGTCAGTCAGTTTTTTCCCTTGTTTGTTTGGCTTTCATGGATATCAACAATGACCAAAGCCAAGTATCAAGTCACACAAACACTGGGCAAACTGCAGATGGGGTAGATTAACCGGATGTCTACAAATCTCAAACGTCACGGCCTGATGCCATCTCAAGCCTGACAGGGCCTGTCACAGAAGACAGGAGTAGGGGCACGAAGTCGCACCAGAGCGTTGCCAAATGCTCGCTGCCTTGCATGACCTGAGATCGACAAATCTCGTACTGCTCCCAATCCAATCTTTCCTGGAGAAAGATTCGACTCAAATGATTGTGCAGGAAGCCCCCCTATCCAAGGGCTAGGCTAGAGGGCGACGTTTCGATCCTAGCAGGACCTTTGAGAAAGGACCCGCTGGGATCGAAACGTCATCAATCATTTTGTGATTCATGTATTGCAGGTCATTTTAGTCAGTGAGCAGTTTGCAACAGTTTTTGTTGCTGTTGTATTTACATCAAGGGCTAGGCTGATTGAGTGCTGGTGACATTTTCTCTACTTGATGAACAATTCCAATTAAACAGTCACTTTCCCTACCCTTCTCCGATTTTTCTTCCGAAAGCCGTGTTTCCACTGGACTTATTTTGGTTAAAGTAACCGAGACGATGGTTACTTTGACAAAAATAAGTCCAGTGGAAACGGCCCAGTCAAATTTCTCTCGGTTACTTTAACTGAGTCCAATGGTTACTTTTACCGAGCAACCTCTGCCCAGTAAAAGTGACCAGGTAAGTTTAACCGAGCCGATTAGTCCAGTGGAAACGCACCACTCGGTTAAATGTGACGCGGTTAAAAACCACATCCGGCCTATGACGTAATACGTACATGCACTGTGCACAGCTTCTGCTTCGTATCGCTCGCTTAATGTACACACGTACATTGTGTATCCGGCTGACACTTGACCTTCATGAGCCATTATATTGCCAGCTCGGTTACTTTAACCATCGTCTCGGTTAAATTTGACCGACTCAAAAGTCCAAGTGGGAACGACGGTCAAATTTGACCATTAGAAATAATGCAAGACCGTGACATTATTACATCACCTTTCCATTTGAGTCCAGTGCCCACAGTCCTTAATGTGTAGCCGGGACAGATTGGGTACCTGTAAATAAACCGAAAACACAATCAAGAGTTTGCATAGGATGTGCACCTCTACAAAGTTTATTTTCTTGACTATGCATTCGTGAATATTAGCTCACTGTAGCAGCATCGCATCTTGATGGGCTAGTCTGAAATTGTATAGGTGTGATTTTAAGGATTGATTTGCCACCTCTCGAAAGAATCAAGGCTGGACATGGAAATATAAGAGTGAAAGAAATCGTTTACATCTCACCGAGATCTAAACTATTTATCGGAACAGTATGGCATTGGGTGCTGCATTTTCGCCAAAAAAATGTTCAGCAGTTTTCACGATTTTCTCGAGACTCGCCAGATTGAGCTGAAATGTTCACAGGTGTGCTATTTCATGCATATGTTGGATCAGACAGCGTATGGATGCTATTCTTTGACCTCAACCAATGTTGTGTAGGGGCTTTAAAGGCCCAATGAAACAATGGTTAACACTGCGAGCAAATATGATTCCTGAGTGGCTACCCAAAAATCTCATCTTCAACTAAATGACTGAAAGTAACACAAACATGTTGCAACCTGCTTGAAATGAATTGACAAAAATGGCAAAGAATACTGGACCGGGATTTGAACCCGAGACCTCGAGGTTTTGTGTACCAGCACTCAAACCAGCAGAGTTTTCTTTGTCATTCATCCTACATGCAGTTCCCAGTCACTTTTTAAAATGTATTTGTTTGCTTTATATAAAATAATGATGTCTGGGACACCTGATGTTTGGATCCTAACAGATCCTGCCTCAAAGGCAGAACATTCCCCTTGAAAGGTTCTTGCTAGGATCGAAACTTCAGACCCTCTAGCTCACAGTTCATTTCTAAGATATATATATGCATCATTAGCTTTTCCGCCGCTTCCAGGGAAGCGGAAAAGCTATATCTGTTGTTCAGCTTTTTCTTAGTCTTCTTCTTCTTCTCCCCCAAAGCCCATTTTATAGACAATGCACAGGGGTTTTGTAAGCACGACTTTAGTCATTGAACAGACTTGGATTTTTTTCAAACGTGGCAAATGCATAAAGCCCATGCTGAAATTGATTCTAAACACCTTGATATCATCATGACGTCATCACGTGTCACGTGACCTTGCTTTAAAGGGGCAAATTTCAAAATCCATTAAAAGCAAAAGTACAAGTTCGTTTGGTTTCAACTTTGCACTGTATCTAAGTTGGGAAAAGGTGTATCCAAAAATTGCCATTAATTGACCGTGACGTCATCTCATGAATATTTATGAGGTCATGAACTTTTCAGATTTTCACATTGAAATGAGCATATTTGGCCAACGGAGCGAGATTTTTTTCATTTTTTCTTTGATATCTATTGGGGACATGGTTTAGAAACACCTTCCGGAGCCAAAATGTCGTTACGCAATCATGACGTCATCAAAATGTGTGATTTTAAAACACATATAAGGCATTGGCCGATCATCTCGAAATTTGGTATGTAGTTAGCTATCGTGCTAGACATTCTAAATCTAAAGTTTGGAACCGAAGGACCATTGTTTATATTTTTTATGAATTTTTGAATACCACACTCGAGTCCCATAGGCTTTGTGCACAAAATATGTACATGCGTTTTGGAGTAGGAATGGGGCTATTCTATGACTTGTTAAAAACAGAAGCGGAAAAGCTCTATGCTCTGTTTCACAACAGACATATATTTCTCGTTATATATGCATTTGTGTCGTTTAAAGTCGCTCAGCAGTTTGCTGTACATTACTCTAAGACCTTCTATTAATTCGCCTACAGCAACTTTAAACTGGCCCACTTTTCAGAGCCCACAAAAGACACAAAAGATTCGGAGTCGTGCCATTTTTAAAAAAATGGAAAAATAAATACCTGTAAAAATAAATCAATAATGGTACACAATGTGTACAAGCCACTAAAAGCGAGTCAAACCTACATACATGTATGGCTTATGTCAAGCTACATATTGTATTCTGGTAGGCTGCGTTTAGCCGCGTTTCCACTGGACTTATTTCGGTCAAAGTAAAATTAAATTTGACCGACTCAAAAGTCCAAGTGGGAACGACGGTCAAATTTGACTATAAGAAATTTAACCATTGTCTCGGTTAAATTTTAGTCCAGTGACAATGCGGCTTTTGTTTAAGACTTGGAAAACAACAGCAGTGCCTGGATTTGGAAGGCCCGGCGCATAGCAACACCCCCGGCACTCTGAATTTGGAGGTCCCAAAGTGAAGTCGTTCACAAAATAAGAAGCCCGACTCCTAATTGCTGCACACACTTTCATTCCTGCGGTCACTTACCCACGGCTCCATGAACTTGCTACTCTCTGGCGTCAGGACACGGTCCTTTTCTGCAGTCACCATCAGTGACGGGGCAAAAATCTGGACATGATTGAAAAACAAAGTTGCCGAGATCAAAGCCTTGAGTTCCGTCTCAGAAGAAAATGAAGACGAGCAGAGTATACTGTTCAAAATGTCGAGTTCCTCCGGTTCTTTTCAGAACCACACTTACTCACAAAAGAGAGAATTTGACATGGTGTCAAAGCAAACCTACTGCTCCTCCTATGAAAGCCTTCAAATCTCAAGAAAATGTACCTTAGGCATTATTTACAAAGATTCCCAGAGTAACCCCAACGAAGAGCTGAACATTGTTTCTACCTTTTTCAATTTTTGTACAGATTGAGAAATCCAAATCAATATCAGAGGGTTCTATCTATCAGAGGGTTCTATCCCACTGCCAACTTACCGGTATTAAAATGCTCTTGATTTGCATGGGTAAGAGTTTACAGAATTTCAAGAAATTTTAGGCTTGATGATTGATTGATTGATTGATTGATTGATTGATTGATTGATTGATTGATTGATTGATTTAATTTAATATCCACATAAAAACGTAGAAATTTGCCTTCCACTGGAAAAAAAAAACACGTTACAAAATAAAAGGTTTTTATAAGAATGAAAGGATATGACTGACAACTATTCTGTGTAGCGCTTCAATGTTTATCTTGAAGCTCTCAACAATTTGATAACACTTCCACTACAAAGCCACAGAATTCTAGGGGAGACACTTACCCACAGCACGGTGCTATGCCCGCGATTTCTCGGGCTAATAGTGCAATGGTTTGCTGCCCTCTTTGATTCAAGCATCGTAACATTTACACTGGCACAATGAAACTACATGTACATGCATCGGGTAACACACTACACAGTACAGAGGAATCATGTTAAGGTTGGTTTCCGCTGTTGCTGTGTAAGGATAGCAGCTGGGCCTTTTCCTCTGCACCAAATACACGCAATTATTTGGATCGCGATTTGAATCGCAATTCAAACTCCACTTTTTTGTGTGTGAGTGTGTGGACACAATAAACACGATTATTCATAGTGGGATTTGAATCGCGATTCGGACTCCACTAAGAGTAAAACGTTTTCAAATAATCGCGGTTTATTTGGGACGTGGTGTGTGTGGGAATGCTCCACTAAATCGCACCGGCTTTTTAATCCTACAATGCACCGCTCACGCTCTGATTGACAGGAAGTGTCATGCTTGTTTATATGTCTCCCTGCATGGGCCACCCTCAAGGACACATCCACCATTTGACCACAACTGCGAACTAAAATCGGTTCGTGATTATTTGCCAGACGATTTTTTTTTATGTGTGAAATACGACCCAAAAAAACCTGATTATTTTCGTAGTGGGAACGGCCCTACTGTAACAAACGCAGCAGTGATAGTGTTAAGCTTCTGCGACAGACTTTCTTCCATAGTGCAAATTCTAAATCCTATCCTCTTTTACCTTGCGGCCGACATACTGGAGGGAGTCTCTCCAGTTCTCCTCGATGTTTCGATACCAGTTTAGAGGGCCCCTTTGTAAAGGAAAAGAAACATTGCCAAATAAGATTAGATGTGAACCCGTTATGAGGATGATCTTTTTTCACTAAAACTCATCGTAACTTGGGATCAGTCTATTGGGATCAGTCTACTTGGGATCAGTGCTATTGTGGTTAGTCTACCCTTAGTCTACCCACATTTGTTGACTGAATACAACTAGTCTACCCTTAATCTACCCACATTTGGTGACTGAATACAATTATTCTACCCTTAATCCACCCACATTTGGTGACTGAATACAACTAATCTACCCTTAATCCACCCACATTTGGTGACTGAATACAACTAGTCTACCCTTAATCCACCCACATTTGGTGACTGAATACAACTAATCTACCCTTAATCCACCCACATTTGGTGACTGAATACAACTAATATACCCACATTTGGTGACTGAATACAACTAGTCTACCCTTAGTCTACCCACATCAGGAGACTGATTCCAATTAGTCTACCCTTAATCTACCCACATTTGGTGACTGAATACAATTAGTCTACCATTAAATGGTATTCACATAACACATGAGTCCCCCCCCCAGACTACATTATTGTTTCATGATAAGGCTGAAAGAGTCTGCGTTTCAAACATGGACAATAGTGGTGCCTGGATTCGGAGGGCCCCCAACTCATGGCAACACCACAGACGCTCCAAGAGGTTAAAGCCAGTACTATAGAGTCAAGGCTGCGACAACGCAAATCCGATGTCTCACCTGAAGCCCGAGGTTTTGTATTGCTTGACATAGTAGGCTACGTCTCTCTCTGTCAGCAGGGAGGGTCTGGATATATCATCAGGCACTCCAGCGAGAATGCCACCTGAAAAGACCACAGATACAATCGACTCAGGCATGCAACTTTTGAATTGTAAAAAAAAAGGAGGAAAATGTCCGAATGAAACTGCGAGCGCGAAGCACAAAGTACTTACAGCGTGTGGTTTGGGGCCCGCTTAAAAGGGCCCGGGAAAATTTTGGATTCTAGATGCTCTGTGGTGCATTCTGAGCAGTTTGTGACAACTTATGACTTTAAGCTGAGTGACAGATTTTAACCTTTTTTATGGCATACAACCAGAATTTGTTTGTGTTTTTTTTGCACAAAATGAAAAGTAAACATCAAAGTTTTTAACCTGATCTCAGCATGTGTTTTCTTTTAAATAATAGTTAGGGGAGAAGAAATATCTTTTTTTTCTCTCTTTTCTTTTTTAGTATTTTTATTATTATTTTTTTATGAATTTTATTTTTTTAACGGCCAAATAAAAACAAACCGCAGAAATCCGCGGATCCGCGGAAAAGTTGCATGTCTGTCGACTGAATTACAGTCTCCTGACGGCGGGCAGAGTGCTACAAAATCGGGTTACATCCCACGGCTCAGTGTGTGCAGATAAACATCTGGGGTCACTACAACAAGCTGCTTACCTCCGCTTGATTGTGCATGATGCCTCACATTGTATGCGCAAATCAAGCCAGTGCAGTCCAGAAAAGCCGGTCTACAGATTGGTCACATTCCAGGCATGCGCAGTTCAGCACACACACACACAAGCACGCAAATGATTTTCGAAACACAATTCACTTTTTTCGCTAATTTTGCTGTGTTTGAAGATGCTCCTCAAAACTCACCATTCACCTTTCGGTAATTTGCCAAGTGAGAACGCATCTAGTCTAGAGTCAGCACCATATTGCGTCATGAGTATTTACCTCTTGCTCTCACATTAGCAAAGCTCAGCTTCTCAAGTCCCGGGAAGTAGTCCTGCAAGGAAAGGGGGGGGGGGAAGTGAAAGAGGCAGAATAAATCCCCCTCAACATTAGGCTCAGGCAAGGATATCGTCAGATTTGGCTTTCAAATGGCGATCTTATAATTTATCGCCGACTAATGAGTTTCATCATGAATGGCAGACTAATAGTTCATCACTGACTGTTGAGTTTAAATGCAAATAGCAGACTTATAGTGCATAACTGATAGGCTAATAGCAAACAGCAGTCTAATAGACTAATAGTTCGTCATTGAAGGTTGATTGAACAGCAAATAACAGACTAATAGTAGTGCCAATGTCAACGAGGGAGTTTGAGAAGCTTGGTTAGAAGCAAAAAGTAGACTCGTATTTCATCATGGACTGTTGAGGTTAATAGCAAATAGCATGTTTATAGTCTATCACTGACTGTCGAGGTTAATCCCAGTAGAGTGGCAGTTCACCACAGTCTATTGAGTTGAACAGCGAATAGCAGACTTATAGTAGGGCATCATGATTTACTTTTCGGCTAATAGGAAATCAGCAGTCTAATAGACTAATAGTTTCATCATCAATAGTGTCATCATTAAAGGTTGAATTGAACAGCGAATAGCATACTAATAGCAGTGCCAATATCAATGAGGGAATTTGAGAAGCTTGCTGGGTTGTTGACGGAAGACATACATGCCCGTTTCACTCAGCCTGCGCATACAAATGCAGTTCTGAGCATGCGCACTAATTCAACAAAGGGCCGATATGTCTGCTGCCACCATTGTCTGAGAGTCTCCCACTGGCGCTATGCAGATAACCAGTGCACAAACATGGCTGACAAGGTTGCACTCTTTGAGTAGCCACCTCTTTTCGTGGAGCCCTGAAGAAGTACTTGATGGCTTTCTCCAAGTCCCTTTCCAGCTCTGCCTCAGCGACACCCTGGACAAAGAGTCATGGTAACAAAAAGGAAAAAAAACAAATTTGTCAGAACAAGAAATGAGAACTTTGACTGGACCGTGATCTAAACCCAGGTTTAAACACACCATTGCTCTACTACCTAAGCTATCCAGCCCTTACTTTACTGCTAAGGCAAAACAAATATAGTTCTTCTTCCGGTTACCTGACTGACCCTATTTCTAGCCTGCGATTCAAATTTTTTATAGGCAAACAATGATGATAAAAATTCAATGACTTTTACCAATGTTGTATAGGGCCTTTAAGTTAAGAACAGAAGGTGTGTATGTACCGGATTCTGGAAGTACAGCTGATAGTCGAACATTCTTGGATGCTTGTACATCTTTTCCAAGGGGTTGGACTTGGGGTTGGGTGGAAAGTAGGCCGTATTCACGCCAACCACCCCTCTACATTCCCCCAAGAACAAAGGGAGAAAGGAAAGTAGATGAACAAAAGATAAAGATTCATCATAGAAACACTATACAAGACAGAAAGCAATATAACACAAACACATATCATGGCTTGCAGGGAAATAGTGAAAACTATCGACCTCGAGGTGTCAGATGATAGGCAAAGATGAGGGAGATAGTCATAGTGTTTTTTGTAAGTTTAGGGAATAGTCAATTTCAGATTTTCTTTCAATTCAGATTTTCTTTCAATTCAGATTTTCTTTCAATTCAGATTTCCTTCTTCTTTTTGATTGTAGAATTCTTACCTGGTGCGTTCTGGGTGCTTCAGAGCCATTCTCCAGACAACAGACCCGCCCCAGTCATGTCCGACGAAGGTGGCTTTGATGATACTCTGAGGAATTCAGAAAGGAAGAACGATCTCGATATTGATAATTATGGCATTTGATTCAATTCAACACACATCAAAGACATGATACTTTGATGACTATAACCAAAAAAAAAAACCACAGTAGAAATCATTTTGAGTGTTTGCCATTACCTCTTGGCTACATGTTGACCAGTACTTCTTGACATTGCATCTTGACAACACATCATGACTATTTCAACTTGACCATCAACATGATCAACATGACCATTTCAACTTGACCATTTCAACTTGACCATTTCAACTTGACCATTTCATTTTGACCGTCAACTTGACCATCAACTTGACCATCAACTTGACCATCAACTTGACCATCAACTTGATCATCAACTATACCATTTCAACTTGACCATTCCAACTTGACCATTCCAACTTGACCATTTCAACTTGACATTTCAACTTTCTTTCAACCATTCAACCACATTTCAACCACATTTCAACCACATTCTTTCAACCGAATCCCCAAGGTTCTTTTATTTTACTCACCAAAGTATCCATGATTTCAGCAAGATCCTGAAAAACAAAAGACCATACATAAATCATAACCTATAAGATCTATTTTTTCATGTCATTCCAGATGAAATGGAGCGCTGGTACATTAATCGAGAGGTTTTGGGCTTAAATCCCGGCCCAGTCATATGTTGTTGTTTTTTAATGACTGAATGTTTAACAGTTTTTACATAGTAGTATTTAAAATTGACAACTGTACATTTTTAACATCTTTGGAGCTTGGTGTAAGATGGAATTCATGGGAGATCGGTGAGTTTTCTTGCACCAAATGGATTAGCCAGGATAAATAGGACATGAATAAATAATGGAAGGCCAATAATTTTTTCTTGTAGGTTGTCTGGCACTGATGGCTTGTAAACTGCCTCATCTGACATGGTCATAATCAAGCCGAAAGACAACAAGTGAAACTCACGGAAGCGATTCGATCCAGGGTGTAATCTTTGACATCTGCAAAACGAGGAAAAAAGATAACCTTGGGTCATTCCAATTACTGCTGCTCATCCGAGAAGTTGAGCTGGCAAGCGCTAATCACAAATTCTCAAGAGTCCAGCCTTGCCTATCCAAAATATTCAACTTCTTAACCACTTCATGCCGGGACCTCCGAAATTGGAGCGCCGTTGGTTTGAATATGCGACTATCCGAATCCGGGCACCACTATTGTCCACATTTTAAGCAAAGACTCTTTTCAGCTTAGAACAAAGCAATACCAATCATGACAAGGACCCATTTTGACACAATTTGCCACATGGATTGCAAGATTAGCGGCAACAATTGTGTGGGATCTTTACTGTGGATGATCGAGGGATAGTGCGCTTTATCAAAACTTGAGTGATTAGTGTCAAAAGAATGGACATCACTGTATAATGTTAGTCCAAAGTTTCTCAACTTGAAAATATAAATAATTTGTATTTACTGTAATTTTCTAAATATATAAAAATTCTGCGGCTTATACACCAGTCGGCTTATGCACTGAGACTTGAAGATTAAAATTGACATCAAACATATTATGTGTCTGGGACAGTTCTTTTCGACCAGAAAAAAAGAAGATATCAATTATTACCTGACGCAATTTACCTGTGGCTTATACTTCATGCCACTTACAATCCAAAAAATGAAAATATATTGAAGCGTTGTAATTTTAAATGTTTTTTTTGGGGGGGGGTAATTTCTTCATTTTCCATGACTTTTCCTGGCCTGCAATATTTTTAAAATCTATAACTTTTCCAAGTTTTCCATGACCGCAGGAACCCTGCATGACAATTTGGGGCAAGACTTGAAATGCAATTGGAAGAAATTTATAGAGTTTTTTAGCACCTGGTGGGGCCGTAGAGTCACCGTAGCCTCGCTGATCAGGAACTATTACTCGATAGCCAGCTAGAACAAGAGCCGGAATCTGAAAGAAACAAAAAATCTGTTTGTAGAATCTTCATCATCCTCACAAGGGTACGCTTCTCTTTTTCATTCTCCCCCACCTCCTGATCAACTTCATCCACTCCATCTGCACCATCTTTGTCACTTTCCTCATCGCCATCGTCCTCCTCATTCTCCTGCAACTTCCTCACCCTCTTCAATATCCTCATCCTCTTTATCCTCAAAATCCCTCCTATCCCCCATATACCCCTCAATCTCCCCATCCCCTTAATCCTAACGTCCCTCATCCTCCCCATCTTCCTCATCCTCCCCTTCATCCTTATCCTCCACATCCCCATTCACATCCGCCACATCCTCCTCATTCCCCATCCTCCTCACCCTCATCCTCTTCATCCTCCTCATCTTCCTCATCCTCCCCTTCCTCCTTATCCTCCACATCCACATCTGTCACATCCTCCTCATCCCCCATCCTCCTCACCCTCATCCTCTTCATCCTCCTCATCTTCCTCATCCACCTCATCTGCCCCATCCTCCCATCCACCTCATCCTCTTCATCCTCCTCATCTTCCTCATCCTCCCCATCCACCTCATCTGCCCCATCCTCCCATCCACCTCATCCTCTTCATCCTCCTCATCTTCCTCATCCTCCCCATCCACCTCATCTGCCCCATCCTCCCATCCACCTCATCCTCTTCATCCTCCTCATCTTCCTCATCCTCCCCATCCACCTCATCCGCCCCATCCTCCTCACCCTCATCCTCTTCATCCTCACCTTCCTCATCCTCTTCATCCTCCTCATCTTCCTCATTTTCCCCATCCACCTCATCCTTCTCAACCTCATCCTCTTCGTCCTCCACATTCTCCACATCCTACTCATCCTCCTCACCTCCTCATCCTACTCGTCCTCCTCCCCCTCCTAACCCTCCTCGTCCTCCTCATCCCCCTCATCATCTTCTCATCTTCCTCATCCCAAACACCCTCCACATCCTCTACACCATCCCCATTTATTGGTGCCGATCTGGTTAGATCAGTTTATAGTATTAAAGGCCGTCCCAAGTCCACCAACCTGTTTCCTCCATGAGTACCAGGACTCCGGGAAGCCATGGCACAAGATAACTACAGGACCTTCACCAACGTCCACATAGTGCAACCTCGTACCGTCCTTAAAACAGATAAATAGCATTATATGCGTTTAACCACTTCGCACCGGGTTTTTTTTTCAGTCTGATGACCGTCATACGGGCGTTTTTGAACAATGCAACATTTTCAAATCTCGCTAAAACAATCGGAACAATATATTTCTGTGAAATAAATTGATATTATGGGTACAAGAGAGTAAAACCCGGCACAATTCGGCCGTCGTCGTGGCTTTTGTCAAGAGATTATCTGTTTGAAAAAGGGCCTATTGTGCGTCGTCAATGGAGCGTAACGGACTTGTACAGTATGTGTGCGTGCGTGTACGGTACTGCCGATCCCTGACCGCAGACTCCAGCCTCCACTCCAGGCAGTCAAATCTTCGAGTTGGTCGGCCACAACCGAGCGTACAGATTGCGGTGAGGAATTTGGGTGGAATTCCAATGCCTGACCGACGACCATTGGGCTGTGTGGCATGCCAACACCATGTCTCCCGCATGCTTTCAGCGGCAGCGCGGAATCCCTCGATCATCCACAGTAAAGGTTCCACAATTTAACATTTGCTGCTGCTAATCTTGCAATTCATGTGGCAACTTCCGTCAAAAAGGGTCTTTGTACTGATTACTGATATATGTAGCTGATTGCATCTAATGAGACAAGGGGTATATAGTTTCCCTGAAGATTATACGGCGGTTCATTGTCAACTTAGCAAATGACTGCCATCCCACTTCATTTGGTGTAACCAAAGGCCTATGGCTAGTGAAGGGGAAGAATAGCAAGCCCACTGCCCTTTGTAACTTCATTTTAGATTTGCAGTGCTTGATGACGAACACAGAAAAAAATCACTCATCTTCTCTTTCCAGAGCCCAAATCACTCACATGACAGATTATAATCACCAATTCCTAGGCAGCCTCCTACATTATAAGCCCACCATTATGAACCATCCAATCTCACCCTTACCTTGGTTGTGATGTACGAGTGACTCAACCTGTCCGGCTCTGCTGATACCGGCACAGGAGTCTTAAAGACCTGAAAGAAAACAGACGGTTGAGACTGACATAAAGAAATTGTCCATTCTCAAAGTGGTCCTACGAGAACCAAAGAGTAGCTCATTTTTACTTCAATGAGGGTTTGGCCTGCTCGACGTGATAAACATTGAGTGCTCAGTGCTTTGCACGATACCTGATGACAGAATTTCAGGCAGCTCGGGCGGGATGCGAACCCGCGACTCCCGCTTTCTAGAGCAGACCTGGGGTGGATTTCACAAAGCCTTACAACGAATAACCCATCGTATGTTGTGAAAGGCCGTATGGTTTCTGTGCAGTGCTCATCGACTTGCGATTGATCGCGAGTTATGAGGGGCTTAGTGAAATCGACCTGCGGTCCTCTAAAATTATGAGATTTGCATTTTGGAAATCTTCTGGTCGGTTTGCAACAATTTTGTATATTGATTCAATTTCCATTCAATGAAGCGCAGGTATGTGAAAGCTTCATCAGAAATCTCTGTTTTCAAACAGACTTGCGCGAGGAATCAGAGGGACTTGCTTAAGGACCCTAGCATTATATCCCACATTGGCTGGGCAGGAAATCATTGTTTTCCGTGCCAACACAAATCCTACTCACATCAACGCCAGTGAGTTCCTGAATCCTTGCCAGAGTTGACTGCGCATCCTGGAACCACACTGTCTCAATCCCAACCTTGGCAGCATTCCTGAGGTTGCCTTGCAGGTCATCCACAAAGATAATCTGATAAATCACAGAAAGACTACCTTTAGTAAAGGGGTTATAAGCTTCGGGCTAGGTGCTAGGGGCCAGGGGGTCAGGGTAGGGTAGGGACTATGGAGTAGGGGCTAGGGAGCTGGGTCTAGGGGTGGGGACTAGATGCAAGGGGCTACGGAGTAGGGGCTAGGGGCTAGGGGCCAGGTGCCAGGGGCCAGGGGCCAGGGGCCAGGGGCCAGGGGCCAGGGGCTAGGGGCTAGGGGCTAGGGGCTAGGGGCTAGGGGCTAGGGGCTAGGGCCTAGAGGCTAGGGGCTAGGGCCTAGAGGCTAGGGGCTAGGGGCTAGGGGCTAGGGCCTAGGGGCTAGGGGCTAGGGGCTAGGGGCTAGGGGCTAGGGGCTAGGTGCTAGGGCCTAGGGGCTAGGGGCTAGGGACTAGGGCATGTAGGGGCTAGGGGCTGGGGGATAGATGCTAGGGGCAAGGGGCTAAGTGGTGTGAGGTACTAGGTACTGGCTGATTTTGGATGGTGGGGGACTAGGGGGTTGGGACTACATTGTAGGTTCTGAGGGCTATACAGGGGCTGGAGGGGGCTTTAGAAAAGGAGTTACATTTAGAGCTGTCTGTGAGCATGGGGTGTTGGTGTAAAGGATCAGAGTTGGGCCACTTTTGTCAGCCATCCTCGGACATCCCCACCTCTTGTGGGGCAAAGCCCATCCTCTGACAAGCCAGGCTGTAGATCTCAGTGTCTGGCTTCCTCATGCCAAGCCGACAGGACTCCATGACCTCGTCAAACAAGAACCTCATAGAGACGAGCACATTGGAGTCGGCATAGTCCCCGGCCACAGTGGGCAGGTCGTAGAGAAAGTTGTTGGTCAGGACGCCCGTTCTGAAACCTGTGAGGAGCGTTGGAAACAAAAAGATTCTCAAAAATTGGAGCCTGGCATTTTCGTCTTAACCCAAACCCTACTTGAAACCAGAAACTACCACGACTGTTTTTGGTTTACAAAGTGTTAGGGCTAAGGCTAACAGGACCTTCCTCAGAGGCAGAGTGACAAGGACAAACACTGATACTGTGATGATAGGCAGGGGAGAGTGATTAGGACAGGGATAACAGCCAAAGGACAAAGAGGAAAGCTGGACGACAGACTAGATGATGAAGGCCGGAACGTCAAGTTATCACTCAGGTTCTTTTCAGAACCATACCTCTTCTTTAAGAGACCTTATACATGGTGTCACCGCCCATGCAAAGCCCACCATGCAAAGCCTTAAGTCTTATTATTTCATCAATGTGTGCAAAGAAGGCACTTTATGCTCAGTGCTTGGCCAAACTGCAATCAGGCAGCCGGTGCGATGCAAACCCATGTGCCCTCTTGTACACACGTCACCACCACTTGAACACCAAACTGGTTTGAAAAGGGGTGAAAATGTCATTTCGCTGTGAAACTAAAAAGTCACAGTGATTTCACGGTGCATTTTTACAGTGAATTCACCGTGAAAATAATTGCCTCTCTGACCTGATAAAGACCTCTTCAGGACACTAAAGAGACCGTGAAAAAAACGTGAATATCTAGGGTGGCAAGCTCCAGCTTTGAGGGATGGCTAATTCAATTACCAGTAGGGACCACCAGCCCCCATAGAAGTACTGTATGATGTCCTTGTAACTGTAACTCCCAGATACTTCTAAATTGCCTCTGGCTAGCCATTTACCACCAGGAATGTGGCCTTGGAGACCACAGGTGAAAACACAGTGAAAATGACAAAAATGTTGCAAACTGCTTACTGACTAAAATTACCAAAATGTAAATCTTAAAATTTAGTGGGCCTGACGTTTCGATCCTAGCAGGACCTTTCTCAAAGGCAGAGTTCTCTGCCTTTGAGAAAGGTCCTGCTAGGATCGAAACGTCAGGCCCACTAAATTTATGAAAATGACTTGGCTAACTGTGTGCCATGAAATAGGGGTGAAAACACTGTGAATTTTCTTTTCACGGCTAAATGACATTTTCACCCTATTTTCACGGTTTAGATGTTCATAGTGCTATCTGCAATTATGATCACCGTGGTTCTTCAGATTGATGACGGCGTCGATCATCTCCTTGTTTGCCCGCTGCCTGTGCAGGCCTCGCACCATCTCTTCCACACTGAAGGAGCTGGGCAGCTCAATGCTGTTCACCTGGGCCTCCCGCTGAAAGTCCTCCCGCAATGCTTCCACCAGCTGCCATGAAGACGAAAGTCAAAATCAGAAGCTGATGGTTAGAGATACGTAGACGATGAGGCATGAAAGGAGACACAGCCTTTTCTTTTCTGTTGAATTGACAGTATACTTTATGTATTGATGACCCCATGTTGCAATACATCTATGATTTGATCACAGCAATCGCCAATATAAACAATTTAACCCAAATCCAAAATACCTGGGCCACCTCATGAGTGGATAAGAGGGTAAGACATCTCCACCAGACAGCAGGTTACAGGTTCAAATCCCACCTGAGCTGCCTCTAATTGTTTTTTTTTCCCCCAATAGGCAATATGGTAAATCACTAGTGGAACTCTATGACCAGCACTAAGGTACTATGACACTGGAGAAAGATTTCTGTGAAATTTGCAGGTTATTGCTAACTAAAGTTCGAACACTGCAAGCTGGTTTTTTTTTAGAGTTTCTCTTCATGCATTTTCATGGTACAGTATTTGAGCAATTTGGGCGTGTGCTTCTGGAACTACTTGTAGTCCTTGGGAGAGTATGGACACAAAGGGGGTTAAATCGATTATTTCAAAGTGAGAGAAAGTGTTGCAATCGGCCAATCGTCTCCTGACCTGGGAGACTGAGATCTTTCCTTTTTCAGCGTCGCAGAAGGCATTGTCTGGAGCATCTTTCCGCAGCACGTTGACTAAAAACTTTCTGTAGGATGACAAGAAATTTAAAGATAACCTCAAGATAATCTATGTCTGTTGGTAAGTTGACTTGCTTGCCTAATCCCCTACTCGCATGCTTAATCCCCTACTTGCATGCTTAAAGCCCCTACACATATGGTAAGATCGAAAAACAGAAATGTTCACAGATTTACAAGAAACTTGTACAGTTAGAAGATGGTTATAGTGGAAACCTCGCACTGAAATATTTCAGCCTAAAATGTTGTATTTTGGGAGAAAAGATTAAAAGAAATCGTTTACGTCTCACCGAGATCTAAACTATTTTTCGGAACAGTACGGCATTGAATGCTGCCTTTTCGCGAAACAAATGAAGCGGTTTTCACTATTTTTTTCCAGACTCGGTTGGCGGATTGAGCTGAAATGTTCACAGGTGTGCTATTTCATGCATACGTTGGATCAGACAACGTATGGATGCTATTCTTTGACCTCGACCAATGTTGTGCAGGGACGTTAATCCCCTACCTGCTTGCTTGATTCCCTACTTGCTTAATTCAAAAACTGCTTACCGACTTCAATGACCAAAATCATCCAAATCTCAAAGATAGAGAGCCTGACTCAGAAGAAGGTGCGTTTGATTAGCTTTGCTGGACAGACATGGGTTACTCCCCAAGTGACACTGCTGTCACGCTGGGTGAGTTAGGGGTCAGAGCCAACTTGGGGCTGCCCGGATAGACCCAGGGAGTCGGGGACATCATATCATATGTATGATGCAACACGGTACCCGCCGCTGTACAATATTCAAATCCGCCACACGAGTGACACGACCTCGACCAGCTCGGTGGTCAAGTGGTAAAGACGTCTGCACTAGAAAGCGGGAGTCACGGGCAAGCTTGGTCGCGGGTTCAAATCCCGCCTGAGCTGCCTGAATTTGTTTTTTCATCTGGCATCGGGCAAAGCACTGAGCAGTGAGTACTCAGTGCTTATCATGTCGAGTAGGGCAAACCCTCATTGAATTGGACCCATGAAAGCTATACTGATCGCACCCTATGGAAAGAGATCGAGTGTATAGAATGTACTGACTCTGGGAGGCCATTCTTTGTGGCAAACTGCTTCAAGTAGTGGATGGGACTCTTCAGAAGCACACCGCCAATGTCAAAGATGGCAGCTTTGAAAGCCATATCTGAAAAACAAACAAAAAAGTGAACAGAATCTAGCCCCTCCATAAACTATAAGACTTTCACTAGCTGGTTATACTAAACAAAATTAAAACTTGATTTAATCTTGATTTGTAAAATTAATATCAAATAATATTTTTTTCTGAATGTTCTCAATCTTTTCTTCATAGCAGAAACTGCCTTGCTTATTTCAAAACCTTAGGGAAAAAAAATGGTTTAAAATTGTTCCTAAAATGTTGCATATTTTTGTATTCAGATATCAAACATTGAGTGGCCACAGTTGTTCTCGGATAGAAGCGTAATTTTTCGAAAATGTTCATAAATTCTTAAGATTTAAGTCAAGCAATACCTAATTAGTAACATTACCAATGTAAATACCAAGCATTTTGTAACATTTCTGTAGCCTTTTTGTGTTCCTTGGGCATTATTTTGAAGTTTCTTTGTCTTTGGAAAGAAATTTGACTGGATAAGGACCTGAACCCGATACCTCTGGATTAACCACTCTCGGCACTTGAGCCATCCAATTCCAAGCTTTTTCCAATTCATGATTTTGCCTAGTATTAAGTCATTCTTTCCAAAGTTTAGCGCAGCGCAAGCCTTGCTCAGTGAAGCGTGTCAGTCTATGGTGGACCATGGAACCATAACGCTCCATGGCCTGGCTGGACTAGCCTCAGGGGGAGACAACGTCATCCACTGATCCAGGCATGGTCATGGTGTCAGACCATGGAGGGTCAGACCAAGGCAAGGGGTCAGACCGTAGAGCAAGTGCTCCATAGTCAGACCTATCCCCAGAACTGTGGGGTTCTACGTCGTCCACTGCTCTCCCGACCGGTCGGGAGAGCAGCGGACGACGTAGAACCCCACACTGGGTGATTGTAAGGGTCCAAGTTACTCGGACTTTATTAATTAAACGAGTTTTAAGATTGTCTGTCGCACTAGTGCGACCTAGTCCGAGTAACTTGGACCCAACAATTAGTCACCCTTTTTTTATTGAATTTTGAAATGCACCCGAATCTCAAAATTTCAAAATTCGATAAAAAAGGGTGACTTGTCGGGTCCAAGTTACTCGGACTAAGTGCGCCCATGGAGGAAGGAAATGGTGCAACAGACAATCAAAGAACTCGTTTAAGGGGAGCTCCTAGCGGCCCAGTAAGTGGGATTTGTTTAGAACTGTAAACAGGGCCAAGATCCTCGGTCCCGTTGTCATGCCAAATAGTGTCCCCTGCCAAATAGTGTCCACTCATTAGCATACTGATCGCTGATTGGTCCAATACGTATGACATTCAACCACCGTGGTTGGGGTATGGTTGCGCACTACACACGCATTGTGTATGGTTGCTGGCCTAACACACGCAACGTTGGGCACTTTCTGACTTTGGTACCGTTGGACCCTAACTGTAACCGTAACGCTAACCCTAACCCAAACAACCCTAATCCTAATCCCAATCCTAATTCTAATCCAAACCCTAACCCTAACGACCCTAATCCTAGTCCTAACGCTAACCAATCAGCGATCAGTATGCTAATGAGCGGACAGTATTTGGCAGGGACACTTTTTGGCAGGACACCGTATCACACTCACTCAGCTCTAGTCCGAGTAACTTGGACCCGACAAGTCACCCTTTTTTTATCGAATTTTGAAATTTTGAGATTCTGGTGACTGTACCCGACAAGTCACCCTTTTTTTATCGAATTTATTTCAAAATTCGATAAAAAAAGGTGACTTGTCGGGTCCAAGTAACTCGGACTAGGACTAACTCAGCTCTAGGCTCAGACTCGGAGTCAGAGAGTCAGAGCAGAGTAAAAAGAGAGGGGATCAAGGATCAGAGCCCTGTTTACGGTTCGCGGGTCTGAGGGTTTGGGATCTAGCATTCAGATAAGACCTTTGTTAGCCTTGCCTAATCCATCATGCCTAGCAATTAGCATGTCGGGCGAGCCCTTACCTGCATTCAAGATGGACAAGTTGAAGAGCAGGCCCACATGATGTAGTTCATTACTTATCACGGCAGTGATTGAGATTGGGCACGATTTCTAGCCGCGGACTCGGACGCCAACTCAGAAACAAGAACATATGCAGTACAGGATTAGCACGGGACATCACTGTTATGTCTAATAAGGTTTCCTTGTAGAGTTTCCTGCCGGCTCCCTGTATTGCATACATTCTGATATTTTGAGTTGAGGCAATATCCGCGGCCCGAATTTGGATCAAATAATGCAGTTAGCTTCAGGCAGTCCGATCAGTTATCAAGGGGGCGTGGCATTGTTTACATCACGATAGAGGGATAAATCCCTGATAAGAGTTTATAATTATACTAGTTTATACATGTGCACACATGTATGTACAAACTGTGCACAGCATGTATATGATTATTGGTGATGCAAAAGAGACTAGCAGTTTAATAAGACGCAACACGGCCCATTTATGTATGTCTGTCCCTTTTTTAGCCGTGCCAGGACCCAGGATCAGCCGGTCACATTCTCCAGCGATGAGATGAAAATGGAAACGAAATAAATCCATACACAAATTAATATTCAAGCCAAAAAAATTGCAAAACCGTACACTCAAGCAGCTTTATAATCATACTTATATTTACTCGTAAGAATTGGTGTGGACTCTTTTTTCCCACACTTGTAAAAGCATACCATTGTATGTATCACAGTACATCTCTGTTAAATCAAAAAGGGGCAGGTGTTTGAAAAATTCAAAGAATAATATTTAATACAATAGTATATTATAATATAATTTAAAAGCATAATGCCATGAATGATTAAATCTTCAGATCAAGACGTGGAAAGTGGTCTTATTGAAGAATAAAATCTTAAATTTCATGAGCCCCCAAAACATGAGTTAAAAATTACTTTGCCAATCTGATGGATTACAAATAAACGGAATGTGATTTTCAATCAAATCTCTTGATTTTACATCCAATCTCTTCATTTTGGACCGAAGGTTTTTAAAGAAAAAGGAACGATGCAGTGATGCAAACGCAAAATGTTGTGCAAATACACAGTGAACAAAGAGATTGTCTCAATGCATGTTCTGAAAGTTGATATACCACGTTTATTGAAATGGACTACTTCAATGAATTTCAACAAAAATAAATTTGAAAGAATGGGGGAGCCCTTTACAGAGAATCAATTATGTACTTCTTAATTTATCTCAACATTTCTAATAATATTTTGGTTTCAAATGTCCTATGTACAGTACGTTCGATTGAATTGCCATAATGTCTCATACAAAACTGTGTCTTTATGTTTATAAAAAATTATCATATATTTTTTGTCTAATCTTTTATAATTATATCTGAAGGATACATGAATATGTACATACACTGAAAAATAAAGGTACTGTAACATTGCGGCTGACAAAATATTTTATAGTCCTATGCAAATAAAGTAGACAATCTTTAATTAACAAAAAGAAAGAGCAGTAATTGGAAATATCAATTAGTGACCTAGCATCAGTCTAATTATGCTGTTCAAATTGAAATCCCGTCACAATACTGATCAGGAGTTCAATGAGAGTTTACCCTGCTTGATGTAATAAGCACTGAAGTGCTTTGCCCGATGCCTGATGAAAAAAAAAATCAGGCGGCTCCGGCGGAATCAGGAGTCATTGTGCATGAGTCATTTTTTTTACCATTTTCTGTTACGCAAACTTTGATGGGTGCTGTTAAGCACTTCTGCACTAGGCACTAAGATATTTAATTTACCAAAGCTTTGCAGACAGCTTGTATATCACAGGGGGGGTGCTAATTTCAACAAGATTCTTCAGTGATATACACAAATGTTGCAAACTGCTTACTGACTAAGATTACCAAATTGAAAATTTCTTAAAATTTAGTGTGCCTGACGTTTCGATTCTAGCAGGACCTTTCTCAAAGGCAGAGTGACAAGGACAAAACAGATACATGTACATGTTCCTTCGTGTACATGTATCTGTTTTGTCCTTGTCACTCTGCCTTTGAGAAAGGTCCTGCTAGGATCGGCAAAACATCAGGCCCACTAAATTTTAAGATTCTTCCTTGTTGAAAGTAAGATTGTCAACCATTTTTCCGTTTATTGCATTGAACTTGCATTTGGCTGTTGGATACTTAGCATAAAACACAAGTGACAATGTGGGCGGGTATAATGGTTTTATTTTAGGCAGGTTATAATTACCCAGCGATGGCATTCTTTGCACAAAATGCTATTCAGCCGGTCCCTTACTTTGATTGGCCAATTGTCATCATGTGTTGCCGGCTCTCTTGCCCGACAGATTATTCTGCCGGAGGTTGTTCCTGAATAACCTTGGCTTGCCAATCAGAATAAGGGGCCGGCAGAATAGCGTTTGCGGGGAGAATGCCGTTGCTGGGGCACTACACACTGCCCTTTTTTTGATGAGTCCAGGCTTTTCACGGCTAAAGCAAATTCGGGGGCCCTCTGAGAATGGCCCCTGCTCTGAGCAGACGTTGGCAGTTTTGATGGACGCCCGCAGCCATGAGCTCAACAAGTCAAGGCTAATATTACCACCAATGCCCGACAGGGCAGCCAACATGGCTGACAGTCATACTGAGTTTACATGACCAGTCCGTCCAAATGGAGGCCAGATGAATAAGCTCAACCCAAGGCCCTTCATAAAAGTGTTGCACCCCATTCGACAAGAGCGCCCTCAGCCAGTGGTCCAAAACGAAGATGCTTCACTGGTCCACGCAGTGCACCAAGCCTTCATAGCCTCGTGCTCCCCACCGTCTCATAATCACTTTACCTCAAAAGCTGCTGCAATAACAAAGTCTACACACTTAAAGGTACATGGAGCTAGAATGGACATTCACTATTACATCACTTCCTACTAGTACTGGATGTTCGATGTTCGAAATCCCGCCCGAATGGGCAGCTGAACAAATCTGTACACGACAGTAGGCTTGTACCAATATGGTATCAGTTTCTACTTTCTACACAAGTGCTGGGTGTGGGCCCTGATTCCCTGGAATCTGTTATATCAATACGGTTGCATCCGATGAAGTAGTTGTTGCTTCAAAACCTCAGGCATAGGGGTTTTAAGGCTTTGCGTAGGATGATTACAAAGGTTTGCAGTCAAGCTGCATGGAGAATCTCTTGAACAAAGTCGAGGAAAATTGACCAGGAATATGTTTAAACAACCTGAACCCATGACCTCTGGCTTAGCACACCAGCGTTGGCACGCTAAGCCATAGGTCTAGGGTTCACGTCCTGGTCCAGTCAAATTTTCTTTGCCATTACTCAGTTTGAAAAAAAAACCACCTTTTTTAAGGAAACAATGTGGTTCTGGAAAGATCCCATGTCAGTATTTTGCCCAGTACAGCAGTATGCACTTAACAAATCACGGCATACAGGTTTCCCAATGCTTGAGGCTTATGGGCTGCATTTTCCGGTCAATGTAGCAAAGCAACATCAGAAACACATCGTACTATTACAGATAACATGGAATGGGGCTGAGGCTTCTAAAAAATCTGTCTCACTAATTTTCCAGCTACCTTAAAGTAAGGCCCTTGTTACAAACCTACTTCTTCTAAAAGCTGAATCTGAGTACAAAAAACAGACATAGCATAATATCAATTTTCGATTGAAAATTGTCAAATTTTCTTTGCAGCACTGAGAGTTGTGATGAGTGTCAAAATGGCACCTAACATGTATCTGCGCACACAACACTGGAACCAACATACAAGATGTGATCGTCGATCTGAGTCTATCGGTAAAGATGTAAATATTGGCAATAATGTAAAGCTGGGATCTACAAAAGTCCCTGCATTTTTCTATAAGTGGAACTCCCGAGTCTTCTGAAACATTAATAATGCATTTGGTCACAGATGCTGCTTAATTAGCGTAATCAATCGGTGAAAAATCTCACTGGTAATCTGAGTTGAAATTATCCAAGAAGAGAGCACAGTTTCTGGCTAAAGCACTTTTAATCAAAACTTTTCGGGTACTGATTTTTCATAACTGAAAAAAATTAAAAATAAATCCTCAACCTTTTATATATTGGCAGAAAAAAATAAGAGCTGTTTACAAACCAGCACTTCCCCTTGTAATTAATTAAACTTCTGATTGTATGGATTTTGATCAATACTTGCCTAGAATAAACTGCTGATTTGAGTGCATCAAAAAAGCACAACCCACGACACGATAGAGAGAGATATAAAAACAGATTCTCAAACAAATGTAATAACATCTGTGGTCAAGCGAGAGGCATGCAAAAAGTATCAGAGGGTATCTCTCCGATGAATAACATTCAAGTCAAAGTCAAAAAAAGAGAAATGTTGCTAAGGTTGTGCTTTGTGTGGCCAACGTCATTCCTACAAATAAACGGCCATCATGAGAATGACACCATACATTGCACAGCATAAGTTGCATACCGGGTACACTTTATAATACATCTCCATTTGAGAGTGTTTCAATGACGTTACGCACACGAAGCATGACCTGAGGTTGATTTCACCAAACTCATCTTAACTGACGATCAATCGCAAGACGATGAGCGTCGCACAGAAACCATACGGTGTATCATAACTTACGATGGGTTATCCATCGTAAGTGGAGTTAGGATGCATCGTAAGGCTTTGTGAAATCCACCCCCGATGCCATTGGCACAGCGGCAGTTGGCACAAATTTGTTCTTCAATGCCATGCCCTGCTGCATCTCACCACAAAAGCCCTGCTCACATACGGTTTGGCGTCTACTTTAGCTATCTAACTCCTGTCAACAGTCAAAAAGAAAACCGACTCTTTGCCAGCGGTTCTCTTTTCAGCTTTTGGTTCAATATTTCATGTCCTTTCAAGAAAATTCCAGGCCACGTCCCGTAACTTTGCAAATCTTTCATAGCGATCGCAAAGACCAATTTGACAGAAGTTCATGAAATGAAGTTAAAAAAAAAACTTAAAACACCACCCAACAGAAAGAAAAAACATTCAGAAATGTTCAAACTTTTATATGAAAATTTATAAAAAAAAAAAAAATAAAAAAAATCAGCCAGGATTTGAATCCAAGGTCTCTAGTGCACTAAACCAGAGGCCTGGGTTCAACTCCCGTTTTTCATTAATTTGAAAAAGAGAGAGATCCTTTCCCCCCCCCCCCTAAAAAAAAGGTTACCTACAAAAAGGAAGCAGCCGTGGCACTGCTGCGTTACTCGCTGACTGCCGCAGTAGCGCCGGCAGCGCAGCAGATGCAGCAGCAGGTCAGTGCCACCACAATGTAGCAGCTGGTGATCAGCCAGAAGGCAAAGTAGTAGAGCGGGGCGTAGCAGTAGTCGGGGCTGGCGGGGTTGTCGCTGGGCTTCCAGTTGCTGTAGACCCAGACATTGCCTGCATCGGAGACAAGCGACAATAAGGGGGGGAAGAGGAAAATCAATCAGGTGCAGATCGTTCTCTCTACTCTTTTGTACGGCTGCCAATGTTGGAAGATGACAAGAAACAATTTTTTCAAAAAGCTGTCAGGTTTTTTACACCAGATGCTTGAGACGCATACTTCGTATATTCTGGCCCAGCACAATATAAAAATGAGGAGCTGTATGAGAGACGCCATCAGGAGAGTAATGGAAGATACACTGGTGAGAAGGAGATGGAAATGGATTGGGCATAGCATGAGAAAGGAAGCTGGGGACGTAACAAAGACAGCTCTCTACACCTTCCAGAAGGAAGGAAAAGACGGAGTCGGCCCCCAAAAACACCTGGCGACGGACCGTGGAAAATTAAATGACTATTCCTCCACCAGACCCGGGGATCACTCCAGAGAAAGGACTGGGACAGATGAGAGTGGAAAGCTTTTGTTGCTGCCCTACATGCCAGGAGGCATAACTGGCAGTAAGTAAGTAAGTAAGTAAGCAGATCATTCCGTCATGAGTGCCCATGACTGCCAATGCCTTATTTTGAAATCTCGCTATAAAACAATCAGGTACAGTATATTTCTGTGAAATAAATCAATAAGGGTATACTATGCGTGCAAGAGAGTAAAACCTGCAACAATTCGGACATCAGTGTGGCTTTTGTCAAGTGATTATCCGTTGATAAAGGGCCCATTGTGCGTCAGCAATGGAGTGTAGCGCGACTTGTGTGTGTGTGTGTGCATGTACCAATACTGATAGTCCCTGGCCGCCGACTAGCCTCCACTCCAGGCAGTCAAATCTTTGAGTAGTACGTCAGCCTCAACCGAGCGTACAGATTGTGGTTAAGAATGTGGATGGAAATCCAACTATTAAGCATGGAAATATTCCTATATACTACTGTACCAAGAAAGTGGCGTTTAACTTTTAGAGTTGGAATGCATCTTCTTGGAGCATTGGTTTTTTTTTGGGGGGGGGGACAGCATGACTAAGCACCGGAGACTAACCGACTATGAAGAACACAAACAGGAAGCAGCCAATAGAACGGCTGAGTCGGTTCTCGTTCATGTTGGCGCTGTCCTCCGAGTTGCTGCCACTGTCACCCGGCTGGTTGCGCTTTTTGTAGCGTACATACAGGTCCACCAGTGACTTGAATATGTAGAAGGACCCAGTCACTATCAGGTAGACTGGGATCTTGGGCTCCGTTGGGCACTGGTCCCTGTACAGAGCACCTGCAGATAGGAGAAATCACTTTTTATAGCCACCGTCATCATTGTCGTCATTGTCATCACCATCTTCATCATCATTGCCACCATCATCACCATAGTCATCATCATCTGGATCGTCATCATTGTCACTATTGTCACATTTGTCACTTTTTCACTATCGTCACTATTGTCACCATCGTCACCATTGTCAACATCATCAACATCGTCACCACTGTCACCATCGTTATCATCATCACCATCATCACCATCACCATCATCATCATCATCATCATCACCATCATCATCAATCTTCCTTAGACAAAGTGAGAGTAGCTGCTGTCATGTGTTCGGCCAAAAATGTTTCCATTCGGTGCATCAGTTTTACGATTTCCGGTTGCTGAAGGCATCATCTTAACGACATAGTGTCTGTATAAGTGAATGCCTTTGAGAAAAGTTTCTGCTAGTATTGAAATATAATGCCCTTTGAAAGAAAAAAAGTCGGAAAAAATAATTGAAAAATTGAAATTTGAAATCTGGGAAAAAATTCTTAGCGAGTAGATCACTGGTTGTTTTCAGATCCACGCTCACTCTCAAAAGAGATAGTGTGCCTGGTGTCACTGCACACAATAATACATTGTGAACCTATCATGCAAGCCCTCAAATCATATTTCAATGATTAGCTCATTGCAAAGAGCCATGCTGGTACATTGTGACAGAACTGTGACACCAGTCAGAATAAATTAAGGGCTATACTGTGTTTTTCATCTCTGCTCAATAAACCATATCCATTTTTTTTACAGATCAACATACAGTTGTACTATCACTGCTGTGCACTGCAAATAGCAGTGGGGATAGTGTTGAACAATTCACAAAAACTAATCAAAGTGGCGAAATTTTTAAATTTTTATCTACTTTAATATCAAAAAGGCTATTAAATGGCCAAGCCTGTCACACACCATACTTGGGTTTTTTCCCATGATGCATGACATGAATACAGCTCTTTTGACTAAAAATGTGACTGACCGCACTGCCTGGGCTACAGAATGTCTACTACAGTCGAACATCGCGATAATAAACGCCAATTTACAGAACATTCGGCTACAACGAACAGGCCCTTTGGCTTCCGATTTCAGTGGACAAAATATGTGGCTGCAACTGCTATAACGAATGACCGCTATGCCAAACAATTTTCATGGATCCCGCAATGTTCGTTATACCGACGTTCCACTGCATTGTGTACCAGGTATGAACAGAGGTTTCACATGGAAATGATACCTCTTGCCTCTGGCAAATACTCTTTCCCCCTCCACCTGACCACCACTCCTCCAGCAACAGCCTCAAAAATCCCCCTTACCACAATCCACTTACCCAACACTACCATGGTGATGGGAATGGCCAGCATAATGGCGAGAACAATGGTGGCCAAAACTGAAAAAAGAACATTGCGATGACAAAACTAAAATTACACAAATTAAAAATGGGAAAATTCAAAAAGGGATTAAGAGCCTACAACCGATGCCACACATTAGCATACAGGGTGTATATATTGAATAATAATAGCACTTATTATCATCAAGTATGGAGTGAACTGCGAAAAGTGAACTGTAGGACAGCGACAAACCTCAACCAGTGGAATTCTAACACATGCCCCATTACAGTTCCTGAATTATATTTTTTTAATTTGACTTTCCAATTTTGTTTTTCCATGTTTAATTCCTCCAAATTAGTTTTTCCAGTTTGGTTTCCCTGGTCTGCTTCATACAGTTTTTGTTTTTCTTGCGTGGTTTCCCTGTAGTTTGCTTTTTCCAGGTTTGCTTTTTCCAGTTTAGTTTTTCCAGTTTGGTTCCCCCAGTTTGGTTTCCCATGTTTGCTGTTTCCAGGTTTGCTTTTTCCAGGTTTGCTTTTTCCAGGTTTGCTTTTTCCAGGTTAGCTTTTTCCAGGTTTGCTTTTTCCAGTAGCGTTTTTCCAGTTTGGTTTCCCAATTTGGTTTTTCCAGTTTGGTTTCCCAATTTGGTTTTTCCAGTTTGGTTTCCAAATTTGATTTTTCCAGTTTGGTATCCCAATTTTGCTTTTCTAGTATGGTTTGCAAGTGTTGGGTTTTTATTTAGTTGGGTTTCCCAGGTTTGTTTTTTCAAAGTTTGCTTTTTCCAGGTTTGCTTTTTCCAGGTTTGCTTTTTCCAGGTTTGCTTTTTCCAGGTTTGTTTTTTCCAGGTTTGTTTTTTCCAGTTTGCTTTTTCCAGGTTTGTTTTTTCCAGGTTTGTTTTTCCAGGTTTGCTTTTTCCAGGTTTGCTTTTTCCAGGTTTGTTTTTCCGGCTTTGCTTTTTCCAGTAGTGTTTTTCCAGTTTGGTTTCCCAATTTGGTTTTTCCAGTTTGGTTTCCCAATTTGGTTTTTCCAGTTTGGTTTCCCAATTTGGTTTTTCCAGTTTGGTATCCCAATTTTGCTTTTCCAGTATGGTTTGCAAGTGTTGGGTTTTTATTTAGTTGGGTTTCCCAGGTTTGCTTTTTCTAGGTTTGCTTTTTCCAGGTTTGCTTTTTCTAGGTTTGCTTTTTCCAGGTTTGCTTTTTCTAGGTTTGCTTTTTCCAGGTTTGCTTTTTCCAGGTTTGCTTTTTCCAGGTTTGTTTTTTCCAGCTTTGCTTTTTCCAGTTAAGTTTTTCCGGTTTGGTTTCCCAATTTGGTTTTTCCAGTTTGGTATCCCAATTTTGTTTTTCTAGTATGGTTTGCAAATGTTGGGTTTTTATTTAGTTGGGTTTCCCAGGTTTGTTTTTTCAAACTTTGCTTTTTCCAGGTTTGCTTTTTCCAGGTTTGCTTTTTCCAGTTCAGTTTTTCCAGTTTGGTTTCCCAATTTTGTTTTTCCAGATTGGTATCCCAATTTTGTTTTTCTAGTATGGTTTGCAAGTGTTTTTTTCCCCTAGTTTGATTTTCAAATTTGATTTCCCAACTTTGTTCTTTTGGATTTGACCAAGCCTGAGATGGGGGAAGAAAGGTCGGCGGGGTCACTTACGTGTGTTCATCAAGATGCTGAATATTTTGACCACAAAATGGGCTGGCGTGGAGGAGTTGTTCTTGGCGTCTTGCATCTGTCCAAATATGGACTGGTATGATGGTGGAGCATCTGGATTTACAGAGAGAGAGAGAGAGAAAAAAAAAGTATATGATATTGAAATTCAATGACGTGAAGGGAAAGAAATTTCAGGGAAAGAAGTCAAAGGGATACATGTACAAGAATAAAGCCACACAAAATTGGTAAACTGCATTCTGACTGACACTACCAAAACATGTAAATGTCTCAACATTTAGAGGGCCTGATGCTTCAAAAGGGAAATCTACTTTTGAAATAGAACTTGCTTGAATAAAAACACTAGGACCTTTTGCTGTATATGCGGCTTATACTGCTACAGATATGACTGCTGCTTAGCATATGTGGCTATGGCTACAGATATGGCTGCTGCTTAGCATATGTGGTCATTGTTACATATGTGACTGCTGCTTAGCATAATTTATGTGGTAATTGTTACAGATATGGCTGCTGCTTAGCATAATGTGGTCATTGTTACAGATATGGCTGCTGCTTAGCATATATGGCTATGGCTACATATATGGCTACTGCTTAGCATCTATGGTTATGGCTACAGATATGGCTGCTGCTGCTAAACATCTATGGCTATGGCTACAGATATGGCTACTGCTGCTAAACATTTATGGCTACTGCCTAGCATCTATGGCTATGGCTACAGATATGGCTGCTGCTTGGGATATATGGCTACTGCTATAGATATGGCATTATGGGTGCTGCTTAGAATCTATGGTTCAAGCAACAGATGTGGCAGCTGCATAGCATCTTTGCCAGTTGGCTGGACAGAAGCAAACGGTTTCACATAGGAACACCCCTGGCAACCCCAAAGCCAGAGCTATTCATTCAGATGGCAACCCCAAGCCAGAGCCGTTCATTCAGATGGCAACCCCAAAGCCAGAGCTATTCATTCAGATTGCAACCCCAAAGCCAGAGCCATTCATTCAGATAGCAACCCCAAAGCCAGAGCCGTTCATTCAGATTGCAACCCCAAAGCCAGAGCCGTTCATTCAGATAGCAACCTCAAAGCCAGAGCCATTCATTCAGATGGCAACCCCAAAGCCAGAGCCATTCATTCAGATGGCAACCCCAAAGCCAGAGCCGTTCATTCAGATGGCAACCCCAAAGCCAGAGCCGTTCATTTAGATGGCAACCCCAAAGCCAGAGCCGTTCATTCAGATGGCAACCCCAAAGCCAGAGCCATTCATTCAGATGGCAACCCCAAAGCCAGAGCCATTCATTCAGATGGCAACCCCAAGGCCGGAGCCATTCATTCAGATGGCAACCCCAAAGCCAGAGCCATTCATTCAGATGGCAACCCCAAAGCCAGAGCCATTCATTCAGATGGCAACCCCAAAGCCAGAGCCGTTCATTCAGATTGCAACCCCAAAGCCAGAGCCGTTCATTCAGATAGCAACCCCAAAGTAGGGCCGTTCATTCAGATGGCAACCCCAAAGCCAGAGCCGTTCATTCAGATGGCAACCCCAAAGCCAGAGCCATTCATTCAGATGGCAACCCCAAAGCCAGAGACGTTCATTCAGATGGCAACCCCAAAGCCAGAGCCGCTCATTCAGATGGCAACCCCAAAGTCAGAGCCGTTCGTTCAGATGGCAACCCCAAAGCCAGAGCCGTTTATTCAGATGGCAACCCCAAAGCCAGAGCCATTCATTCAGATGGCAACCCCAAAGCCAGAGCCATTCATTCAGATGGCAACCACAAAGCCAGAGCCATTCATTCAGATGGCAACCCCAAAGCCAGAGCCGTTCGTTCAGATGGCAACCCCAAAGCCAGAGCCATTCATTCAGATGGCAACCCCAAAGCCAGAGCCATTCATTCAGATGGCAACCCCAAAGCCAGAGCCGTTCGTTCAGATGGCAACCCCAAAGCCAGAGCCGTTCGTTCAGATGACAACCCCAAAGCCAGAGCCATTCATTCAGATGGCAACCCCAAAGCCAGAGCCGTTCGTTCAGATGGAAACCCCAAAGCCAGAGCCGTTCGTTCAGATGGCAACCCCAAAGCCAGAGCCATTCATTCAGATGACAACCCCAAAGCCAGAGCCATTCATTCAGATGGCAATCCCAAAGCCAGAGCCGTTCATTCAGATGGCAACCCCAAAGCCAGAGCCGTTCATTCAGATTGCAACCCCAAAGACAGAGCCATTCATTCAGATGGCAATCCCAAAGCCAGAGCCATTCATTCAGATGGCAATCCCAAAGCCAGAGCCGTTCATTCAGATGGCAACCCCAAAGCCATAGCCATTCATTCAGATTGCAACCCCAAAGCCAGAGCCATTCATTCAGATGGCAATCCCAAAGCCAGAGCCGTTCATTCAGATGACAACCCCAAAGCCAGAGCCGTTCATTCAGATGGCAACCCCAAAGCCAGAGCCATTCATTTAGATGGCAACCCCAAGGCCGGAGCCATTCATTCAGATGACAACCCCAAAGCCAGAGCCATTCATCCAGATTGCAACCCCAAAGCCAGAGCCGTTCATTCAGATGGCAACCCCAAGGCCGGAGCCATTCATTCAGATAGCAACCCCAAAGACAGAGCCGTTCAATCAGATGTCAACCCCAAAGACAAAGCCATTCATTCAGATTGCAACCCCAAAGCCAGAGCCATTCATTCAGATTGCAACCCCAAAGACAGAGCGATTCATTCAGATGGCAATCCCAAAGCCAGAGCCGTTCAATCAGATGGCAACCCCAAAGCCATAGCCGTTCATTCAGACGGCAACCCCAAAGCCAGAGCCATTCATTCAGACGGCAACCCCAAAGCCAGAGCCGTTCATTCAGATGGCAACCCCAAAGCCAGAGCAGTTCATTCTGATGGCAACCCCAAAGCCAGAGCCGTTCATTCAGATGGCAACCCCAAAGCCAGAGCAGTTCATTCTGATGGCAACCCCAAAGCCAGAGCCGTTGATTCAGATGCACCCCCCTGGCCGTCCCTCTCTAACCTTTGGTGAGGTCATCGTAGGCAGGGGGCGGAGGTTCGCTGGGAAGGTCAGTGGTGTTGACACTGGTCCCGTAGTCAGGAGGGGGCGGCACATTATTGGTCAGCCCTAGCTCCGGATCAGCGTCAGCATCAAGGGTCTGAGAAATGTCAACAACAACAACAACAACAACAACAAAAAGAGACTAAAAAATTGGCACTGAAAAAGATATATGGGGGTGGGCATAGAGGAGGAATCACTTGACATCTTGCTGCAGAATGCTTGTTGTCTATGACATTATGCGTGTGACTCCTCCTCTCAAACTTGATCTATCATTCACCATACATATGGAGGACCTCGCAGAATGCCCATAATGAGAAAGGTTCCTGCTAGGATAGAAACGTCAGGCCCTCTCATAAAATTGATGAGTTTTGCATTTTGGATCATCTTAGTCAGTAAAATAAAAAGTAATTTGCAACATTTGTGTATAATTATTACTCTTGATCCATTCTTGAAAAAATACCAAATTGGATTTTTGTTTTTGGGGGGGGAACTTTGATGTAATGGGGTAGTAGTGATGAAACACATGTTTCATTTGCTAAAACCTCTAATTCAAAGCGTCCATTTTTCATTAATTTCATAAAAATGGGGTTTGGGGGTTGGTTGTTTGGGGGGGTTTTTTTTTGGGGGGGGGGGTTTGGGGGAAGGGGGTGCATAGACTTTTTTCAAGAGCTCAGTCTCAACCACTGCACCAGAATTCACTGATATAATGACTAATGAGGCCCACCAATTTTGCTAAGCACAGTACACCGTACTTGAAGTTGAACAAATATTAAAATCACAGTGGCTTTTGTTACGGCAGTCGTCCGTGTGGCTCCCTGACTTGATTGTATTTCGTCAGCATTGCAGGCTGGTTGAACCAGTCTATTAGCTGATAGTCTGGTTCCAAGAGCTAAACATCCTGACAAATACTGTGAAGTCAGGGAACCACACGGACGACTGCCGTAACAACAGCCACTGCGAAAACAGGTTCCATTATACGGGATAGTTCTCAGCACCCTATGTAATATCATGGAGGAATAACCTACTCATTCCTCCATGGTACAATTCAACCCTATGCCCCCTTATTCCTCCATGTACTACCGTACTATTCCGGGACTCATTCAAAATCAAATGCTTGAAGTTGAAAAACTATTTTCATTCACGTAATGCATATTAATCAAATTAAGTTAGAGTTAGACAGTGTACATACGAGTCGGGCATTCCCTAACTCTTTCCAATCCATTTTTGTGTGTGCAGGCAATGTGATAGTAGGCCTACAGCACTGGATACAGCACTGTTTTATTAATCATTAATATTATGAAGAAGTGTGATTATAATACAGGCGGAAGGAATGGAAAACAAACCGGTCGAGCCTGGTGCATGCACTGCAGTCAGTCGACTAAGAGCGGAACAATGTTTTGACATTCACTCCCCCAAATCACACACTGGAAACCAAGCATCTCAGCAATGTGACGTTACTGGGGCAGTGGCCGTCTAGAAGTAGAAAATGGTAGAATGCTGCAACAAAAAGCGAATGTTTTGCGGGTTACTCACCTTAGGGCCGACGATAGGACCCTGGTCGGCCATGGTGATAAAAAGAATAGTCTGGCGCCCTGTGTGCCCTCCGATGGGCCCGGCACGTACGCGCGTCCATGTACCGCACCCGCATCCCGTTCGTTCATTCGCGCAGCAGTCGACAATCGTCCCATTGCATCAGCGCATAATAATAACGTTTCCGGTCTTAACTACTAAGTACTAGTACTACTATGTATTGTAGTACTAGTAGTACATGTACAGTACATGTACTGTACTACTACTACTACAAAGTACTTTTTACTAGTAGTACTAGTAAGGGACTTGACCGTTGCCAGTGAGTTAGCTGAAGTGGGAATACCCACCCGGAACGGTAATTGGGGGGGGGGGTATTATTTTCTTCCATCCGCTCAAACACATAATTATTTATAAATATTGTTGTCCCCCTTTTCATCCATTCATTAGCAATCATCTACCAAAACATTAGGCCTATTCTGAAGTTAATACAAAAACTGTTGCAAACTGCTCACAGACTAGTAAAAATGACCTGCGCAATACATAAATCTCAAAAGTTAGAGGGCCGTTTCGATCCTATAGCAGGACCTTTCTCGAATTGCCTTCGAGTAAAACACTATTCTGACACTGCCCCAGGCCCCGTTTGATGAAAATAATAGCGACCGCTCAATAATTAATGCTTTACGGCTGTATAGGCATTATACGTACACCCTCCATGGTATACTCCCTGGTATGCCTATACCATATCATGGTGGTTCGGTGGGTTTTTTTCTGCAGATAATTTCCAGATGGTAGGCCCTAATAATAATTGATTGGACGGTAGGCCTATATATATATTAGTAATACACGAACCTCAAAGTTCTGGCTCATATTATTTTCAACTCGAAAATCCCCCTCTCAAAAACTTCGAAATCCCCCCCTTCGGAAATGTTGTAATCGATTAGTTACAGATTAGTTTCACGCAGGAAAGGCCCTTTTCCAAAGCCCGACTATAAGCTTCGGCTCCTGCTTCGCCTCTGTTAACCAAAAGCTGAAAACACAGGTTGGAGTTCTGTTGAAGCCTTATTTTTCAAGACGTAGTATAATTCATTAAAAACCGAAGTCATGCAAATGCCTCCCGTTTTCATGCATTTTGTACTTAAAAAATGGACGAAAGAAATTAAGAAAGACAAACCAATGCCGGTTTTGGAAAAGGGCATATAGTTTCGAGACCAAAAATGTGTGATCTTTGTGATGAACACCAAGCCTGCGTACGGTGGTCGACCATTGACCGTGTGGACAATTGGCCAGCAACCTTTGCGTGCAGTCTTCAAACTGACACAATCATTTTTGCAAATCTCAAAATTTAGTGGGCCTGACGTTTCGATCCTAGCAGGACCAGACCTTTCTCTGCCTTTGAGAAAGGTCTGCTAGGATCGAAACGTCAGGCGCACTAAATTTTGAGATTTGCATTTTGGTAATTTTAGTCAGTAAGCAGTTTGCAACATTTTTGTATATCACAATAATTTTGCATTAGTGGTTCGAGGGAAGCGGCTTTGAAAATGTGTCCAATTCAGCGAATTTCGGTCTGAGTATAATTTACTCTTCAACATCAATCAACGAATATAGACCTGTTACAGACGGGTTATTTAATCGCTAATTGGAGATTAGAGGGGCAACATATAATTGGCATTAATAAAATAATTGTCCGCCGTAAGGTCGCCGCTAGAGAATTAAATTTTTGTCCGACAGAAGCGGACACATGGAGCAGGAAATGGATCTTTTATTATTCGACTGAGAATTCTCCTTTATTGTAGCCAGGTTAAAACTTCATGGGATGATGAAGTGCAAACAAATACAAAGTAGCAGAAATCCATTTCTTTAATTTGCTTTCTAATTTAAAAAAAATATATATATTTCTTCTTTTAAAATGAGTGGACTATAGTAGACCAGACAAATATCGCTTTAATGTGCTGGCCTTTTTTCTGAACTTTAGGCTTCGATGGATGTGGCCATTCTTTAATATAATTGTCCCATTTCTATTCTGTTCGGTGTTAATGAATTTAAATAATCATCTCGGAAATGAAATGAAATTGCTACGTGCAACTTCATTTGCACGCCAACTTAAAGGGGAATGCAACCCACTGAAAAATGTTGGCTTATCCGATTGGGTGTTAAAAACAACCTACAATTACCTATGTGCTACTCACCTATACGAGTTTCATAAAGAGGGGAAAATGGTGGAATTTGCCGGTTCCCGCAGCCCGCCATCTTTTCGAAGGGGCCACCAATCATTGCGGGGGGTGTGTCATCACAACGGAAAACTCCCGTATGGGCCCAGACGGATGTACCCCATACTATACTACGTGCAGTTTGTATACACTCGCGAGCTGAACGATGGTGTACTGCCAGGCTTTTGGATTTCAAAATGTCAGCGGGAAAAAGCTGGGGAAATCTTTCCATGCAAGAGACCTGAGTTGTTTAGGAAGTGGGCTACGGCCATCAAAGTTGAGAAATTTCTCAAAGTCGAAGTCGAAGAAGCAGGTCGAACGCACCTTTTTTGGCTTGCCGCTTTACAGTTTTCAATTTTATTCTTTTTATTTACGCCTCGAGTCAAGCAAAGTATCATAGCTTCATCGTCAGGCAGACTAATAGTATAGACTAAGAGTATAGGTGTTTTTTTTTATTACAGAACCAGGATACATGCAATTTCTTAATGTAAAAAATGTAAATCCAAACTGAAACCCAAAAGATTAGCGACTGTATGATGAATGAACCATGCATGGGGAAACATCATCATCAAATAAAAATAAAATAAAATTAACGATTCTCTGATCGAGCGGGAATTTTAGTACTAATTTATAACTAAGTTTGTAGGCCTACAGGAGAATTCTGTACATCTGGACCGACATTTTGTATAATACTTTGCAATGATTAACATACTACATTCATGGCAAAATCAGTGCCGTGTACTAACTTTCTTTAGAATAATGAGCACAAATCTTGTATCACGTCGCCCTCTATCTCATATGCTAATATATTAGTGTAATATATCAGGTCTCCATTCTTATCTTATTACATTGCCAGTGATGTTCTCTGATATTTTAATTGAGGGAGCATATATCGACTTGAACTGACTCGGACTATCATCAGTACAGCTGATAATATATTATAAACACGACAGGCAATCTAGTATAGACTCCACTCGTTCCTTTATGATTACACTCTTGGAGATACGCCTCTCGGGAATAAACGCAAACATCAAACCAACAAGAGTAGCAAATCGATTATAACTAGACCGCTTACAATTATCACTCTACATAACATTACAAATTAATATAACTAGTATCTGAACACACGACTATATAATATACATTGTATATATTGGCTACATGCAGTGGTTATCGATTTAGTTTAGTTACTATAATATCACACTAACTAACACAAACACTCGAATGCCTTAACAAAAATAATGGTAAAGCAAATTACATGCAAGCAATAGCCAAAAGAAATGACAATAATTATACGGTTAGCCTGTAAATCATAGGGTCCTTTTGAAACAGAGGTCAAAGCCCAGGTTCAAGCTTAAGCTTATTTTTTTTAAACACACACGCGCACGCTATATATCTGTTATAGGAATGGTCTGCTCTGTTTTGTTTTTGACAAGATAACAACACGTCAACCAAAACAGAACCCTCTTCAAACGGTGTATTTGAAGAGTTTATTTCCCCCCCCCCCCAAAAAAAATATGATAAATGCGATTTACCCCTCAACTTTCACACTTTAGGGGTACTCCCGGGTTTTGAATTTTTTTTTCAGAAATCTTCGAAAAAACCGGCTTAGGCTTCGGCTCCGGCATCGTCTCTGTTATCCAAAAGCTGAAAACACGAGTTGGAGTTCTTTGTTGAAGTTAAAGCTTGGGATGATTCATCTTAAAAAAAAAAAAAGTACATGTATATCGTCCAAGTAACGAAGCCAAAGGCCTTCCGGTGTGTATGCTTTGTAGGCCTACTTTAAAATGGACGAAAGAAAGAAAGAAAAAGCCGGAGCCTAAACCGAAGCCGCATTTTTCGAAAAGGTTCTATGACTTCATTGTTATAGCTGTCTGTGTGCATATAAGCTCAAGCCCAAGTCAGAGTTTAAGCCTGAACCCGAGCCTGAGCCCGAGCCCGAGCCTGAGCCTGAACCCGAACCCGAGCCCGAGCCCGAGCCCGAGCCCGAGCCTGAGCCCGAGCCTGAGCCCGAGCCCGAGCCTGAGCCCGAGCCTGAGCCCGAGCCCGAGCCTGAGCCCGAGCCTGAGCCCGAGGCTGAGCCCGAGCCTGAGCCCGAGCCCGAGCCCGAGCCCGAGCCCGAGCCCGAGCCCGAGCCCGAGCCCGAGCCCGAGCCCGAGCCCGAGCCCGAGCCCGAGCCCGAGCCCGAGCCTGAGCCCGAGCCTGAGCCCGAGCCTGAGCCCGAGCCACAGCCCGAGGCTGAGCCACAGCCCGAACCCGAGCCTGGCCGGACCAGTGGGATTCCAGAGAAAAAAAGGCCCCTCATTAAGGCGCATTCACTGCACAGCGTATACCCTCTTTGACGTATAGCGCACCGACTGGGCATGCGCGGCAGGCAACTGGCCCGGGCTCACTGGTTCCCGGCCTCGCAGTCGGTGCGGGACGAGGCAGCCTTGCAACAGCCGGCCGTGCAGGCGAACACGCAGCAGCAGGAGACGCAGGAGAGCACCAGCCCGATCATGATGTAGGTGCCGGTGATCTGCCAGAAGGCGAAGTAGTAGGCGGTGGGGTGGCAGTAGCGGGAACTCTGCGGGTCGTTGCTTGGGGCGAAGTTACTGTAGACCCACACGCTGCCTGTGTGGTGAAGAAGGGGGGAAAGACACATACAGAGAGATGTTGAGAGAGACCGAGAGACAGACAGACACGGAGACAGGGAGAAAAGGGAGAGGGAGCTCAGAGACAGACATAGAGAGGGAGAGAAGAGAGAAGCGAGGGCATTTCTTCTTCTCCTCCTCCTCTCACCTTCCATGCTCATCTTCCTCTCCCTCTCCCTCTCCCTCTTTCCCTTTCTCGTTCTCTTCCCTTTTCTCTTTGTCTTTCCTTGCCTTTCTCTTTCCCTTCGCTTTCCCCTCTCCCCTTTCCCCTTGATCATTCCCCTTGATCTTTCCCCTTTCCCTATCCTTTTGCCCCTTTCTTTTCCCCTTTCCCCTTTCCCTATACCTTTCAGCTTTCCCCTAACACTGACTTTCTCTGTTCTTTTCCCCTTTTCCCCTTTCCCCTTTCTCTGTCCCCTTTCCCTTTCCCTTTCCCTTTTCTCTTTCTCTTTCTCTTCCCCTACCTATATAGCTCTTCCTCTCCCTCTCCTCCTCCCCCTCCCTCCCTCTCCCCCTCCCCCTCCCTCTCCCTCTCCCTCTCCCTCTCCCTCTCCCTCTCCCTCTCCCTCTCCCTCTCCCTCTCCCTCTCCCTCTCCCTCTCCCTCTCCCTCTCCCTCTCCCTCTCCCTCTCCCTCTCCCTCTCCCTCTCCCTCTCCCTCTCCCCCTCCCCCTCCCCCTCCCCCTCCCTCTCCCTCTCCCTCTCCCTCTCCCCTCCCCCTCCCCTCCCCCTCCCCCTCCCCCTCCCCCTCCCCCTCCCCCTCCCTCTCCCCCTCCCTCTCCCTCTCCCTCTCCCTCTCCCTCTCCCTCTCCCTCTCCCTCTCCCTCTCCCTCTCCCTCTCCCTCTCCCTCTCCCTCTCCCTCTCCCTCTCCCTCTCCCTCTCCCTCTCCCTCTCCCTCTCCCTCTCCCTCTCCCTCTCCCCCTCCCCCTCCCTCTCCCTCTCCCTCTCCCTCTCCCTCTCCCTCTCCCCTCCCCCTCCCCTCCCCCTCCCCCTCCCCTCCCCCTCCCTCTCCCTCTCCCTCTCCCCCTCCCCCTCCCTCTCCCTCTCCCTCTCCCTCTCCCTCTCCCTCTCCCTCTCCCTCTCCCTCTTTCCCTTTCCCTTTCCCTTCCCTTCCTATTTGCCTTCCTCTCACTCTCCCCTCTTTCTGCTATATACCTGCAATCAAGAAGGCGAAGATGACGACGCCCGTGGAGCCGCTCAGCCAGTCGGCGAACTGGGTGTCCCGTCTGTCCTCGCACTTGGCCTCGCATTGGCCCTCGGCCCCGGGCGGGGCCAAGGCCAGGGCCTGGGCCTTCCTCCGATTGCGGACCTCCCTGATGCCCACGTCGAGCAGAGTCTTGGCGATGTATAAGGAGCCAGACACGATCAAATACATGGGGATCATGCGCTCCAGCGGGCACAGGTCCATGTAGAGTGCGCCTGTTGGATTTGGTGGGGGGGGGGGGCAGCGAACGTGGTGACGAAAGGGTTAGACACATGCACTTGTGCACTTCACTTCAGAAATGAGCCGTCAGTGACGGTTGGTGCAAACAACCGGTTCTTTTCAGAACCACACTTACTCACAAAAGAGAATTTACATGGTGTCTCCGCAAACCTATTTATCTACATATAGGTAGTATATATATTGTGTTGCTCTGAGTAATGTGGTTCTGACACTTTGCTCTGTTGTGGCCTGCATACATTGTCACCGCGCATTAAAGGCCCATCACGGCAGTGGAATTACTGAACTGCATCATTGCCTATGTTTGGTCTAACTGAGACTATAAAAGCCATGCATCTAGAGAGCCATACTACTTCAGTATAACGATAATAACATAATTATGAAAAAAAGTGGATTATAGCGATATCTTACCCAGTACGACCATTGTGATGGGAACGGCCAGCGACACGACGAGACAAAGGGTAGACGCGACTGAGCGAGAAGAATTAATTAAATACAAAACAACAGGAATTTGATCATAATTGGCACATCAATCGTTAGCGGTAGCAAGGAAGAGGCACTCTCTAAATGCAAAAGAGTGAATAATCCACTCGCACAAAGAGGGAAATTTCCTCAAGAGGCACTCTCTAAATGCAAAAGAGTGAATAATCCACTCGCACAAAGAGGGAAATTTCCTCAAGAGAAAAGCCAAAACCGTTAAACAAAAGAGTGAAAACCACTGTAAAAGATGTGGAAATCGCTCAGAGTGGAGTGAAATCCCACCCCCACTCCCACAGAGGGAGACGAAGACAGAGACGGAGACGGAGAGAGACAGAGCCCGGAGATGGAGACAGAGGGAGACGGAGACAGGGACGGGATGGAGAGAGACAGAGCCCGGAGATATAGAGACAGAGGGAGACGAAGACGGGGACGGAGACGGAGAGAGACAGAGCCCGGAGATGGAGACAGAGGGAGACGGAGACATGGACGGGATGGAGAGAGACAGAGCCCGGAGATGGAGACAGAGGGAGACGGAGACAGGGACGGAGACGGAGAGAGACAGAGCCCGGAGATGGAGACAGAGGGAGACGGAGACAGGGACGGAGACGGAGAGAGACAGAGCCCGGAGATATAGAGACAGAGGGAGACGAAGACGGGGACGGAGACGGAGAGAGACAGAGCCCGGAGATGGAGACAGAGGGAGACGGAGACATGGACGGGATGGAGAGAGACAGAGCCCGGAGATGGAGACAGAGGGAGACGGAGACAGGGACGGGATGGAGAGAGACAGAGCCCGGAGATATAGAGACAGAGGGAGACGGAGACAGGGACGGAGACGGGGAGAGTACAGGGCCCGGAGATGGAGACAGAGGGAGACGGAGACAGGGACGGAGACGGGGAGAGTACAGGGCCCGGAGATGGAGACAGAGGGAGACGAAGACAGGGACGTGGAAGCAGGTCAGAGCCAGACACATAACACAGAGAGACACAGACAAAGGCATATGCACACACCCAGAAATAAGCAGACAGACAGAGACACGGATACAGACAGTCAGACACATTATATAAACGGATGGGCGAGGTAGAGTTCAGTAGGATTTCTTTCCAACGACTTGCTAATCTCTGCACTGACATCATCGCCTCATAATCTACTCCACCGGGAAAAAACCCAAACAAACAAGCCATTGCTGATGTCTTTCCTATACGGAGCTCCCCAAAAGGACAAACAATAAGCGAATCTGGTGCTTCAATAGGAAGTATTACAGGCCGTGCGAATATCTGGAGCGCAGGACATTTTTGGCATGTCCTCTCGTGGGCTCCGTAGTATCCGTATATGCGATCCGAGTGATTGCTGATTTGCTAGGCAGTAACATGTGCGCACCCCAAAAATTAATATCCTATAACCACCTACGGTTTACCTTGACCCCTTCAGCCATATTATAGTGTTGAATACTAAATCAAACGTCGAACGGCAGTACATAGGACAAACCCTTGTTGAAGTATACATTCTCCTTGATGCAAAAATCACATAATATTTACAATCCCGATCCCATTACACTATGAACATCTAAACCGTGAAAAGGGGGTGAAAATGTCAATTTGCCGTGAAACTAAAAAGTCACTGTGATTTCACGGTGCATTTTACAGTGAATTCACCGTGAAAATAATCGCTTCTCTGACCTGATAAGGACATCTTCAGGTCACTCAAGAGACCGTGAAAAAATGTGAATATCTAGGGTGGCAAGCTCCAGCCTTGGGGCATGGCTAATTCAATTACCAGTAGGGACCACCAGCCTCATTGTGTCCTTGTACCTGTCACTCCCAGATACTTCTAAATTTCCTCTAGCCATCCATTTACAACCAGGAATGTGGCCTTAGAGACCACTGGTGAAAACACCATGAAAATGACTTGGCTAACTCTGTGCCATGAAATAGGGGTGAAAACACAGTGAATTTTCTTTTCACGGCTAAATGACATTTTTACCGTTTAGATGTTCATAGTGTTACACGTACCACAACAATATCAAGAACATGTTTTGAATCGAACCTTACCCGAATTGCAAGCCATCTCACTCGTCTTGCCGACAAAGTGCATGGGGGTTTTCGACTGCTCCTTCGCTTCCATTATCTTGCCCATGATAGAGTCGTACGAAGGCGGTGCCGCTAGATCATGTATAGGGATGAGAACAGTTTGAAAGTGAGAGACACTATTAATCAAATGACTAAAAGCACGTATAGCAAACAGAATACTGTTTCAAACAAGCAAAGAAAAAAGGAAACCGAAATGAGGGTATTTTTAAGAACGTGTGAAAACGGCAAAGAAAAAATGTTGAATGAGTAGGGACTTGAACCAGAGATTCCCGGCTTAAACGTCCCAGTTCTTTAACCAAAAAGAGAGAGAGACAGCTATCCAGTATGGTGGCACAGAAGGGACATCGCAAATCGCAAATATTTGCGCACATAATTATTTGCAAATCGCAAATTTTGTCGCAAATATGTGCGCATAGGCCTATATTTGCGACAAAATCTGCGAATTGAACATTATTTTTGTCGCAAATATGTGCGCAAATATTTGCAACAAAATCTGCAATTCGCAGATATTGTAGCAACTTTTTTTTTCAAAGAAGCCAGGGGGCCACAAAAAGAAGAAACTGCGGCTGGTCACTACACACAGTGTTAGACCCGTCGCAACGATGGGACTTGTCGAAAAATACGAACGGATTTTTGAAGTTTTCTTACTTTGTAAACGAATGGAAAGGTATAATTTACGGAGATTGAAGAACAGGGCTGTGAATGTTCCGTGACACCGTGAGACTCGGTATTATAGTCACAGTGTCATGCCCATTTCACGTTGTGCTGTAACCTTTCTTTGACCAAGGCACCGCACAGCGAGTCATGCGACACTAGGCACTACTGGTTTGGGGCCTCCTAGCTTCTTTGAAAAAAAATTGCGACAAAATCTTCGAATTGCAGATTTTGTCGAAAATATTTGCGCACATAATAATTATTTGCGACAGAATCTGCAATTCGCAGAATTTGTCGCAAATATATGCGCACATATTTGCGACAAAATTTGCGATTTTCAAATATGTGCGCACATAAAATTATTTGCAACAAAATGTGCAAATTGCAAATAATAATCTTGGCAGATAATTGCGATTTGCGATGTCCCTTCTGCGCCACCATAATCCAGCCCCAATTGGCGGCGGAATTCGTAAAATAATAGTCAGTTAGTTATACAAATATCCTCCCTCAAAGGCAGAAAAAGCCTCCTGCCTCATCACGAGAAAGGATCTACAATGACGGAAATCCTCGGGATAATGAGGATTACTTAGTTACTTAATGAAGTAAGTTATCTTTAAACTGCCTTCAGACCATATAAACGTTTAATGGATTTTGTAGTCTAGGTGGAAACGACCTCTGGCCCTATACTCTCCGTTGGTGCAAAAGAGTTCACGCTTTTAAAGGTAAAATCGATGACTATTCGTAAAAAGAACCTTACCAATATGTTTGTATGCCTAGATAAAAGCAGAAAATGAGCTTGACTGTGATATTTATTGCAAGATTTACACATCCTTAATTTCATCGCTACATTCACGACTTACAATAATTGACGAGCGTCAGTGAACGACTGTCGCTTTTGGGGCTGTAGACATTCATTTTAACAAGCTCAGTATTTTCGAAGTCCATTTTCTATCTCCTTAACTTGTTTTGAGAATAAACTATACACAATTACAGTTGTGAAAGGCCTTGAACGGCCTGATTGTGAACGGCCTGATTGGCTAAAAATGAAGAATCTTGCGTGCGCAAACCATTGCGCTGTCACTGTCACAAGTCTATGCCTGTATAATAGTGTTCTCTATAGGCGAATGATTATGTCATACCTATCGCGTACCAAAGTGCGTACGCAATTTCGCCGCACCCTATGAGCCCGAGGCAAAAAAAAACAGAACAATAGAGCTTTGCTCTGACGCATGCGTGCAACGAATGTCGCCGACGATTAGGACGGTAGGCATACTGTACGCGTTATTCACAGTATCTTCCGACGACCACACACGAGCCGCTAGTTCATGGCATGCAGGTTTAGCCTATAATCCCGTTTGTTTTGGGATCGGCAAATAATGCTCTTGAGGGTCGCGTATAGACGCTTATATAGGAATGTAAAAGAAAACAAAATGTGATAAAGTCCCTTTTAATATCAGGATTGGTGCCAATGGGAAAATAGAAGATAACATCATTCGGTGGTCATTCGCACTACATGTACTACGCGTAATCACAATTCATAGCATTAGAATATCACTACGCGTAACGTTATGCGACATGAAGTCAGAATGCGTTCAGGGCTCATGCCTGTACGTTACAAAATCTGTTCCATTGACCCTTTTTTGTTTGGGGGCATTTCTTAGTGCGTCATTGATATCTTGGGTTGTGTATATTCATATTTTAAACTGGATTATTGGAGTTTAGTCCAAGGCAAGCAGGTCTTTTGGGATAAGAACACAAATTAGATCCATAATGAAATAGAAATAAAAAAAACCAATAAACCTACTTTTGGGCTGCACACTGCTTCCATAATCGGGAGGAGGCTGCTTCTGTGAGGAGCTCATCTCCATTTCGGCTTCCTGGGGTGACAAATAAAACCCGTACGGGCAGAATTAGGCCATGATTGTACGCCACAAAGACCATGTGTTTTTGTCTAGGGACCGTACGTAATAGCTAGTCTAACCGAAACCCTAATACTCCTTTTCTAACGAGATTGATATTTCCAGTCATACAACGTTGTACGACGATCAGAATGTAAAACTCATTTTTAAAAAAAAGGAGTGGGCGCCACGACCGCAAAGGTGTGGCCCTTGAAACAAAGGTGACAACTTGACGTTTCTATGAGTATCCAATTGAGTATCCCATTGAGTAGGTCCCATTATAATAGGAAATCATGCAGGGCCAATTTCGGCACATCGGCACTGATTTGGGAAACGGTGAACCAAACTGGGCGAATGCAACATGTCATTCTATGCCGTGCCAGATGTTACACAAAACAATACACAACTGTGTATTGTAGTTGTACTGTAGTTCCAAAGGCATTGCCGGCTTGTTTTTAACCCCAGACCTATACCCGATCCCTGAAAATATGACGAGAATGATTATATGTTCTGGGTGCATGGCTATCAAAGCATTATACTGCGCCGGTCATCGCTGGTGCCAACGCCGCCTGCAATCGGCGTTGCCCTCTACTCAGTCTCGCTCGCTGCCGTTTCCCGGAATCGAACCATCAGATCACGATCTCGTCGGGCCTCGGTGCTAAAGGACAGGCCCGCTTAACACGGAAGGCGTTGTAGCGTTCATAATCGCCGTCTGCACCGGCCCGCTCATCACACATCACAGCGGGCCCACTATACATTCATTCAAACAAAATCAATGTTCGACACGCCGCCCGGGCGTAGTCGTAGAACCTCCATCCCCGCATTGAAAAAGAAAAAACACACACACAAAAAACACAGATAATGAATCAATTCTTCCCACCTTGCTGACGATTGGCACGTTACCAGTGTCGGCCATGGCGGTGTTTGGCGGTGGTGCTGACGGTACGGCAGTGGTGGTGGTGTTGATGAAAACAGGCGAACCAAGCGGACAGGCGTGTTGGACGTGCCGATGGATGTATCCAACTAGAACCGACTGAGCCGGGACGATGCGAGTCGAGACGATGCGAGCACGAAACCGTTTAACGTCCGTCGTCTCCACGGAGATGACGGCTGTGCACACACGGGCGAGGAGAGCCGGTTAATCTCGGGTTACGTAACTCTTGTTTTCCTAAGGCCCTCGCCCTCGCCAGACGAGGGCACTCGGCAAACTGAAGAAAAAAAAAGGGCCACTTTCAATTCTTCCTCTCGTTTTTCCTTGAGAGTCCCCCTCCCAATCTCCACTCTCCTCGATCCCTGCCTCCCACACTTTAAACAAATAGGGGATGAATAGGCGATCGAGAGTGTTCGGGCGTGATGAGGTGTGGGGTGAATAGTTGGTCTATGCATGGAGGTGGAAAATGGTCTAGGGCGCATACATGTACCAGACAGCATGTGCGCCTTTAGTAAAGTGAAGACCTAGAAGTGTCTTCTCTCTCTCTCCCCCACGTTCACCCCCGCCGAGTCTCCTAGCACCAATTCTCGGCAGGCTGGAAGGGTGCTAGGGCTCAGGGGTGTGGTCCGTACACCTGCCTCCACAAGCGATGCAGATCAGAGCAAATTAGCTGCATGGGCTCGGGAAGGCAAGGCCAAATTGTTTATCACGACTGTGAACATGTATTTTCCCCTTTCCGTCTCTCCCTCTTTCTCCACCCACGCACTCTTCCTCCCCTCTGCTCTCTGCCTCCCCTTTTCTCTCTCTCCCGCCCTCGCTCGCTCTCCATCTCCTGTCTCTCTCCCTTTCCTCTCTTTCTTTCTCCCTCCCGATCTCTCTCTCTCTCTCCCCCTCTCCCCCATGTTTCTCCCTGTGTCCCTCATTCCCACTCTGTGTGCACTGAACTCCCTGGATATCGATGTGCCGACTGCCAACAACCGCCTATTATTAATCTACCGACTATCGAGGTCGATCCAATAATAACATCACTATCGTTTACGATAACAGTAGGTGCAGTGTTTGCATGGATGACCAAAACACGAGAAAACTATAGACCGAGTGAATTTCCACATTTTTCACTTACACCGTACACTATCACACACCGCGACGATCGATCGGACGTTTTCGGCGAAATCTTTGATCGAAGATTTCCGGCCCAGTACAAGCTCTGCCTGAAGGACTCTATCCCTTCGATCCACAGCAGGCGTGGTAAAGCTTATCAAATCCTAATGGCAGCAATAGTCGTTTTGTACATTATCCACGCCGTTACCTTAATTTATTATCCGCTGGTGTGCTATAACGAGCCGGTGATTAATACACGCGGCATTCTGCGTTCCATGACCAAAAATTTCCATGGCACTTTCCATTTCTTTTCAAAGAAGGCAGAGAGAGAGAGAGAGCCGGTGTGAGCACGAAAGAACGGGCGACCTTTCAGAGCTTCACCATACAATCGGCCCTCTCCAATCTACCGTATCGTAGCGACGATTTATCAACACTTCTCTGTGGAAAATATGACGCACGTATACGGCAGTATACTGTATTCTATATGCTGTATCACAAACCCGTGATGGTGATTGTTCATTCAATCATGGAGAAAAGAAAGATTCCATCCACTCGCATGTCACAACCCCCTCCCCCCTGCCAATACACACCATCACGTTAAAATACTATACAGGTTGTAGTTTGTCGGCGAATTTTAAGGTTTGTTGACTTGTTAATCACGGAGTATTCACGCTTGTTTCTCGATGCCCCGTTGAATCCACGGATCAGTCTCGGGCTCAGCCTTCGTCTCCGTCCAACAAAACCCTGAAAATTCAGGTCGTGGTTTGTCACCGATTTTTTTTTTTTTTTGTCGGCTTGATAAGCACGGGATATTCACCAAGAAACCGGGGAGGGGGAGGGGGAGGGGGAGGGGGAGGGGGAGGGGGAGGGAGAGGGGGAGGGAGAGGGAGAGGGAGAGGGAGAGGGAGAGGCAGAGGCAGAGGGAGAGGCAGAGGCAGAGGCAGAGGCAGAGGGAGAGGCAGAGGCAGAGGGAGAGGGAGAGGGAGAGGGAGGGAGAGGGAGAGGGGGAGGGAGAGGGGGAGGGGGGGGGGGGGGGAGGGGGAGGGTGAGAGGGAGAGGGAGAGAGAGAGGGAGAGGGAGAGGGAGGGGGAGGGGGAGGGGGAGGGGGAGAGGCAGAGGCAGAGGCAGAGCGAGAGGGAGAGGGAGAGGGAGAGGCAGAGGCAGAGGCAGAGGGAGAGGGAGAGGGAGGGGGAGAGAGAGAGAGGGAGATGGAGAGGGAGGGGGGAGAGAGAGAGGGGAGAGGGAGAGGGAGGGGGAGAGAGAGAGACAGAGGGGGAGAGGGAGAGAGAGAGAGAGAGAGAGAGAGAGAGAGAGAGAGAGAGAGAGAGAGAGGGGGGGGGGGAGAGAGAGAGAGAGAGAGAGAGAGAGAGGGAGAGAGCCGGTGTGTACACAAAAGAACGGGCGACCTTTTAGAGCTTCACCATACAATCGGCCCTCTCCAATCTACCGTATCGATCGTAGCGACGATTCGTAAACATCTCTGTGGAAAATATGACGCGCGTGTACGGCAGTATACTTATACTGTATCACAAACCCGTGATGGTGACTGTTCATTCAATCATGGAGGAAGAAAAGATTCCATCCACTCGCATGTCAGAACCCCCCCCCCCCCCACGCCAACACACACCATTACGTTAAAATACCGGTACTATACAGGTTGTAGTTTGTCGGCGAATTTTAAGGTTTGTTGACTTGTTATACACGGAGTATTCACGCTTGTTTCTCGATGCCCCGTTGAATCCACGGATCAGGCTCGGGCTCAGCCTTCGTCTCCGTCCAACAAAACCCTGAAAATTCAGGTCGTGGTTTGTCACCGATTTTTTTTTTTGTTGGCTTGATAAGCACGGAGTATTCACCAAGAAACCGGGGCCAAACGCTTGTTTCTAGATGGCATGGTAACGGGTTAATGTGAG